>BMAW01003411.1:653645-708462 GCA_019974015.1 Nephila pilipes
ATATATATATATATATATATATATATATATATATATATATATATATATATATATATATTAATTTATTATTACTGTTATATATATATAATTCAAACCGCTAATTCTTTCTCAATATTCTTTTAAAGTTGAAACACTTTTTTTGCTGCATAGCGGCATTAATAGTGAATACTTAGATATATATTTCTACTTTATGTGTTAGAGGAATTTTATTTCAGTCTGTGTATTGAAAAAAATTAGCGAAAAAAATGCTTAGTAATGTAACTTCATTTTCAATTACTTCCCCATGAATAATATTGATGCATATTTAGTTTTTATATTTGAAATATAACGTGAGGTTTCTAAAAATGTACTATAAATGTGCCACGGGTACCTAAAGTAAATTATTAATAAATTTTGAAATATTTCTAGCAATTTATAAAGCTTTACATTTTATGGAAGTAAATTTAACTATGCATTAATTTGGTTTGCCTCCTGAATGTACTTATAGGATTTTCTTTCAATTGTATCCTCATTGATACAACAATATGATTTTCATTGATTTTATAGTAGATATAATGATGTTGCAAAATATTAGCAGGAAATGTTCTGTTTCATATAACTGCGCTTACGTTTTAGAACTATCAATAAATAAAAATCTTTCACGGCTAATAAAATAACTAATTTTCCATATGGATAAGAATATTTTCTGTTTAATTAAGTCATTTTATTTAGATTAAGTGATTGATTCATTTGTGTTGAGATGTAAAGTAAATAGAAAATTGAGATTTAGTGAATTTTCTATTAATTGCAAAGTGATTCAAGTTTGAATTTATCTGTGGAATTCAAGGATTGTTTTAGAAACGATGACTTGTATTGTAGAAGTAAGAAGGTCATAAAATGACTTTTGTTGTGTAATGTTTATGGCATATATTTTGATGAAAGCTGAAATCAATAGTATTAGTCGCTTAAGTAATTCTGTTCAAAACATTTTTTCAAGAAATACTGTCATGTCTGCTAATTTAAATATAAAATCTCTATGTAAAACTTAGAATTTAATGATAAAATAATTTGAAAACTACTATGCCTGTAAATATCCATTACTAATAGTTACTAATTCATTTTATTAGTTAAAATACCTCTCATATGAGATTATGTGAAAAATTTTTCAAACCTTAAGGGAAATAAAAACTTTAATCAGCTCTCCTTCAATTACTTTCCATGATTTATATTTATTTAAAGTCGAATATAAAAATATGAAGAATCAATATAAGTTGAAGGAAATGTGCAAAAACTACTAAAATCGAGAGTTGTATTAGTTCTCAATATTCACATAATACAGAGTAAATTTGTTTCTCAAATGTTTTTAAAGCGAATTTGTGTATATCTAAACAAATGTTATGTAACAAAACATTCTATACTTATTATCAACTCAGCCGGTTCTCTCGGAACGCGAACATATATATAAAAATAAAATCATAATTAATACAAAATATTGATATAAGTATTTCAGATAGCATTCTTTAAAATCAGTTTTTCAAATCTACATTGATTTTAAAGTATTCATTTGCATTAGTTTTCATTAAAGTCGCACTAAAAGAAGTACGAGAAGATCCACCTAATTTTGAACCTCTATCAATTGAAGAGAATGAAACCCGAGCTATTATTACCCTCTTTTAACTTTTACTCAATGAAAAAGGGAGGACTTTGAACATCGACAAATATATCTTACATCAGATTATCCTTATACGGATTAATTAGGAATTAAATTTAAACTACAAATGAAATCTAATTAACACTGTAAGAAATCAAATTGAATTACTAAAGCCTTTGTCAACAAATACATAAGGCTTTACACCAGTCAAGTTTGGATGACTAAAATATATACATTGGAGTAGGATAAATTACTCAAAATTACATTTCTCCATTTTATACTTAAGTTTAAAAAAAAACTTTTTTTTTACTTTTGGGGAGGTGGAAAGCGATGAATATGCATGGGGTTTTTCTCATGAATATTTTAGTGGCTTCCATAGTAATCTGATAGTATTAAGATCTACTACTTCTATTC
The DNA here is from genome assembly GCA_019974015.1 of Nephila pilipes. NCBI lineage: Eukaryota > Metazoa > Arthropoda > Arachnida > Araneae > Nephilidae > Nephila > Nephila pilipes. The sequence continues at coordinate 655,690 of BMAW01003411.1, forward strand.
TGTAAATTCTCTGGTAATTTTATTCGAACGTTTTTGCCGATTGTTTTCGTACCTTTTTTTCCCTATTTTTGCTGCTTACTTTTATCAAATGACTTTTTTGCACATTGAAAATAATCTTCCTGCTTTATTTATTTCTTCTGAACGTTGCTTAAGAAATTCAGAAGTGGTTCAAATGTTAATGTTTTAGTTTTATAAATGTTTTTCTGTTATATAAATAGGAGATTCAATAGAGTTATTTGGTATGGTATTTTGTAAGGTGGTCAATAATTAGGGTTATTCAGCACGCTAATATGTACATATATCAATTTTCCTAAAATTATGAATTCTATATAAATGTTTTCAGTTTTATACCACCAATATTTTTAATATATTGATTAATTCATAGAAACATTTCTTTTTTTTTTTTTTGTTTGTGACTATAATGAACTTAAATTATCATTCATAATCTAAATTATTTATGCAGCAATGACGCTTTTTAAATACAGTCCCTCTGGGCAAGCATGGGCATTTAGGCCTCTGTTTTATTCTCATGAATAGAGGTATGGAAAGTTATCCATTTTATCTTTTAGGATATTCAGCCAGGAGGATCGAGTTATGTCTCATTTCAGGGGACATTTTGTGCTTTCTGGGGGTTTTATGTGTCTTTCTCTTCCTAATACTTTGCTCTATTTTTATTAAATTTTCCACTACCCGCAATTGAAACCCATTTCAGTATCATATCTCTATCTAGATAAGTCCAAATATCTATTCAGTTAAAATACAGCGAGTACTAATTAAAAGAAATATGTAACTATAATATCACGGGTTAATTTTAATAAAAAGAAAGTTGTATAGTTAAAATCGACTCTTTTTTTTTAATTAATTACATATTTTGGCAATTCTACCTCAAAACTAATCACTGGACAAAATACATTAAAATGAATAGACATAAATTTCTACTTTAATTCAATTTGCGAGGTAGAATATAACACTCCATTTAAAACACGAGGAAATACTTTTTATATAAGCTTCTAGTGTATTTTTTCCCGTTTATATATTAAACATTATTAGATGATACACCCATTTTTATTAATAATATTATATTTTTTTTAAGAAAAATTTATGCACAAAAATTAATTGTTAAAGCATTTTGTTTCTTGTTATTCTAAAGTGCCTAAAACATTTGTAAACGTCTTCCCTCATAATGCCGAATTACTGCTGTAATCTCTGCTTATATGTTTCAATGTTAAATATTGCATATAACGTCTATTTTCCTTATTTTAATGACTATTTTAAAATGTGTTAATGATTTTGTTGCTTTTTTTATAATGACTTTTCAAATGCGATTTATAGTTAATTTAATCCATGAAACTTCGCGATTTTAGAACAATTTATGAATATGCTCGTATTATAGTTTTGAAAGAAATAATACACACATATTCAATCCATTGAAAAAGGAAACTTTTCTTCTAAACAATAACGTTTTCTTTACAATTTAAAATTATTAAATAGATTATTGTTTGCAAGTGAAAGGGGAAAAATTTAAATACATTCTAAATTCCTTAATCTATTACTTGCTATCAATAAAATTTAGTTGAATTCATAATTTAGTAACACGAGGTTTGCATGAAGGCTGAATGAAATTCTAAAATGAGTCATGATTCCACCATAAAAAAATCAACATTTCAATAAGCTAAATTTTATTTATGATATTTTGATTTTTTTTGTTAACTAATTTGCTTTTGAAGCAGTGTATGCTTTTTCATGACTATACAACTTCAGCTTGTTTTCAGCTCTTTTAGACAGTTGAATCAGAGTATATTTAAGACTTATTTCACTTTAAATCTGTAACTGCTTGCTCTTAGCAAGCAAAGGTAAGTAATGCCTCCTATATAAAAAAATTATACACTTTCAATTTATTAGATATTATAAAGTAATTCATATATATTTAACAATGTGTTACACCAATTCAAAAAGCATTACATCATTATTAACTGATTTAGGATTTTAAATTAAAAATAGTGTCGTGATGATTGAGAGTTTTTGCTTAGCATTTTGTTGGTAAAAGTTGTTAAGTAGCAGATAGCCACAATTTTGAATACTTATGATAAGTGATCAAAAAAGTTCAGTAAATTGATTTTGACAAAATATATACCTACTGTCACGAGAGAAATAAGAAGTAATAAAAATAATTACTAAGAAAAGACAATAACACAAGATTTTAGCTATAAGAACAGGGGGCTATATAGGTAAATGTTTTGTAACGTTATGAAAATCGAAATCATTCTTCTCATCTCTAGGAGCATTTTTCACCCTACTATGCATAGGCGGAGAAAAAGCAGTGAACCGCTAAATGGTGCTATAACGGAAATTATAAAGCGCAAGTTCTTTTACACGTCATCATTTCTATCGTGAAATCAGGATACATGGCCTTTTCCTGATTAAGTTACAATACCTTCTGATGTCTACCTTAGAAATGATGACGTGTAAGAAAACTTGCCATTTGCACTTTCCATTACAGCGCCATCTAGCCCTTTCGCGACGAGTTTTTTTTTTCCTTCAACAGAACAATTTTGGTAACATAAACTATAAGTAGGGCTCACTAGAATGCTATAACTAAGATGTTATATTTTTAGGAAAATTTTAAACACTGATTTAGGACCGGGACATATATGTCCCATTAGTCTTCAATGAGTAACTTTGTGAAGAAAACTAATGATTTTCTAGTCATAAAAATTTATTTATGAATGGTATGATTTGAAACAATCAATGCGCAATGGGACATTACACACCGTGCACATTATTTTAGTGCGTGATTCCTTCATTTGTTGTACACATTTACGGCACCGCTGATGTGATCTGCATGAAACCATAAGATTGGACTGCAGCCTGAAGCATTAGCTGAAGGTATCTCAACTGATGAAAGTGATGCCGTATCAGTATCACTCAAAGCACCGCTGTTCTTTGTATTTTGGGGGATGGTATCATGATCGATATCCATTCCACACTCGTCTGAATCGGATGAGTACTGCAAATTGTGTGCTGGATCTTGAAAATCGGGATTGTCTATTTCATCATCCAAATCAATATCTTCGTCATCTGACTCTTCTAAAATTTTTTGGTTTCTTCATTAGTAAGTCCCAGGGGTCAAGTCATTTTAGATTGAATTAATTTGTACCTAAATTAAAATTAATAAGCAACTATTTCACACGTAACCGAAAAATATAATATCAAGAGAAATGATCACATAAGACTTTTGGGACAATGTGTTCCCACTATCCAAGACGAAAGGGACACATATGTCCCGATAATAAAAGCGGAAGTAAAATTTTGCCACTTACCAGTTTATTAGAGGTAATCCGCTTTGTGAGTTACTAATCTGGCCTTAGATTTATGGATCAATCAAAATTTAATCGAAAATAGGTGGTATTTTCCAAAATTAAACTATTTACGTTCGTACAGTATGGAATGAGCGGCTACAACACTTCAAAAACGCGGGAATTGCATTATCTACGGAAGTACCATCTATGTTCTGTGAATGAAATTACCGTCAAAAATATTGGCAGGACTGGTGGGAAAGTCTCCCATTAGACATAGAAGCGTTCTGTCCCAAAAGATTTTTTTTGAAATTTGCTTGGGACGTATGTGTCCCGTTAGGCGCGAAAGGGCTAGATGTTCTCTGCTTGTTCTCTACCTATGCATTATTAGGTACAAATTGATTGCTAAGATGTTTTATATCATCACTGAAGTTTTTGCTCATGAGTTTTGAAATACTCTGCGTTTTACAAAACACAAAAAAACCTGTGTTTCCTAAACTTTTGTGTGCATTGACTGGCGAAATTAAAAATTTTACGGATCATTGTTTGCCAAAATTAATAAATAAATAAAAATATATAAATAAAATATAATTCAGTATTTCATTTTTTACTCCAACGTCATGAAAAAACAATTTTTTAGCTAGTACGACATTTGCTGCAGCTTATTTTTTAATAAATTTGATATACGTGACTTCAGTTTCGTTTCTGGGGAATGAAGAGCTTCATTAACATGCAATCGATTTCTTTGTTGGGATTTTGTGACTGACACAGTTGAAAGAGGTTTTTCACATAAATAATAAGACGAAAAAAACCCAATAATTTGATTGCTTTACAACAGCGAGATAGATATTGTCTAGCAAGAGATTGAGACAATGATTGCATTTTATGGCTGTTCACAAGAGTAACAACAGAAGATAGATATATTTTATCGTAATTTCTAACAAAGTCTCATTTATTTTTCCTTTTAGATTCCTGTTTTGTACATTCTGAAATATCAACAAACATTTTTTCTTGGTTTCTTTTAACCTTCCAGCGCTACTTTACTCTGGAGTATTATTTTTATCTCTGTAACTGTATTAAAAATGTTGGAATATTTGTTGACCTTTTCCTCTCTCTTTTTAAGGTACTTAAATTTATCAACAAAAATATTTTCTATACACAAAACTGCAAAAAAGTACACATGAGAGATATAAAATAATATATCTTATAACAAATTCATACAACACTGATGAATCAAAAAGAAACCATTAAGAACTTGAATTTATTCCTTTATTTATAGCCTCCTTATAAATAATTACTACTTATTTATTACACCTTACATATCCTATATAATTTTCTCGTGCATCGACTGAAATTCTTCGATTTGGTAGTAACGCAGCATTGGGATTCATTGAGATAATTATGAAGATTATGACGTTGGGCTATTCAAGGTTTTCCCTTCACTAACCTTAGGGACTTTTAAAAATGATTGATTGCTATAAATAACAATTTCTTCCCAACCAAAATCAAACGTGACTAGTTGAATTGTAGGCAGATAGAAATAAAGTGAATTGCAATAGGTAGGAAAATATATTAGAAAAACGAGAGTAGAAGGAAAGAGGTTGAGTATCACTAGCGTTAAGTATATGCCTTATAGGTGGTAGACTAGATCAAGAGTGGTTACGGGTGAGAGCAATCGTGAAAATCAAGAATTATGTCGGCATCAACCAAGAAGGTTATGGTAAGCTAACTTTAATTTCATTTTAGTGAGACAGGCAAATATATCTAGGGCGATGCTTTGGAGAGCAGGTGCTCATTTGTCGTCATAGTACAAAACATTGGAAAAAATATTATATGTGAGATCTGTCTAACGTCTTCATGCATACCTTATTGACTCTTTAGTGTTAGAATATATAGTTTAGCTATGGCACAAGAGACGAATAGGAATATTACGTCGTCACAAATGTCAGCACACCTTCAAAACACAGTTTTTGGTAAAGAAATCGATTTCCTTATATTTAGTCTCCTGTTAACATTCAATCTCTTATCCTTAAAATTCCATTTAAATATTGTTTCTATCTTGTTGCTGTTTTAATATTATTTGATCATGAATTTTTCTAACGGTTTTCAAGAGGCTCTAGAAATGATACTTTTCATTACTGCAAAACACAGTATTTCAAAATGTTAGGTATCAACGAACATGACATTATACACATGCACAAACACACATATAATATATATATATATATATATATATATATACTCATGGAAAAAAATTAGCGCACCAAGAAATAATTACGGGATCGAAACGAAACATGGCATGAAGGTACATGTCGGGGAGATATGCAAGTGATTAGAAATGCAGCGTGATTGCGTATTACCTACAGCAGGTAGAGGGCATTTAGCGTCGTTTTCGTATAAAACTCGTCGTTAGCGTATAAAACTGGTAACCAAAGTTTGTTTGAGTGTGCTTAATCGTTTACAAAGGAAGAGCTGTGGTAGACATACCATTACCCCGTTTTCGAAGACAATATAAGCAGCTGTCGCAGTTTGAGAGGAGGAGAATCATCGGAATGATGGAAGCTGGGTGGTCAGCAAGGCGAGTAGCTCGTGAATTAGGCCTTTCTAATTGTGTTAAGAGGAGGTATTGGGACCAGTGGATCCGAGAGATGTCATTTATACGAAGACCAGGTTCAAGACGAACTTGAAAGACCAGTCGTATAGAAGACCGCCACATCGTAAGAAATGCACGCGTACAGCCAACTGCGTCATCGGCCGCCATCCAGGCACAAGTAGCACCTTCACTACGGCCCCCTGTGTCTTCTCGAACCTTACGAAAGCAACTGTCTGAAGGACATTTGGGATCGTTACGTGTGCTGCCCTTGACGCCCAGCCATAGACGACTACGTTTGGAATGGTCCGCGCACGAGGAAACTGGGCTGCAGGGGAATGGAACCATGACGCATTTATCGAGGAATCCAGATTCAATCTCAGCCGTGATGACAATAGTTTTCGTGTGTGGAGACCCCCTGGTGAATGCCTCAAAACTGCATTTGCTTTGCAGCGACACACAGTTGGTGTGATGTTGGTGTCTCACAGTTGGTGTGATGTTGTGGAGTGCCATTGCCTACAATACACGATCACCCCTAGTATTGATTCGTGACACCCTGACAGCCCAGCGGTATGTCCATGACATCCTGCAACTACATGTGTTGCCACTCATGCAACGGCTCCTAGGAGCCATTTTTCATCTAGACAATGCTCGGCCTCACACGGCAAGGGTGTCACAAGACTGTTTCCGCACTGTTACTACCCTTCCTTGGCCTGCTCGATTCCCAGATTTGTCTCCAATCGAGCATATCTGGTACAATTTGGAACGGCGAGTTGGTCATCCCACGAGTTTGAACGAACTAGAGGCAAGGTTATAGCAAATAAGGAACGAAATGTCTCAAGACGTCATACAGAACTTGTATGCCTCAGTGCCCAAACGTATCGCATCGTGCATTCGCGCCACAAGGGGTTCAACAAAGTTTTTATATCTCGGTTCTTTTGCTTTTTCCTCTGAAATAAATGATCTTTTTTCTTTGTTTTTCTAATCATTTATTTATATTAAAGTAGTTATTATGTATGTAAAATTTCGTTTCATTTTGGCGATTCCTTCTTGGTGCGCTAATTCTTTTGTCCATGAGTATATATATATATATATATATTTTAAAGTTCTTATGGGCCAGAACTAATATTTTTCTATGTCACTTCTATTTATTTTATAAAGTTATTTAAATATTTTATTTAAGGATTTCATTTAATAAAAAATAACCAATTCAAGGTCTACTAATGGTGTTTATTCATCAGTGGGATAAAAGGAATTCTATGATATAAAGCATTTTAATACTTGCGAGAAAATGTTATATGAGGATGATACATAATGGTTATAAACTACAATACATGTTGAATAAATTTTGAAGTACTTTTCCATTGCTGTGTGGTCCCCATGATCATGCAATATTTTTTTTTAATTTGGCATGATCTTTCTTATACTCTTTGAATTCTCAGATGAAAAACCCAAAATTGTCATAAAAGATGCAATTCTCAGAAATATCACTGGTTCTTTCGGGAGCGGAAAAAGTATCTTCTTCGCTTACAAAGACCTTTCACCTCTCTCAGCGAATCATTTAAATGATGTTTTCACCAAGATTGGTGTAAGCACTCACATGATTTTATCATACACTTCTCCGTGGAGACTTCGCACTCGTGGTACACATATACACCCAAACCCTGAGATACATTACTTCTAGACATGTAAGAATTTCTCTAACAAGCATCACTTTACTTAATGCGAATTAATACCAATGTTGCCAATTCCAGAGTTATGTGACACTTACTTTCAACCATTCAATTTTAATAAACTTAATTAGTACAACAAACGGCCGTCATCTCTTGAATAATTTTGTATTTCTATCTATTTAGTTCTCTCTTTCTCTCTCTTAATCTTGATCAAAATTCCATTTCTCTCCACTATACAATGATTTGGTTTCCGTAACCATTATTAAATACAATATATCTCAAAATTCATATTTGGCGGATAGCTAATTAAATTTGAAAGAAGAGTTCTCTTTCAAAAAAGAATAAAATGTAATAGGATTAAACACAGAGGAAAATGTCTGCCTATAAATTAATTATTATGTATACAATAAATGTCAAATACACATTATATTAAGTATTTATTTAGTTAGAGTGCGTTTATTAAACTATGAGTAAACATGTGCTAAATGTGTCCTTTTTTAATCCAAAAATGCTGTGTTATTTGATTCCACTCGTTTTCGTTTTATACACTACATCTCACAGTTCCATTACTTTGATACTAAAAACAAACAAATATTATGCTAGGGAAATACACTATGAAATTATATTGTACTACTTATTGAATCGTGGATGCACTTACTTTTGGATATTATTTTATTTACAATCATGTATCTGACACCAGAATCTCATAATTTTCTGAAAAACAGTTTATGCATTTTAAAATAACTATTCTTTATACAAAGGTTATTGGTACAAGTATTGGATATTCTTTACAAGTGTATAAAAATTAATTAACATGAAATTAAACTAACTAAAAACACGTATAACAGATTATATGAAGTAAAAATATTAAAGATGGAAAATCTATAAGAACAATAAAACCAGTTAAAATGAGATATCTTTCCCTTTAATAATTGTTTCATATTATTAAATGTTTATCACCGTACTATGCAAAAACGCATATATATCTAATAATGGTCACTCAATCTCGTAGTCACCGATATTTAAGTTCTGATTCATTTAAAGATGCGTCGTGTGATATTTTAGACTATTAATGCTGTGTTGTAGTATGGATTCGAGGAGAGAAAATTATGAGGTCAGAGGTTACAAAAGACTCTGTTTCTTAAGTGAGACTTTAATTCAAATTTTTATAACAAATAACTCTTATATATAATGATACTATGATATTTGTACTAAAAACATTCAATTTGTAAGCTAAATGTGCTAATTATTAGCAGTTATGTTGAAAATTTATTTAACTTTACTAACGTATCACTGTATTCTAATATCAGACAACAATAGATTAAATATTTTTTCCACATCTTCTATTATTCCAATTGTAGCCTCTCACACAAATTTTTTTTCGAAACATTTAAAACCTCAACAGTATCACAGTACGGTACAGTATAAAATCACTTATGAATCATAATTGCAAAAGCATACATACCTCTTTGTAAATAATGTGTTAAAAATAAATAATTAATCATATAGTAATTTTAAAATCATTTATTGCATATATATATAGTTTCCAAGCACTCCAATTTAAAATGATTCAAAAAGATGCAATATTTTATCAATCTATATTTTTTTTTAAAGTTGTTAACTAATATAAAAATAATTTAATTATAAAATATGTTAACACAATAATAATAAAATAATTTATTTTTTCTGAAACATTTAAATAAAAAACATTTCATTACTTACACTTTTTTTAACTTTCATGTTATTTGTTGATATTTAGGAAATTGTTTGAATACAAATACTTCTTTGGGCGAATACGAATACACTATTAGAAGTATAATGTTCCTTTTTTCTCACAAATAGCAGTTTTTCTAGATTTTATTTTCAAACGATCAATTTAATTGTATAATATAACTTAGTCTTATTTTATTGAGTTTTTCTGTCTGATGTACGGTATACATTAAAAAAAAATTAAATTTTCAAAAATTAGATGAATGCTTGAATTGAATTTTTTGTTGCCACTGGGGAAAAAACTTGTTAAGTTCAGTTTTTTTTACTAAAAAAAATCAGAAAATAATTTATAATCTTTAAAAAAATTTAAGTTTCTTATTTAATTAAATACATTTTTCTAGCACATGTAAATCTCAAAGCTTCTTTTTTATATCCCTTCATCTAAAAAAAAAATTAAACATGTTTTATATTATTTTTTCCTTCACTTTTGAGTCTCTAATAGTAGTTAATTATATATATATATATATATATATATACTGTAACATTTTGAATAAAACGCAAATAACCGTAAATCTACATATCTTACCTAATATACGTGTGCGAAGACAGGTAATACCTGTATAACATCGTATATATTACGATCCTAAAAATAACCGTTTCAGGCGATTTTGAGTTATACTAAACTATAACTTGAAGCAAAAAGGGGAAATAGTTTTAACTCATTTAATAGGAAATTGGTTATATTTTTATAATGTAGAGAAATATATTTATTAAAGGAATTTTCAATAAAGATATTTCTTTTTAACTTTTATGAAATAATGTTTTCTTCGTCATCACTGTAAAGAACTGATATTCGAAGGCATTTCTTTTTTCCATAAGATATCACTTACTTTGAAATATCTTCATCATTATAGTACATAAATTGATCCTTCTATTTTTATGTTGAAGAAACTTTAGAGCAAAATTCTTTTCTATATCTTTGGTTTACCAACATTGTTTTGTTGATCCTATGAATTTATCAGCTAATGCAACGATAAATTATTTTAGTTTTTGTGAGAAGAGTATAAATGAATAATATACCTTTCAATATATTATCGAAATATTAATTCAGCATTTAATTTCTCTATCTTGACCTTCATCTCAGCAGTGGTATTTATGCCATGGATAAATTTTTCTATTAGGTTTTTTGAATACCTATTTCACATTTTAAGCAATCCCTTAGTACGCAACCCGTGCATGAGAATAAAATCATACAAAAACAGTATTTACTAATAAAATATTTTATTTGTGAATAATTAAATTGTAGTAAAATAAAATTATTATTGAGCACATCTATGGTTATAGTGACGTTATGCAATTTGTAAATTTATCTTCACTACTCTCGGGGTCCTTCGTTAACGTGAAATACAGAAAATTACAATTCGTTCCCACCTAAAAGAAACATGATCAAGTAAATTAGAGGAAGATTAGAAGTGCAGTAGATTGAATTAGATATACTTTAACATAAATGAAATTGAATTTAAAGGAAATAGAAAAAAGATAGAGAATAATAGCAACTTAATAGATATCGTAGATTTGAATGGGTTATCAAATTAATTAATATTTTATTTTACAGGTATTTGGTGGTAATGCCTGATCAGAATAATAGGTGTTGAATTTGTTAAAAACGAAAAGTTCTTGGATAGCAACCATTGATTTGGTAAGCTGAGACTTTATTAATTGATCGTACTCAAGGAAGATTAATCAAGGAAGGACTGCCTATTTAAGAGGCAGTTGAGATTAATCAATCCTACATATTGTATGATTTGCAATGAAGTATGTTGTCTTTCTCTTACATATCTTCAATTGGTGATCTGAACTTCTTGATTATTTAAATAAACTTTAAGAATTGTATAAAATATTAAATAATAAAAGAAGGCCGTCAGAGTCTTATGAAGTTAGTAAATGTGTTCTTCTTTGATATGCTTTAAGTTTATCTTTAAGTGTGTAATATTAGTGTTTAGTAAAATAAACAAAAATTAAAGGAAACTCTTTAAATAAATGCACCTCTAAGAGCAAATGATATTGTCTTTTTAAAAGCTGTTTTTTCTTTGCATAACATATTTGTTTTTATTCCATTTTTACTGCAGAAAATTTTCTGATTTCAAGAAACCCAAAAGGTCTGGAGACTATAGGTATATTTAATACAGCATTTATCGGGAAAAAATCTCAAACATTTTGTGTTAACAAGGTTGTAAGAACACATAAACATTTCCGAATAGCTTGACATTGTTTACTTTTATTATTATAAACATAATATTGCTTTTCTAACAAAAATGATATCCTTCTAAATATACGCATTGATGTTAATTTCTTATCAATAAAGTTTAATTTCAAAATTCTTATTAAAATAAGAAAAATAATAAATTGCATAGTTAGGGAAAAAGATATTGACAAAATCACTAAAAACTAAATTTACTATCTCACAATAAGATAATTCTTTATTTGATTGATGCTGTAGAAGTAATATTTTAATTATTCCTAAATCAAAATTCCTTCCATCACTTACAAGACTCAGAAAACGTTTTACGCGAATCTTAAGCATTAAACCTCACTACTTTAAGACAAGCGGGCTTGTTACTTAAAAAATAATCTGATTCATTTCTTTTTCTTTATTACAATTTTCCATGTTCAAGTGATATCAAAATCCCCGCATTTTTTACCCAAGCTATTTAAGCTCCAAATTCCAATTAAATAACGCATTCTTTCTCTCTCCAGCTCTCTGAAATACTAATGTAGTGAAGAAAAAAATAATTTTTCTGAAGAATAAATATAATTAAAAAATGAAGTAGAAAAAAAAATGTGTGAATAAATAATTAAACAAAAGAATTTACTTTTTTTGCAATGATTAAAGAATCATTAAGCATAATTCATTTTTTTATTTTACTTTTCAAGCAGAATATTTTTTTCTACTTTTAAACCGAGTTTAAAAGAGATATACATTTAGAGATCTATGCATTATTGTAAGAAAGCGGAATAATACTTAGGAATAAATTACTGAAGGTATATCTCTTATGTATAAAGAGATATATTTAAGAGATATAATATCTTTAATTTATTTCCAAGTATTATTCAGCTCTCTTACAATATTTTTTTTAATATAAATTTGGAACAGAGAGCTTTTGATTGGAATGAGACCTATTTTTAATTAATGTATATGTTTATACATATTTTTTTTTATTTTAGAATATTTTTAGTAACCAGTGCATTTAATGCATTTAATTAATATTTAAAAGAAGACAATATTTTCTTAATTACTCTTTGAACTACTCATACAAGTAATTTTAAAATACTTATTTGAGCTATAATTACAATACCGAAGTATTGACAAAGTTAGTAATTGAAAAAAATGCGATATACTATTTAATTCATTTTAAGTTAGTTTTTTTTAAAAAAAATACTATTCGAAAACGACATAAAACTGTGAGTTTTAAGCTACTTATTTGCAAAGATTGTTAAAGAGACTAAAAAATTAAATGTATAATGCATATTTTCTTATATGAGGGGATCTATGTGTGTGTTTATACCAAGTGCACACATTTTTAAATTCTATTCAAATTTTAAATATCGTATAAAAGCCGAAATGAAATACATTTCCTGAAAAAATAGCAAAAATATTGCCTGTAACGGTGGAATGTTTACAACTCAAATTTCTGCTAAATACAACTCCAGAAATCCACGAAGACTGAGAAAGAGGAAACTAAGCATAACTCTGGTAAATCTACCTGAAGCTAGCCTAGAAGGTTAATAGAATTAAGCTCGTTATCTCTCAGTTGTTGTAATGTGTATTATATTTATTATCTATGTGCTGATTTTGTTTTCTGTGCTGATTAAAACTTTTGTCTGAAAGATGACTGAAAATAGAAATATTTACAGAGAAAACTCAAAATTCCATGTGTTCACGCCAGCATCAGATTTTCAGTTTTAGGGATGATTCAACAAATCAATAATCTAAACATATTGTATAATAAAACAACTGATTATCATAAAAGGAATTATCATTTCAATCGCAATTATTTTCATGATAAACTTAAAATATGTAAACTAAATAGACGTAAACGTATTTTATTTGGCAATTTATCACCTGTGCTTGACTAACAGAAAAGTACCTACGATTGTTTGCTAACTAGAGGATAATTATGTAAGCCGGCAAAGCTTGTATTCCGTAGGTAGCCTAGTACAGATTTCCTTGATGCTGAATTTTCGGATTCAAATTGCTACGAATATATGTACCTCACAACGAGAATATTACGCTTCCCTTCCGTTATCTCCATCTTAACGAATTAGATAGACGATTCCTCCCACACATTGCAGCATCTTTGTACGAACATTAGAAGATAAACAAGGGCAAAAAAATCCGTACTAATTACAAAAAAGGAGATATTTGCAGTGTCACTTGATTTTTATATAAGTATCCAAACTTTCAATGATTGTGGACATATCTGTTTCATATAAGTCTATTGAAGGTACTTGTGATCATTTATACGAGGAATGATCAGAAAGTAAGTTTCGTCATTTCTTCTTACAAGAAAATTTAAAATAAAAATGAACCATATTATCATGAATTATATACCTTGCACTATTTTTGTCTAAAACGAAATCGTCACTGAGTCATTTGTCTCACCGTGCAATTAGTTTGAAGAAGCCACTCTGGCAAAATTTGGTGTCCTGAGTTGTAAGGAATTGTCGCACAGCCTGTTCCACATTAGTATTGTTTTATGTAGACTTGAGTACGATCAATACGTAGTGTGGATGCCATATCTGACACTGTTATATGCGCAACAGATAGCACTCTATCATGTACATTGGCAGTATTGTTTTCATGCGTGGATAATGAGAGACGACCATTTCGATTTTCATCCTCCACACTCAGCCTTCCTTCCCTATTCACCTGTTCACCATACATGGTCTGTAGACGTTCATGAATGAATAGTCTCACGTGCCCATTCATATCGGATAAGAGAACGCACTTCTATTACCAACCACGATATCAGACATATCACGAGCATGCTGGTACGCTGTTAACCGTTTTTCTTCGTCGTTTCACTGACTTCGTCATTCTCCTTCACTGACGTTATTTTCGTCGTTGAACCAGAAACGTATGTGGATTCGTATGGTGGTTGTTTATTTCAATTGGTGAAATCATGTGCTACTTCCAAAAAATGACGAAACTTACTTTCTTTACATCCCTCGTATAAATCATAATTTTTGTAGACAAAGGGGTGTTTAAGCTGCAATTCGCAAAGTGCATATCAAAGTATTATATCAAAAATCCCTACCTGTCAGACGGTGGTCATCATCTTTCGCATCACCAGGTCAATATGATGAGGTTCAATTTATCCACTCAGACTCAAATAAAGGCAATCGAATGACATCAATTTCTTTAAATTAACTTTAAGATGGTAATTTAACTTTAATTTAACAACACAACAAACATTAAAATGCAATTAATATTTCAAATTCACTAAAATAATTCTTTTTGAACATCTTACTTAACTCTCCACTTCAGATCTGACAAAAATTCTTTTTTTTAATTTTTCACGTCCGAAGCCTAGCGCCCTCTATCGTTAGTTTCAACAATGGTTTCTGTTTTTGTACAAATACAAAATGTAATATCTGATCGTTATTGAAAAATAAATGTTAAATACACATGGCATGTTTAACCTAATTTGATTTGTTCCAACCGATTCATTATAGTATCAATATAAAAAGTAGTCACCTTTCTCAAGTATTAGTGTTAATAATAGATATTAAGACGTACAGATTTACGTTTCACTTTCATTTTACGACAGCAATACTTACATCAACTTAAAGTATATTCAGTTTAATAATTTATCACTGGCTTTTAATTTAAAACTTGAAAAGGACATTATTGCCTAATTTATTACCTTAATATTTGCTTTAATTTTCTTATTTAACTGAATAATTATATTTGTATGACATAATAGTTTTTTTCATTATTTTTGTTATCAAAAATTTGCATGGTTATGGTTTGTTAGAACAATTTACATGTGGAATATAAGAAATAGATTATGATGGAATAAAGAATGCAGTACCATAACGGGAATTTTTTATTTGAATTTAAGAAGTTTTCGATAATCATTCAAGACAGAGTTATTTTATGGCTTAGGTTATTACGAGATTATATAAAACTCTTCAGAATCCAACAGTTGATAATTGTATGCATTTGTAAAAAGGTAGGTATCACATACTACCTTGTTTCAACAGTTCAAAAGAGTTGCTTACGATGAAAAGGGTGCACTCTCTAGTGTAATTTGCTTGTTTGAAATTTGGTTTCAACAACAAGATGTTTTAAGTAAAATTATTCATGTAAAAAGATTTGCTAAATATGTTTGCAAAACCTTGCATATATTTTCTCTTTCTTTTTTCAATAATGTTGTGAGTAGTTTTCTGTCAATGAAATGCTTTTATGTAAAATATATTTACACTACAAAATGCAGTTTTTAAAACTTTTTTGATCATTTAAATATGAGTATTTTTCTTTTTGTGAAAATAGGTTTCAAGAATATTTTAACAACATATTTTTCTGTAGGAAGTCACGTAATGAAAAAAAATAGTTATATTTTTCCAGAATCTTTTTAACAATGTATGATCAGGAAATACAAAAAACGTCATTTTAATATTTTCTTATTAGGATTGGCAATAAGTTTATCTATATTCTCATTAATATTATTTTAGAAATATGAGGTTTTTTATGCATATTTTAATACTCTATGTAATGCATTAAAATCCAAGTTTTTGAAATACATAAAAATGTCTTTACAGAGCAATTAGTTAATTACTGTCCATAATTTGTAGTCTTAAATCTATTTTCAGTAAGACTAATAGCATTTCTCTTTCTTTACTGATGTATTGCATCGGTCTTATTATTATATACATTGATCGTTGTACAATACGCTATTAAGAGTTTCACTTTAGATCCATTATCTTTTGAAGTACTGGGATGGTATTACAAATTTCATTTTGATGAAATTAAGTATGTGCATAGGTTGATGTAATACAAAATAATTACACATCAGTCAAGGGTATTCAGGCTTGATCTTGAGTACAAGACACCCAGTGCAGCAAATTCTAAAATGGAAGTGGTAGGATGGAACGAAAACAGATCAATAGGGTACAAAATTCCCTTTCACAGCTATACGGCCTTTGCAACATGAAATTAATTGAAAATTGAGATCGTTTATTAATTCCTGTTGCAGTCGTTTCATTTCATTTAGCATCACAATTATCATGACTTGGATGGTTCTGGGAGAGTGAAGTCTAGTTGCAATGGTCCTGTCGAATGCATTCCAAATATGATTTATAATATTCTTGAGATTCTGCTCAGCTTATCTATTTGGAAAATATCTTCCAGTCACTTTGTTTCGATTGTTACATGAATCCGATATGAATGAGTACTTACATTCTTAATACTGAAATAAGGGTCTATTACACTCTTGCGCATGCAAGCATAGGTATTCAGTAATTCATTTCTATACCTAACAGATAATTCTTGCTTAGATTAAAACATTTACGATGTCTTTTTAGTTTCTTTCTCGAATGATGAATAACATACAGTCTGTCCTTGAACATTCCAAGAAGAAGGCATGCTTAAAATCAGATGTTGGAATGTGGACTTACCAATGAACAGAACGATCTTCCACGGATCCCTATTTTTACACCAACGCTTTCAGCACTACCCAAAAGATTTCTCTGTGGGCAGGAATGAGTGGAACATAAACAGGAGGTCTTCTTGCAACAGAATTCAGTCCTGTACCCTTCTGAAATCAACTGTTCACGAAACAGTGGATATGTGCATAGTTCTATTCTATTATAATTCTATTGCACCCCTGTTATGATTATATTTAATTGATAGATATGCTGAGATTTTTTTTTTATTTTTATATTCGGTTTCATTTAACCGTCTTCAAAAATCACATATAGTGCTGGGAATTATGTTAAAATCTATAACAAGCCGCATTTTAAACTGTCTTGCTTCATCTCTCATGATCGGGGTAACCAACTGGGCATGCCTGTATTGATTTTGTCAATTCATGGGTTCAGGTATTTATGTTATTAAAGTGCAGGAGTGATGTGTATTATATAAGTAGATAGCCTGATGAGTATGGTTTAAAGTCCTCCCATCTTATGGGTTGTTCAATTCTTCTTTTTTATTAAATCATAAAATCTAACAAATATTTCTTATGAGTTAAAGAAAGAAATATATGTTTGTAATAAATGTAAAAAAAATTTCAAAATCTAATAAATAAAATTAATTAATTAATATATCTAATCAATAAATTAAGCAGATAAGTATTTTATTTAAATAAATGCAGTTATCTCTGTAATCATCAGAAAATAGAACCAGATCACCCTTTTTAACCAAATAAGTAAGTTTAATGGAAAACATTAATAATAATCATTATAAACATTTAAAGCTGCATTTTATTATATAAAATGAAATAGTGTACTTCCAAATTCAGTTTTTAAATACATGAAAAAATTATAGTTGGAAAATAATTACTATTCTGTTTTCATAGCCTATATTATTTAAATGATGTAGAAGGCATAACATTAATTTTTATTTTTTATCTCCACTCAGGTTTCAAATTAAACGACATCTTCAGCTCTTGTTATTGAATTTGCTTCCATATTAGAATATTAGTCGTAAAAGTACCATTTTCTTCGACAGAGCCCAGATAATAAAGTATGTGGATCAGTTTTAAGAAGGAGTATAGATGCGCATACTGTTTTTGAATACTTAAGTATGTGGCGTATTCCATCGAGAGAAGGTTAAGTTATTTCTGTTCAATTTACCTAGCAGTTTTCTTTTTCGTGTTGGAGCTTACTTTTGTGTTAACCAAAAGTAATTTTCCATGTCGTAACTAAATTCCACGCATGTCAAACATTTATCTAGCAATGTGTTCATTAGTCCGAAGCCAGGATAAACTTGAAGAAAAACATAGGTCAACCTGATGTCCCAGAGCTCCAATAGGAGGCTTTTAGTACATGTATCTCTGACATTTTGAGGCCAGATCACAAGCACTGTGCTTGGATGCTACGCAAGGGGAAACATACCTCGGGAGGTTAAGCCAAAGGAATGAGTAAAAAGAAATGTGACAATGCAGGAGTAAAAGTGTATGTACACGAGCAAGTGAAAGTGAAAATTGAGATAAAGACAATCCAGCCGAATCAAAATTTCATGCAAATTTAAGGTTTAAGTGCGTCATTAGTGTTGTGGCCTAGTTGAGTAGTTTGATTCTGGATGCATTCTTATCTCAAACTAGTAGTGCTCAGGGTAAAATATCGAAAGTTATTTATCCAATGTATGTAGCTTAATGAACTGCATTTCTTAATCAAAACTAATAATCGTAAAGCATTTTTTGTTTACAATTTGATTCAAAATCTTTTTTATTCACAACAAGTAAAATTTTATTTTTTAATTCATACTGTGTATACATTTTAACATACATCACTGCAGACATATTAAATCACACTTATTAGATACTGTACGTTAATGAGTTATTTATGGCACGTACTATCACCATTCTGAAAAGAAAAAGACTGCTTAAGCACATTTCCTCCTGAAAAGGAATCATTGAAAACGAAATGTTTGCCTATGAGGATACGCCGGGTTACTGGTTTGACCGAAAAGATGAAGTGCTGAATTATTATTAAAAAGCGCGAAATAAGCAATCTATAAAAATATATAAGTATTTCTAATATATAATCAAATATCTCTATCAATATAAAGTGTCGATCCTTAAGCTCTCATGATTATTCATGAGTGTAAACATGGTTCATTCAAAGTGGTTGAGTGCATACATTATTACGAAGTTATAACACTTCAACTAACTTCTATAGACATTCATATGACACTCACTAATTTGAGAATTTCTTCTCATGAATGAATTGTGACTCATACAAATTAGCTTAGTAATATTGAATTGTATTCACTTATCTATAAACAAGGAATTCAACCTTTCACTATGTACGGCTCAAGGGTTTTGAGTGTTTCGTTAAAGAAGAAAATTAATTCTAAACTTTTGAGACGGATCCAAAGACGAACACTCCTTCGAGCTAATTCTGGATATCGAACTTTAAGTTATGAAGCTGCGTTTATAATTTCTGGTTTTCCGCCAATTGACATTGTTATTTTAAATAACATTGCCCTCAGAGAAATGCTCGCAGCCTCTTCCTCTTCAGGTTATGATTATGCTTTGCTTCTCTCTGATCAACCCCACCCTTTAGAGAGAAATGCCATACAATTGATTGAATTTAGTTCAAATTCTGAGGAAGAATTCCCTATCACGGTTTTTACTAATCGCTGTAAAATTGATGGTCGGGTGGGTTTTGGTTTTGTTGTCTTTTGGAAAGGTATTGAAGTTCGGTACTTACAATACAGAATCAGAATCGAGTGCACTGTTTACGTGGCTGAACTTTCGTGCTTAAATTTCGCCATCAAGTGGATTGTTCAAAAAAATATGTTGCCTCGAACTATTTGATTTGTTCTGGTTCACGATCATCCTTGGAAACATTAAAAAATATTTCTTCCTCGAATGATAGTGTTGTTGAAATTCAAAAGCGTCTCAAACACCTCAAAGATCAGAACATTACTGTTTGTTTTTCTTTCGTACGTGGACATTCTGGTATTTATGGCAACGAAAGGGTTGACTCTCTGGCAAAGACTGCCACGAAGCGGGAAATTGATCTTAAAGTTAATATTCCTCAATTGTACTTTAAAACGGTTATGAGGGAAAGTGTCTTGAATTCATGGAATGAAATATATATTAAATCAAATACAGCAAGCATCACGAAAATTTTTTTTCTAGACGTCAATGTAAGAATGTCTTGCCATCACTTCTTCACCAGCTTTAAAATTATGTAATTTCTAACAGATAACGGTAACTTTAAAAAAAATATCTGAATAGATTCAATTTATGTTCGAATACAATTTGCAATTGCAGGGCTGGAGATGATAAGGACATTAGCACATTCTGTTTCTATGTTCAAAATTTGTTTTACAGAGAAATATTCTTAAATTAGCTTTGAAAAAAATAAACATTAACTGACCTCCACATTTTAATAATTTAAATTCTATTAAAGGTTCTTTCGTTTGTTTGTTTTTTATCAAATATACTGAAGATATTTATAATTCTTCTTAATTTTTGTTTGTACATTGTTTAGTTACATGTTTTTGTTATTTTTGTCTACTGCAATATACTGTCTTATACTTACTTCTGTAAGCCCTGTGTGATACTTAGTGGTACAATAGACGTTGTTTCTTATTCAATAAAAAATATTGAATTGTAGTGAATAAGAAAGATATGATAACATCCTTAAGAGTGGGGTATTTAAAAGTGAATGATTTAAAACAGAATGAGATATTGTTCGGGTAGATAATTTAGGATAAACGTGTTCCCAAGCTGATAAGAATCAGAATCTATTGGGGATTCGTTGATAGTGTGGAGTAATTATCTATGAGAGTACGCGTAATGTAATCAAGTTCGCAAATTTTATACAGTCCTACATACTTTTAGCAAACGTAAAATAAGTAATAAATAGTGTTATTAATCTTTAGGTTCTGACGCTTATAGGAACT
Source organism: Nephila pilipes (assembly GCA_019974015.1). Taxonomy (NCBI): domain Eukaryota; kingdom Metazoa; phylum Arthropoda; class Arachnida; order Araneae; family Nephilidae; genus Nephila; species Nephila pilipes. The sequence continues at coordinate 676,600 of BMAW01003411.1, forward strand.
TGCTTCACATAATTAAAAAAATAATGAAATATAAAAAATTCAATATATGAACAAAATTAATTTTATTTACACCATTGTCTGACATATTTAATCACTGATTGAACTTCAATTATAATAATAAAGTTTTGTCAATCAAAATTTTCCGTTATAATATAGTTTAACATTCAAAACTTCCCGTTATAAAATTGTTTATCATTCAAATTTTTCCGCTATAATATGGTTTGTTCTCTTAACTTCAGTTATATAACATCCATGATTTCTTTCTGGCATTATATTTGAATTTCCAACTTTTTTGCAAACAAATGAAACGGAGTTGATCAAATTAAGCAAATTTTACATGAGAGTTAATAGAAATATACAATCAAATCGTTTAAAAGTGAAATAATTGAATTTATATAGGAGGTTACGGTAATATGAATACTGCTTACGTAAAAGCCTTGAATAGTGTGTGAGAGTATCGTGCATGTCTATGTAATTTATAGAAACTAGAACCAGACGCAGTCGGATCCAATAGCCTTTTCAATGATTCACTCGCAGTGTATTATGATAAGCCTTTTATTTCATTAATTATAGAAGTTCTCACTACAAGAGACATAGAACTGCTATTAGGCCTCTCCTTGTTATAGAATCTACAATATCGTTTTGTAACTTAATTATCTAGATTCTAGGACTGATGATGTATGACTATTTTAGTTACATTATATGTGCTTTAAATTAAGAATAAATTTAGATTAACGATTACATTAAAATTTATGTTAATGGACAAGTCGAGAAATAGAAATACGATACACACTCAATTCTATTCATCAACTTGGGCATTTTAGTATATAAAAATTCTAAATATCAGTTTAAATCCACAGACTTCTCAGAAAACTTTAATAGAATAAATACTAGATGTAGCAAGTCTTCAAAAGTGTGTAGTACTGAGAACTTTACTTTAACGCGGAAGTAAAGCCCATTTTCGTTTTCTAAAGTTGGTGAAAAGCAATGAATTTGCATGACTTCCTAGCCAGGAATATCTTACTGTCTACCCTGATTATTTAATAATATTAGAATTCGGTTATTTTTTCAGGTGACCTTTGCACGAATTTTCTTAGAATCCTGAAAATCTCTTTTTATTTCCATTCGCTCTTCGTATTGTTTTTCTTTACACCAGCCATTGTATTCTTTTCCAAATATTTCCCCTATACCTTAAAGATATATATTTTCTTTTTTTACTATACATACTGTCGAATACAATATTCATGTGATTTAAATTAGAGGTTTGAATTTTTTTAACAGGTATACTTAGTAAATTGAAAAGAATGTTTAACCACAGAGAGATATAAAGTAATAACATACTTATTTCATTTGTTTTCAATAAATTATGTCATTTCATTCTACTATTTTTGAGACATGAAAACTGAATAAAGTTCATAGCATAAGCAAGTAATACACTGAATTTGATAGACTCTTTTCATAATCACAAAATAATTAATCTAGTATGAATGAAGAACTGGAAAGCTTTTTCGCAACCTCAAATAAAGAGAAACTGAAAAAATATACTGTCTGAGTACCTAGAACAAATATACTGTCTCAGTAATCCAACAAACAGCTTATCAGCTTGATTGTTCTGGCACACTCAACTTCAAATACATCGCAACATAATATTACATATAAATAATACACTACTTCACTATTTAACCACTCCAACTTCTTTCTCATCACTTTATATATATATATATATATATATGATAAAGCAATGAAATTATTATTAAAACACATATAAAAATAAGAGAAAAATTAAATTCCAAAATCAACAAAAGAAAAAAAAAATATTGAACTATGTAAAATAGATGAATAAAAATTCAATCAAATTTGAAGTGAATTGAATAATTTGAATACCCAACAAAACAAAACAAGCACATTGATACTGTGGACTAAATAGTGGGGTTAAACATGTTCTATATTACCAAACCTCCCCCAGTGCATCTTATTGGGCAGAAATTGGATTACTCCAAAATTCAATTTGAAAATTAAAGAAAAGAAATATGGAAAAAAAAAAGAAGAAAATGAAAGGGATGTTATCTCAATTACAATTTTTTTAACTTATGTGGACCTAATTAAACTTGAACATATTTAGATACATAATTAATGATAATACTTTATGTAATGTTAGACTTGTAACTGAAACTCAGATTACTTACATTAATTTGGATAGATTTAAGACATTTTGTCTGCAATCACAGTTTTCTTTCGAGTTCCTTAAGATAAATTTGAAAAGTAATAATTATAAATTTTAGATTTTTTTTTGCTTTTAAGTTTGTTTTGTTTTCTTCTATTTTTGCTTTAATTTTTAAATTTTTTCAATATTTCTTGCAATAGTGTTCTTTCCCTTTGGATAGAAAGTATTATGATACATTTCTGGTTTCATCTTAGTTTCCTTTAAGAAGGAGATTTGAATAAAAAAATTGTAATTTATGTTGTCTCATGTATAATTTTTTTAAATATTTTTCATCTGGATTAATTATTGTTTATATTTTTCTTTTTCTATTTTCATGGGTATAAATTGAGTATATATCTTTTTCTACATATAAAGTTTACTTAATTTCAACTTTAAACTTTTTTTTTCTAATTTGAGGAATTTCCATTTTAGGATATACCACATTTCAGCTAAGAATTTTGTAACCTGTTATACATTGTTGAACTAAAAAAATATATCAAGAGCTTGTTTCAAAAATTAAAAAAAAATTATATTTAAATTTGCTTAAGGTCTTATATTTTCTTAGTTTTACATTCTTTATTTCATACTTAATCAAGAGTTTAATTTTATCTTCTTGCCATTATTGATTGATTTATTATTTGGTCCTGTTCATAGATGTCTTTCTTAAACGTTTTGCTGTGTTGTTTTCTTGCTGTCCAAGTTTTTAACATTTAAAATTTTTTTAGAAATTTCATTATGCCTTTTCCAAACTTTTCTTATAAATCTTTCTCTCTCTATATATATATAGATAGATGGTTGGATTGAAACCAAATTGTTTCATATATCTTATTGATATGTTAAACCCCCATTTACAAGCAAGTTCATTCTTGTAAAATAATTCGACCCACTTGGACGAAAGCTGATTTTTAATTATTTTGTAATTTATGTAAGTATAAAAGTCTTTTTGTTGAATACTTAAAAAGCCAGGGTTCAATAATTACGTGGTTATGCCAAAAAACTATAAAAATTTTATTTACAGACACTCATTAACTACAAAAAATGGAAAACAAGGAAAAAAGATGGCGTCTCTCACTCGAGAGTATCAGTTGCTGAATAATCTTTTTCACAATATACTTCGCTCTCTACTACTGCAGCACCACGCTGTTGCCACTAAGTAGAATACAAATCTCTTACACTAATAATTTTGAGAGGCTTACACAGTAGATTCACAACAATTTCGTTTAATTGCAGATTGGTGGTTACGTTAGTGGAGCATTACATAGCAAGGTCTATGTTAATTCGTCAGCTTTAATCCCACTTAGATGAAATATATCTTCAAAAAGAATAATACAGGCTTTTAAAAGTAAATTTATTTAAACATCTGTATCATAACTCGATTTGAAAATTATGAGCCAATGCATATGATAAAGAAGAAAAAGTGGAAGTTGGTCAAAGCTATAACACTAAAAACTAACCACTCCCAAAAGTGGATCTTGATTAATATTTACGAATTATATTTCAAATTCTTTGGTGTATTTCTATCAGCATCTCACATTATTTTTTTTTTGTCTCCAGAGAGAGAGAAAGAGAGTTAATTCTGTTTTTTTAACAGAAATTATGTTTTATAATTTTCAGTTTAATATTTTTTTTTTAAAAAAAAGTTTTTTTTTTTTTAAATATTTCTTGTCAGAAATTACTTTCAATTTTTTGATCTTTAAGAAATTTTTTAAAGCATCGCTACTTGGAATCTTGTAAATAACTTTTTATGGAAAATTTCATCAATCAGTTCTTCAAAATATTCCGCTATATCTGAAAGAAGTAGATTCCTGTATCTCTAACATGATCCCAATACATTCATCTAAATTTGAATAATTGATATGAAATCAAAAAATAAAATGAATTCACATCAATTTTCTTAAAGCAATAAAATAATGGTCTTTTACCTGGAGCACATATCTATACAATTCTCAGAACTATGATAAGTACGATAAGTGAAATTCACAGATTCACTATTTCCTTCCCCTCTTCAGGATAGGGAAACAGTGAAACAGTATCGGGTAAGAAATGAATTTAAAATTACTTACAATCAAATTTGTATGTTGTGTATAATACATTCAAAGGTACAATATAAATTATTTTCGGATAAAATTGCAGAATATTTAATTCTGATTAATGTTAAAGGAAGCATGTAATATCGGCTAATTTTTCCGAATGTCATGTGGCCGCGTTAACCTAGTGGTCATGGTCCCATACTTACAGTTAGCGAATCATTTATCGAGTTGTGGGTTAGAACCCTGATTCTACTAAAGATTCACCGTGTAGCATTGTCGTTGTACATAAAATCTGTAACAATTCCAAGAACTACCGATGAAGTGGTGTGGAAATTTAGTGAGGGACGTACGTGTCCATGAGTTGTCCTCGTCATTTGATCGAGGATAAAAATTCCCAGACCTGTTGCCAATAGTCCTCGTGTTGCGTCTCAATCCGACGTTAATAAGCAATCACATTAACAATTAATATCATATCCTAAATATCTTAATATATAAAAAGAAAAAAAAATGTTTTAATCTAAATTTTATGACTTTTTGTCAGTAATTATATACAATTACAATTCTTCTAAGAATCTTCTACAAATCAAATAAATTGCCACATGTAACCATTTTCTTGAATGTGTGATAGTGATATTAATTAGTTTCCAGAATCTGTCACTTAATATCTTTCGTAGTAGTAAAATATATAAGTAATCTTCCAAACTACAAAATAATTGTACATCATAAGCCTCTGTCTCTCCCTCTTTCTCTTTTGGAGACGTTATATCAAATTTACACTTTTTGTAATATATACTGGAGAACACTGAAGATTATTTATTTATTTTTGTGGAAGGAGAGAGAGAAAACAACAAGTATCTATACGGCAGGAGGAGAAGCAGCTGCATCGTTCAATTACATCACAAAAACGCAGAAGAAGGCAGAATTTTTCTTGCCTTCATTTTTATAGAAAAAATTTCTCCAGTTCACGTGAAAACTCACATTTTATAAGATGTAGGTAATCTAGGGGACTTAAATGGGATTGAAAAGCTTAGTACGAATGATAACCACAGGCCTTCGATCGTGAGAACTGCAAATTCAGCATACTTTTATGAGAGCATGATCGCATAAATTAAAGGATAATTTAGATTTGTGTAAGAAAATAAGAATAACTATCTTAAAATAAATAGAAAATAAGAATAACTAAATAATAAGAATACTAGAAAATAGTAATAATGAAAATAAGAAAAATAAACTAATCTTCTATTGAAATTATATCAAATTAAAGAAGAATCATATTAAACACAACACACCCACGCATATATATATATATATATATATATATTAAGAAAATGAGGAAATACCGATTAATAATTTTTCTTATTTATAATGAGTAAAATTATATTCGAACCGATAGCTATGTTAGTTGCGGGACGACCAAAACCAAACTTATTACTAATGAAAATAATTGTGTAATATAGTCTTTAAAAACGAACGTAAAATTAATTTCTTCAAGTTTCAATTAATTTCTATTAACAATTTTGAAATTAAATGGAAAATGTGAAATAAAATCTAATGCATATAGTTATATATTTAAATTGAAATTACTAGTACAGTGTCAACAATATTCTGCGCTATACTGAAAACTATAAACATCTATCAAGCAGTCTTTATTTTTACAGAAAAGTTTTGTGAACAAGGATACTCAAGATCTTAAATATCCTTTGGAAACTCGAGACATCTCTGAAACTTTAGTATAACAAATGCTGCGTTGGATAAAGTCCTTCAAAACTACATTCTTCTGTTTCGTATGTAAGAAAAGACCTTTTTCTTCTCACTCTGGAGTCCGCGGGAAGCAATGAATATACATGAGCTTCTGCTCATGAATATTTTAGTAGCTTCCTTAGCAATCTGATAGTATTAGGATATACTACTATTATCCTGTAACTTTTCTAGTCATTTTATTAAAACATAAAACAAACATTTTTTCATTTGTTTTTAATAGTTTCTCCCTATTTTTCATACTTTTACTAATTGTGTTTCTTACATAACGAGAACAACTTCTCTTTAACTTTATTTATGATAATTCTTGTGCGTTTCAGATTTGGATCAAAATATGAGCTTTCAGAGTTTTCGCAATTGCTGCTGGTTTAAGAATAAGAAAAAGGTTATTAGTTAGTTCTTTTATTAATTCAAAAAGTCTATATTTTGATTAAATTCATCAGTATTATATTAATGTAGTTTTATTTATAATTCAACAAAAAAACATTTGTATGTGGAAAACACAAAGAAAACTTCTGTTTCTAATTTTTAATGTATTGCTGAAAATATTAAAAAAGGAGTTCAGGAGATGTTATAACAGAACAATTTTTAGAAACGTTTTAGTTGAGCTTTATTTATCAAATGTGAGAATCAAAATTTCAGCAGATTCAATCTCAGGGATGGAAATATTATTTTTTTAATAGGTTTCTTTTACATAATTTATGATTGAAAGTTAAAAATAGTAATGACAGCTTATTTTCCTTTATATGAAGTAAAAATGTCTTTGTTTTTGAGACATATAAATAATTGTAGACCTATTTTAAATCAGTATCGCTCTCATGTATATACTTTATGTCAATTCTTTGGAAAACTTTAAAACTCGTCCTTAAAACATGATACTCCAATTTTCGGTGTAGCAAGTCACATTTTCTAGAAAAAATTTCTTTTCATGCATATAATTGGAGATTTGGGACAACATTTAGATCGAGCATCTCTTATCAAATATATTCAATCTTAAAATTAACCGATGATAAATATATACACATATTTAGTTGAATAAAATACATATTTGTACATTATTAAATATGTTTATTAAATTAATTCGATAGCATTCAATATATTATATGGTTAAATGACTAAAGACTATTTTGAAAATCAATTTTGAATCGAAACGGATGCATGAACTGAAACCATTACGTCATCAATAAACACAATATATCGCAATCTCCGGTACCATTTGTTGACATGAAGACTTCTCAGAATGAAAATTCACTATCTTCTTGTATATTATATGGAGGGATTTGGTGATATTTTTATTCGAATGCACGCCTATGACACCCAAATAAATACGTCATATTTCAAACAGCTCTAGAGTTAGAGAAAAAAAATGCAATATAGATTTCTCTACAAATTTCCCTAAAAGATTTTCTATTTGTATTATAATAAAACTACATAGTGATTAGAGTCGGCCTACTCTAATCACTATGTACTATGGCTTTTTTTCAATGTTAGTGTTGAAACCCAAAATGCCAACTCTAAATTTCAAGTTGTAATATTTATTCAATACTTCACACATAATGATACATAGTGAATTCTTTGTCTGTATGGTTCTCAATTAGATATATGTGTGATGTAAAAGAATTCAAATGCCTCCATTATATCATTGAAAATAAATGCAATAAACGTATTCTAGATACATAAGAAAACATAAAAAGAAGATGTTGCTGAATAATAACTTATTTACAGCTAGTGTATACTTTCATAATTAAAAGTTAAAAAAAGATAGCATTATTTTATCCATTTATTGAGCACATTCGCATAGAAATATTATTTTATAACTAGTAAATTGAAAAATCTAAATTAAATAATATAATTTTAAAATAAATGATAATTCATTTAGAAAGTAATTTACTTCTTTATGAATAAACACTTAAAACATTTGTTTACTATCTTACTGCATTTATTAAATTATTATAATATTATTGGAACATTTATATAAAATACTTTCACTTTAATTACATTTCTATCACACACACAAAAAATGGTTTTCCAAATATTTATTTTCTCTATAAGGGCTTTTTTTTGTAGAAAAACTTTTTTCGAGCATTAAACTGAATCATTCATAATAAATTGAGTTTAATCTACAGTTTACAGCATACTTAATTCTATTAAATATTTTTATGAATGATATGCTTTGAAATATGTCACAAATAACCTCGTATTGAAGTTTCTCTATTTTTTCTTATCGTAGTACAAATAGAAAAGTCTGTAATACATGTTTTTCCCTATAAAATTAATAAAACTTTCATCTCATCGCGTAAAGAAAAAAAAAGTTAATGAGCTAAACACCTAATGAGAGATATTTAAAAAAAATGCAGAAAAAAAAGTTATTGTTCACTTTTTCTTTTAATTTGTGAGGAATAATTTTAAAACAGTTTTACTTATTTTTTAATTATTAAACTTTCCTTTTCAAGTATTTTTTGTGTAATTATTTTTCAATTGTTTTAAAAAAAACATAAAATTTTGGAAATCGTTTTTTATTTCAGTTACTTTACTTGTGTACGGTTTTTTAAGACAAGTATTGAATGAATTAAACCGCAGTAGATATAAATAGTGCAGTTGAAATATTAGATCACGAAAAAATTTTAGTAGAAAATACATTCTGGTTTATCTCCCTCTCTAGTCAAAATATACCATTACTATGAAGGTAAAATTTAAAAAAGATTTTTTTTTCATTGTGTGAGCCGTGTAATTTTAAGGATATTTTTAAGCGTTGATAATGAAAAAAAATATTTTTCGCTTAAAAAGTTTAAATAAAAAAAAATAAAAAAAAAAACTATATTGAATTCTAATTGAGTATTTAAAAGCTGATTTTTTTAAAAAAGTAATATTCCACAAAAATAAAACAGTTTTGACTCAAAATGTATTTGAAAAAGGCATAAGAAAAATAATATTGAGTTAATATTGAATACTTAAAAAGTGAATTTAAAAATGATCGCCTTAATCTTAAAATGTTTTTGCCATTAACAAAAACAAGTTCATTATTTATCAAGCTACAAATTGGTAATCATCATTATTAAAGAAATAGTGTAATTATTTTAATACTAGTGGTAATTATATATTGCTCCATTATAATAACGTCGGTCCTATTATCTTAATTTTTATTGATAAATGCAGAATAAATAAATTTTCCACATAATTATACTGGCATTTTTCTTGTAAATCTTATACGTTGTAAGAAATTGTTAGAAAATGTATAAAATTAGTATTATGAGTAACAGAAATTAAATAAAAATTACAAATTTAGAAGGAACTAGCATTATTGTATAAAACTGAATGCAGTGCATGAAAATAAAATATCAAACACGCAAAATACCTAAGTACAAAAATGTGTGCCTGTATTATTCTATTTGAATATATTAAGTATAAAATGATTTCTTATGACTTGGCAGTTAATTTAAAAAGGCTGAATAGGTGAAAGTGCTAGATTATAGAAAGATGTATATGCATGTGTTTTAATGTATATATTAAATTTAAATAATATGAAAAAAATGATTAAAATACTTGAATCAAACAAAAGCAAATTATTGCAGGGTGTATTTTCTCATCAGAAAATAAAATTAATTATGATTAGTTCATTCGTTGTACTTAGGATGGATTTTCATAAGCTGTTGTTAGAATATTTCTTTTCAATTCTACTTACGCATATTACATACTTTTTTAATCACTTAAATTGTAAATCCTCTCATATTTAAAAACTGCTATCTCTTAATTTTAGAATAAAAGAAAAAGTATTATCTTTTTATTGCTATTTCAACTGCATAGGTTAAAATGATATTGAAAATTAAACATTTTCTAGACTCTAAGTAACTTAAACCTATTTAAACAATACATACATTCCTTCTGTAGTATCTTTTAAAACTAATTTGTATTTCTTAAAATTAATCTGGGAAAGAAAAAAGAAATCATCTAATGAATAATGTAATGAGGGAGTGAAATGAGAAAAAATTAGAATTAAAGGGCTTAACAAATGAATTTCTACATATTTTTTAGTATTGATTAAAGATTCTTTAAGTATGTGAATTACTTTTTTATAGATTTGTATAAAAAGTTTTTTATAGCATGTTTTCAGCAAATCTGATAGGCTTCCAGTACATTGGTTGTAACTATAAGAATACATTGTTATGACCATTTTTCAAAAGAATAGTTCATCTTAATCTTTTGTTTGAAAGAAAGTATCGATTTTTGAAGTAATTCTTTTAATTTGATTTCGGGTAATTTATCAAGCTATTTTAATAATGAAGATAATTTCAAAATAGAATTTCCTATTTACAAGATAAACCTCAACTAAACATCAATTATAATGTCATAAAAAGTATGTAATAAAAAAAAGGCATACTTTTGTTACAATGAAGTATAATTTTCGATACTAGAGTTTCATAATTATACTAAACGATGTGAGCAATTTTACATTTAGGTTTCACAATATTGTTGTTTTTCAATGTTTACTGTCCATACTTTGATATATAAACAAGAAGAAAAAATGTGTTTCACATAAGTTACTCATAAATATTTTTAACGAAATGAATAAAGCAATATTTCTTTTTTTAAAATCAAGTTTCCTAACCCAAATGCTTTAAAAATATATTTTCCATTTTTTCTTATGTAGATAATAAGGCTCAAATAGAATTTTTGTATTCGACTGCTGTGCTTTTACTATTTGATTTTTTAGATATTACTATTTTAATTAATAATTTAAAATAATCATAAAAATTATAATACGATTAATTGTTTGTTATAATATGTAAGCAATCAAGCAAGCAACAGTTAAAAGTTATTTCATATATAAGAAATGCAGAAGCCTCATCTTTCTTTTTTTATTTTATATCATTATGCATGAATAAGTTATAAAAAAGAAAGAGGAGGCTGTACAACTAACTGTATATTTTTTCACTCCACTCTTTTTTGAAGTTCCTTTTTCTCTCCACATGATACAAAGCTTCTTATTTATAAATTTCTCATTAATTCGGCCCTAATATATGGATCAAAATTTTAGTCATTAACTAAAACTGGGGAATACAAAATTGTAGTTTTAGAGAGAAAGGTACTCAGATGTATACCCGATGGCTTCAAGAAATAACCTAACACTTTAGTTGCAATTACAGAATTTTTAGAATTTTTGAATTTACAGAATTTTTGATGAGCTTGAAATAATTAAGTGTTTTAAAGTAAAACGAATGAGCTGGGCTTCACATTTTGTTAAAATAGATGAGAAAAGCAATTTGATGTAATTTGTTTTTTAATCCAAAGCCTTTTTCTTATCAGAAAATATGAAGTTAAATTATGGTGACTTTATTGTATTGAATCGGATTTTAAGGTGATGAGTGATAGGAACTGGAAGTCTAAGGCAAAAGATTTGCTATCTTGCAAGAATCTTCTAGAAAACGCCTTGTATCACCCAGAACTGTTGAGTGGAATATCGTGATGATACACTAACTGAACAATTATAAAAAAATCCAAATTACTTCAAAATTTAGGTGAACAAAAAGTTTTATGTTGAATAAAAGTACTAAAAAAAGATAAGATATATAATAAAATAACCTAAGACAAAATGATTCATTAACGTAGCAATTACAAGTAACACTAAGACTGTTGGTGACAGACCTTATTTGAACCTTGATCAAGAGATGGGGACAGTACATGAACTGACACTTCTTTCTATTAACGTCACGAGAACTGGATAACCTGGTATCTCAATACTTTAACGTGCATCAGCCCCATTAAACGGCGGATCTTTAGTGTCATCATAGCATGAATCCATTATTCGGTGAAACCAATGCCAACTTCTGGAACGATATCATGACCACTAGGCTATCGTGGATACAAACCTATGATTTATGTTAAGATAAGGAACAATCGAGTACCTTTGGGCAGTTTTTGAAGCAATTAACCACTCAGCCTCTAGCCTCCATAGAAAATGAAAAGAATTGTGTTTCCATAATTTCTTTGTTTCTATAGTTGTCACTTAATAGTTTAATCGTTTGTAAATTGTTCTCTGCATCCGTAATAAATAAATTATGGAGCTTTAGAGTAAAGGATTTTCAGTATGAGTTTCAAACTGTTCTTACAAAACTAATCAAGAACTAATCCTTTTTTTTCCCTTAGAATAACTTTGCAGAATTTAATTAAAAGAAATAGCATATTTTTTGGAAATATTTTCTTTATATTCGGTCAATTGCTTCTAATCTTGTGTTCCCTTTAATAAAATATATAAAGATATTTATATAATTTTGGAATTGAATAGCTTATTTGTTCTTGTGTATAAAATTTAAAATTTTAGAATTTGATTGATTCATTTTCAATTTATTTTAATCTCTTTCGTCTATAATTTTAATGTTGGATAATGAATTATATTTCTTCTTCCCAATTAAGATTCAAACTGTTTACAGGAAGGGATGTGGGAAATTTTCAATGTTGATGTGGGAAGTTTTAAGCTAAATTTTCATAAGCACTCATAATAACAAAATGGAATACAACTCCAAATTAATCCCTCCAAAACAAAATAACACATTGCTGAACAAGTCTCCTGTCTGACATATATTGCAACAATGTTAACAGAACCATCTGATTTCTGGGTAGATCCAACCTGCAAATTATAGGTGTCGAATTTTCAGTCATTCTGACAATTAGTTTATAAACTACAGTGACCTCAGGTTTATAATTTTCAAAAGAAAGGATAATACTAATTTCGAATGTTGATGAAACACGATTTTTTCATGGGGAAAAACACTGTTGAAGGCAAACAATGACTCAATAAGTGTAGAAACTCTGCACAAATAAATCATTTATTATTGACTGGCATGCTGAATTTAAGCGTCGTTGTAAAAAACACTAATGACGTGGAACGCTCTGGTCGCACAAAATTAGCAGTTGCTGCGGAACACATAAAAAAGTCTACAAAATTATTTTGGAGAACCATAAAGGGCATGAGATAACTCATACCTTAAATACAGCAGTAGGTAATGCGTTTGCAATTTGACACGACATTTTGAGCACGCTTAAATTCCTTTCGAAATGGGTCACATGCTTGCTCACACCAGACTTAAGACAGCTCGACTACAATTAAGAGCGCTATTTAGAGCGGTTCAAGAAATATACAAATAATTTTTTGCTTAGATGTATGACAATGGATAAAACATTTCCACTACAACACATCTGAATAAAAAAAAATCGTCTGTTCAGTGGATAGTCACCCGTGAAAGACATCCAAAAGACCAAAAACTCAAGAGTCAGCTGACAAGGTTATGGCTGACGTATTTTGTGATTCTCATGGTATATTGTTGATCAACTATTTTTGGAAAGGTGAAACTATCAATATAGATTAATATATGGTATTATTGGACAGATTGAGTGTCAAAATCCAGAATCATTCATAAGAAAAAGTACTGTTCCACCAAGAAAAGACAATTTTCTCGAGTCAATGAAAACTGTGATTAAATTGAAGGAATTAAGCTTCTAATTACATCCTCAGCGCCATTCTCTCCAGATCTGTCTCCTAGTGGCTACTGGCTCTTTTGGACATTAAAAAGAAGCTCTCGATCAGCTTTCAGCTTTGGCTTAAAAAAAAAAAGGATTGCTGAAATCGGGAACAATTTAGAGGAAAGACGAATTGTTCTCAAAAAAGGCATCGAAGAGTCAGAGGAGCGTTGGAATAAGTGCACCACTCCTGAAGGAGAAAAAGTTAATGAATAAAGTCAAATTTTTAACATAAATTGTTTTTTCTCAGTTAGATTTAAGACTTATTGAATTATATCTTACATAAATCTCCTTCATTAACTAAAAAAGCGTCTTGCTAGTCACTAACTTTCTTCAAAATATAAATTTTTTTATACCAAATACAAAATTCTTATTTTTTATAATTAATACATTTTCTTACGAAGGAAAAGTCTTTATGATCAAGATATTTCTTTTAATAGGTTTTTTTTCCTAAAACATTATAGAAAATTATTTTAGTCATTATATTTTTTTTCCATTTATAAATACCAAAAATTTGCACATAAGTTGAAAAATTTTTCATTGGAGAGACTTTTATGGAAATATTTTGATGTTTTTCACCTGGATATTTAATTTTTGACTTTGTAAAAGTTCTTGAGACATAATTGTACATGAATATTAAGAATCAAGCACATTATTAAAACATTTATTGATTAGCACCAGCAAAAGAAATACAAATTTTCGTAATACACAATTTTAACTGAACACTTTTTTTTTCCTTTCAATTTCTTTTCCATCATATTTAAACATTTCTTTTAATATATATTCCAAGTGTAAAGCAAACATTCATTCATGACTTTATACAGGTTTTCATCCCCCTTCAAATTCCCAATAATATATATATATATATATCTATAAAATTAGGTATTCAATTTTACATAGTAATGTTGTGACGTTGGGCTATTCACGATTTTCTCTTCACTTACTTGAAGGACTTTTCTCAATTAGAATTTCATAAAATTATAATTTTTTCGCAATCAAAATCAAACGTGAGTAGGTAAGTTAAAGAAAAATGGAAGTAAAATGAAATGTCTTGGATATATTGATGTATACAGGAATTAAACAGCTTTTTGTCTGAATTGTTATTTAGATTTAAATTTTTCTATGGGTATCTATGATTAAAAGAAGTTTCACTCTGAATATTAAGTTAATAACTTCCTGTTGAAAGTAGTTATTTAATTAGAACTAGTTAACTGGTAAGATAGATTTCTTATTTAAATCATAAATTAGGATAAGGAGTTTTTAGAGATAGCTACATTCGATTTCCTACAATGATACTGAATAAACTATTCTGTTTTGCTATTACATGTCTTCAATTGAAGCTTAGTAGTTTTTTTGACTAATGTAGCAGAATAAGGTATGACACAAGAACCGGGTAGTGAAGAAAGATGTCAAAACGCAATGTAGCAAAATCTGCTGCGGTAATCCATTGGTCAAAATTGCAAGCTCATGGCCGGTGCTGTTTCCAAGAAATCGTATGTTCGAACATTATTTCTACGAAAGACTATACGGGCATCAGGACTGATGAGCATAAAACCTGTCGAATCTCAATGTACTTAGAGATAGAGTGAAAGACTTGAGAGTGGAGTGCCATTTTTTGGTATCATCATCTTTACTTTAAAAAGGTTCAAAATTACAAGGTTGAACTCTAACAAACATAATTTTGTATCTAGTTGCTATGCTAATAATACTACGTTCTCAAGTAAGGCTACACGGTATCCTTTTTCAATTTTTTTCTTTTTTGGAGACAATTATATTAAAAGTAATTTTTGTATTGTTTTCAGACTATATTATTAAACTGATTCGGAAAATAAAAAGTCATTTTAACAAGTTCTTATTTTCAAATTTAAATAAATTTAAAAATTTTGAAGTTTTCTTAAACTCTTATAAAATACACAATTTTTGAAATTTTTAATTATTTTGAGTAGTTTATATTTCTTATATTATTGCAAACAATAGTTAGTATCGATTTGAAAATCTGTTTCTTTATTGATTTTTAATAATTATTTTTCTAGATAAACCTGGAAAAAACACGAATTTTTTAAAATATTACTTTTAATATTTTTTTTAAAAAATATCTAGAGATCCCAGACCTATGTCCATACTAACTTTTATAGAACACATATATCTAAGTATCTATAAGAAATTTCAAGACTCTATCTTGAACAAAAAAGAAAGCCTTAGGGATTAGAAAACACTTACATTTTCAAAAATAAAAGTCTGAGAAAAATGCATTTAAGGTTTGTAAAGGCATAAAACAAAAACTAATAATGCTGCAAAGCTCTAAATTTTCAATATATTATCTTACTACTTATATAATTTATGAAAACACTGCTTTAATTAAATATGATTGAAAGTATTTTTACTTATTCAAAATATGTTTTTGCAAAATATCGATATAGCATTTGTTACGATGACAGTAACGTTACCAGAAATTGGGGTGCAACATCCTAGTGTTATCGAGCTAATTATTCTTACATGGATAATAAGAATGTTTCTTGTTCTCCTTGTACTCCATAGATCAAGTTTAGGTAAAACTTTTTGAAACAAATGTAATAAATTATGCTGTCACCTTCCGTTAAAATATTTTAAACATATTTAATAATATTCCGTTCTACATAATTTGTATGGCCATTGATTAATAAGTGTGCTAGATAATCAATAAAAATTTCTGTAGTATACAAAGAGTGGCTATTAAATAACAATAATGACGTTATAAAAACATTTTATTTTCAATCCATACATATTTACTTATTACAACCTTCAATGTACTCCCCTCCTCTTTCCCTACAACGCTCCAAGTGAATACTATATTGTTCGAAACCGTGCTGGAAATCTGCTTTGGCAAGCTCTTTAAATAAAAAATACGACTGTTAAGAGGGATGCTCTAAGACTTGAACGCTGTACTTGTCTCGTACTAGGCTATACGCCGCTTGATAGACAATGCGGAAGGACTTGTCCTTCCATAATTAGCATTGCATTTTCCTTATAATTTTAAGGAGCTCACAACAAAAATGAAGGGAGTAATGTTGATTTATATTTTGACCTTCAGGGACCTAGTGAAGGTACACATTCCCAGGAATAATGAAAAATTAATCATCTTCGCTTTAATTTTTGATTTGCTTATTTCAGATTTTTTTTTTTTTTTTTTTTCGGTGAAGATGGGCTCTTTCAGTGCATGGATTAGCGCTTCTATTCAGGGTCATAAGTAAAAAGTTACGATTCATCACATGTTATGATCCGTTTCAATAAGTTTGGTTCTTTTAAATGACATTCATAGTGTTATTAAAAACAGTTTTGTGAGCACTTAACCGACAGGCAGATTAAACAAGATTACAGATTTACTCGATAATGCCACCCTTTTTTTATATGAAGGGCTACCGGGCATGAATCATTTCGATCATTTTGAACAGATTTATGGGATTAATTTCGATTTCCATACACTTTTTTAAATGAATTATAAGTTCCACTAGCGGTTTTTTTGAGATTCATGTGAAACTTCATAGATGGTTGTTCTATTGTTATTGCTTATCATTTTTGAGGCGAAACAAACTAAAATAGCTCATGCGAACGGAGGCTACAGCTATACGGATTTGTTTACAGTAGCGAGAGGAGCTGCATTCGAAAAAGAAGGCTTCCCGCTAGATAGCTGTCGATCTCTGTATTTTGTCACATGCGTACCTCTTCTGCAGTTGCGAAACTCTCGTTATTTAATATCCATAACTCGTTTCACCTCAAGCAACTTAAATTAACACATACTAGTTGCGAGTATGAATGATATCAATGCAAAAAGGCACTATTCATACATAAAATTTAATTTTTTTTCAAACTAAAAGTGATGAAACGATGTGCACTAATCACAAAAAAGTGTATGATCGTACATTTCACCTATGGAAAAATCGAAGCTTAAAAATAGGATAAGATATGTTACGTATTCCATTAGGAAAAAAATTATGTTTTTGTTCGAATGACTGCAAAAAAGATATGTTTCGCTTGGCAGTTTTTAAATGATTATCAAATCCGATTTGACGTTGGAACCCATGATTAAGTTTCAAATTTGGGGTACATTGTCGTATTACTCGCGTTGCTTGTTAGAGAGATGTTTACAAAATTATAAGCTGAATCGGAACTTAATTTTCTAAAATAAATAATAAAATTTTTGTATATTTTTAATAATATCGTATTATTATGTCGAAAACAATTTGTCTATTTTTTCTCTTTAGATTTCTGAAACAAAGGGAGACACTCATGGGGAAATTGTAAGAGGAAGTGGATAATATAAAGAATTTATAAGACTCTTACTGCTTTTTATCTTATGAGAATATTTTTTCAATATATAGAGCTTTTTATAATACTATTAACATTACTTTCAAATAGTTTGATATGATTTGATTTTCAAATATGATGATCCAAAAATAACTCTAAAATTTAAAATGCTTATAACTTATGGGGAGATTGTTATCAGAATCTGAAATTAATGGCTTGGGAATTTAGATAAGTATTAACGCAATTTAGAAGAAGACAATATTCGATGGTACTATACAAATAAAGATATTCTTGCTCTCTCTCAGTTGAGCCTATATGCTTGCTAACTTAATTCAATGAAACCTCGTTCTAAGCCAATGACATTAACCTTGGTTAAGCAATATCGTGACCGAAAAGCATTGGTTTCACACCGTTCTTGAGAACTTGGAATCAGTCTTCATATCCTCATATGACATTGCACCCAATGTTTGCTTTCCATTCTGGGAAACCATAGAGTACATGGGAGAACAACTTCACCATTAATTCTAAATATATTGCCGAGTTCATGATTAATGTCCTTTCAGATATTCACGGGATACAATGAAAAATATTGCAAAATGTTATGAAAAAGTTGTTGTTATAATACTCATTAGCAAACTAAACCAAATTGAAGATTTTGTGCACTCAAAGAATATCTAAAGCCATTAATGGCTTAGAGAGAAGATCCTGTTTTGCAAGTCCCAAACAATCGAGGATAACTCTCTGTGCATATTGGAATAGCAGCATATCCATTGGAATAAATAATAGATCAATACACGGAAAAAGAAAGTCAAAATAATTTGCTCCAAATAAATATGCCAACCATAAACCGTGGTTCCCAGATGGTTACATTCACAAATATTTATTGCACACGGTAACGCTTAACTTCGGTGATCAGAAATGCGCTGGTGCTGGTGGCATGGCATATTTTAAGGCTTCTAAATAACTATTTATCCTCCACTTTTAGTTTGGTTTCATTCTTCTTTCTCATTGCTTTCCAAGCTCTCTTTGTTAAGGGTCATATCAACCACTACAAATGAAATAAAATATTTTATGTCGTCATTGTTGTACATAAGCTCTTTCCTCAATTTTTAAATACTAAATATCCATTCATGTAAGCATTTTCCATCATTTTTACAAATTCAACCAATTCATTTTCATATGTAATAATTTTATTTAGAACATTTTAAATTAGAATTTCAAAGCTTGTTTTCATAAAAAGTCTATTTCTCTATGCTCCTTGCCCTAAAAGCCTTCCCAGTTCCTATCAATGTTTTTCTTCACGAAACTGAGAACCGTAGGCAAAAATAGCCAACTTTTAAATTCTATGACTAGGAAATATAATTTTGTTTTCACCAAAGCTTGCAATTTTCCATTGAATTGCTCTCCCATTTCCGAACTGAAAAGCAGTTTTCAAAAGAGAGTGATAGAGCTTCTCTATTTATTGTTTCCTTTTCACAAAACTATATTTGACTAATCACACATTTCTCTTTGAACCTACAAAATATTTCTAACAAAGGTTATTTCTATTTTCATTTCCTTTCCTACCTTATATATAATATATTATTTTTCGAACCTTTTTTCAATGCCATATAAATACAGTTTCCCATGGTAAGAGGTAAACACATTAATGTTCTAATTCAAAATAGACCGAAACGAATATAATGGTCTATATAGAGGCGTAAATCATTTGAAGATGGCTTTTACTGTAGGCATAATATTAAAATACATATAAATATAATCTATCATAATACAATTAGCAATCAGCATTTGTAACTCCAAATACAACTATTTTCTTTATAGTTTTTTTTTCAATTACATTGTGAATTAGAGTATTTCAAGTACTGGACACCTTCCCTGACAATAGAAATTGGCTTGAATTTAAAAAAAAAAAAAAAAAAAAAAAAAATACTCAGTTTTAGTTATTTGATTGCGTTTTGAATGAGTGAAATATGTATATTATTATATATATATATATATATATATATATATATATATATATATATACTATAATTGTGTATAGAGATAACTTTTTCCTATTTCTATGACTTCATTTCTTTTCAGGGTTGCAATGAGAAAACCTTTTTCCAATTAAGACAGTTTATTCATTCTAATGAGAGATAAGCATTAAGTATTAATTATTAAAATGTATTCAACAGTAAACAAAAGGCTTAGCTTCGCCTTATCGATGACAGCAGAAGAGACAGTATTTTCCCTTACCATCGAATTTATTGGTAGGGATTTCTTGAGATCATGTAGTAACTTATGTAGATTTTAGTAAATTTTATGAGCTGGAAATCGCATAAATTAAAGGAAAATTTGAATTTGTATCAGCAAATAAGGATGAATTATATTAATGGGTTATACATATATATATATATATATATATATATATATATTAGAAAATTAGAAAATTAAATTCTTTTTATACTTAATCGAATTTAACATTATAATATAGTGTATATACACTCATGGACAAAAAAATTAACGCATCAAGAAATAATTGAGAGATCGTACCGATACTTGGCATGAAAGTACATGTAGGGGTGATATGCAAAAGATTAGAAATGCTGCATGATTCTCTGCGGAGTATAAAACAAGTAACCAAAGCTTGTTTTAGTGTGCTGAATCGTTTACAAAGAAAGAGCTGTGATAGACATACCATTTCGCCTTTTCGAAGACAATATGAGCAGCTGTAGCAGTTTGAGAGGGGGAGAATTACCGGCATGATGGAAGCTGGGTGGTCAGCTAGGCGAGTAGCTCGTCAATTAAACCACTCTGATTGTGTTGTGAGGAGGTGTTGGGACCATTGGATCCGAGAGATGTCATATACACGAAGACCAGACTCAGTACGCCCTCGACAGACCAGTCGTCGAGAAGACAGCCACATCGTACGAAATGCACTCGTATAGCGCATTGCTTCATAGGCCACAATCCAAGCACATGCAGCACCTTCACTAGGGCCCCCTGTGTTTTCTAGAACCATACGAAGGCGCTTGGCTGAAGGACATTTGGAATCGCGGTACCTATTACTTGTGCTGCCCTTGAAGACAACCCATCGAAGCCTCCATTTGGAGTTGTGCCGCGCTCGAGGAAACTGGACTGCAGTGGAATGGAACTAGGCCGTCTTTATCGTCGAATCCAGATTCAATCTCAGCAGTGATGACAGTCGTGTTTGTATGTGGAGACCCCGTGGTGAACGCCTCAATCCTGCCTTTGCTTTACAGCGACACACCGCTCCCACATCTGGTGTGATTGTATGGGGTGTCATTGCCTACAATGCACGGTCTCCCCTAGTATTGATCCGTGGCACCATGATAGCCCAGCGGTATGTCCACGACATCCTGCAACTACATGTGTTGCCACTCATGCAACGGCTCCAAGGAGCCATTTTTCATCTAGACATTGCTCGGCCTCACACGGCAAGGGTGTCACAAGACTGTCTCAGCACTGTTTCTACCCTTCCTTGGCTTGCCCGATTCCCAGATTTGTCTCCAATCGAGCATATCTGGGATCATTTGGAACGGCGAGTTGGGCATCCCACGAGTTTGAAGGAACTAGAGGCAATATTACAGGTAATATGGAACGAAATGTCTCAAGATATCATACAGAACTTGAATGCCTGAATGCCCGATTGTATCGCATCGTGCATTCGCGCTACAGGGGGCTCAGCAGGGTATTAAATCTTCCGTTTTTTTGTCTTTTTTTCTTTGATTTTCTATTCATTTTCTTATATTTAAGTAGTCATTACCTATGTAAATTTCGTTTCATTTTGACGACTCCTTATTGAAGCGCTAATGTTTTTGTCCATGAGTGTATTATGTAATTTTATAGGGAAGAAAAAATATTTAGAAGCTGACTCAATAATGTATTGTAGTCAAATCTTAATTCTTCCTGAATTTTTTTGAATGCAGATTAACTGCTTGTGATTTAAACAGATTGTATCATGAGTTATATTATAAAACTTCTCAAAACTATCAACTGTTGCATTTTTTCACGTTTATAATGAATATGTTTTGGTAGATACTTTTGCACGTCTTAAAAAAGTACTTTACTTCGAAAATGTTATACATCGGGTGCTTGAGGTTGCATTGCATTTGAACTACAACTTTCGAAATTTTACTTCCCTTTTAAAATTAAATATTATAATTTTAATATCTCTTTCGGCTGATCAATTTAATATTAGGAATTAATTTAATCAATTTAAACATTACGTTTTAGATTTTCGCCAATATATTTTGATGTACAGTTATTTAAAATGAATTAGTAATAAATATTTCCAATATGAACAAATGTTAATTTTTAATAACTTTACATAATTTCGTATTAAAACAGAGACACTCAATAGACAATATTTCCAATAATATTCCATTTATATGCTAACAAAGGCATACCCTATTCATCATTCATTGGTTCTGTATTTAGCCTGAATTTACGCCCGTGGTATTCAAACATACCATAAATGATTGTGCTCTAATAGGAATCCTCATTCCAAAATCCGACATTGGTATGTTGATAAATATTCTTTATCGCACAGTTTGAGAGTGGAATCAGCAATTTATTGGATGCCGTGAGCGAACAAATATCTTCAAGTAATGACGTTAAAATGATATGATGTCCTATTTAAAAGAGAAAAGTTTAAAATATTTTCTCTTTATTATACTTTATTAATTTAATGTAATAATTACTTTGTACAATTAACGCATAGTATTGGAATTAGAATTCGTTGATGAATTAAAATATATATTAATGACTTCCCGTGAATTACTCATATGAAAGAATTTTTCTTTTAATACAAACTTTCATAAGATTTCAAAACTGTACTTTCTGAGAAACATTTTATGAACGTTCACCTTCATACATTTTAAGAAACGTTTTACGAAACATATATTTTTTTGTTATGCTTCAAAGAGTTTTAGATATCTATGAAAATTACTTTTTGTCAAATCTCAAATAAATTATCAAATAAAAGATATCTTAGCGGTGTTTAATATCATTCTGATTTTATTAATTTTGATTTTTCTTTTAAGAAATATCTTAATGAAGTGATTAGTTAGCCTTAATTCACATCAAATTTCATGCCGGTTGTTAAATGTGAAATATATCATCAAAGTTAAATATTTATACGTTAGTCGAATGAATTCTGTTTTATTTGTCTTGTATTATTTTGGATGGACATTGAAATTCAAATTGATTTTAAACATGCGCTAAAGTATATGAAAAAATTCAAAATCCTCAGTTCACTGAAAAGCACTCTTAGTTTGAAACGTGAAAGAAAATAAATAATTTTCATACATTTAATGATATATATTGTACAATATGATTATCGTTGTTATTTTCGATCTCTTGCCAGTGTCATAGCTATTTGTAAATTGCATTTTTAAGTAAAGCCCTTTTCTTTAGAGGCGAATAACTGAGATAATGCTTGTTTAACACCTACTTATGTATTGAAAGTTTTTTTAACCTTCAAAATATTTTGCATGGAGAGAAACCTGTAATAAATAGAGGTTGTTAGATCTGAGGAGTATGTAAAATACACCAGAACTTTCCAATCTAACTCTGTAATGTTCTTACGAGTTGCCACAGAAACATAGCTGGTATTAGCATGGCATCGTATGTCCTTTCTATAAACATTACCGGCATATTTTGTTTTGTTTAAATCATCCATCCACTACCAAAATTTCTCCAAATTGGAATTTTTATTAGGTTTCGAAAACTTGTAATGGTTTTACTTTTGGACGTCCCACTACATACTCAAAATTTTCTTATTCACGGTTAAACGAGGAAATTCTTGACTGAAAAGAAAGGAGGTTTCTAGGCTCCAAGTAAAATTTTTCCTTGCTTGTTTTTCACAGTTTATTTATTTTTCATCATCAGTTATCATTCCCTCCAATGAGGGTTCGTTTTTGTTCTGAGAAAACTACGCTAGACATACGACTACTAAATGAATCAAATATTTCTGTTTAATTCATGTGACATTCATCTAGGACATTTATAGACAATCCCTGTAATGGCATAAATTATATTGTAAAATTAATTATTAAATATGCGGAAAAAAAGGCTATTTACTTGGCTTCCGTAAACTGACAAAAACTTCTGGTAGATCTCATATATAATTATCATCCTGCATAAATGTGTAAAATATTATAGATATAATAAATATTATCTAAATGTAATTTACATATCATTAGTAATAGGTGTAACATTACTAAATTTGTCACTTTGTCAGGAAATTGGAATCATTTGAAGAACATTTCTTTTCGATTTTTGACACAAGAAAAAACTATTCTGTGGGATCCATTTAAAATCATTTCACTTTAATCAATTAATTAGATGTGTTTGAAATAACATTTTCGGTCTACTACCCAAATGCAGTTCACATAAGACTTACGTTAAAATCTTATGTCTTTGTTTCTGTGTAATTTTACATATTTGAAACTGCTATGAAGCTAATTTAATGACGTAAATAGAAAGTTAAATAATTTGATAAAGTCATGTAAAGGGCACTTAGCATGATTCAAGGTCATTTTTAAATATAAAATAATTACCCTTACTATTTAAAATTTAATCATTTTCAATCTATCGCTTATTAATTGGAACTAATTAACAATTACTCCAGCAGTTTCGGAAGCTGCAAAAGTAATCAAGACAGATACCAACTTTACGCTTAGTCTTTAATTACGTGGAACTAATAATTTGGAAATTAAATGTATTCATACATAAATCTACGATAAGTTCTACGATGTGTTAATTACACTGGTTATCATAAATTAAGGAAAATTCACAAAAATCGCGATAACTCAAGAAATTACACATGGAATTTTATGAAACTTACCCACAATATACAACACATAGTAAGGTATTAAACAACATAAAAAGAAATTATCAGACATTAATAGTAGTATAGAAATTAGCACATGTATAAAATAAACAAATTGGAAGTATCGGTTTGCAATAGAAAAAGTACCTTTAATATGGAATATGATTGCCTCTAGAAGCAATACAGCACAAACAGCGATGTGTGATGCTTTCAATTATGCGGTCTATCAGTTCAATAGGAAGTGAGAGCCATTGCTCTTGTAAAGCAGATGCAAGCGCGGCAAGGGTCTGAGGGGGCGGATTGATGGCAGATACACGCCTCCCTAGAGCATCCCAAACGTGCTCGATAGGATTCAAGTCCGGGGATCGAGCTGGCCACTCCATGCGCGTAATTGTTTCCTGTTGAAGATAATCATCAACAATGCGAGCTCTGTGTGGTCTTGCATTATCGTCCTGTAACAGGAAGCAATCACCAATCGCCCCGGCACATGTGCGCACATAAGCATCAAGGATGTTGTCTCGATAAAACTGAGCATTCACGGTTCCCCTTGGAAAGACATGGAGGTCTGTGCACCCTCCTAAGGATATGCCTCCCCAAACACAGACACTGCCTCTTCCGTATGCATCTCTTTCAGGATGTTTGATGGATGATAACGGGTCCCAGGTTCTCTCCATATCAAATAACGTCTACTGTCACTTTCTAGACTAAACCTGGACTCATCCGTAAAGAGAACAGGCCTCCATTGATCTGACGTCCAGTGGACATGTTGTCGGGCCCACTGCAAACGGTCTCTCCTATGGCGTGATGTGAGCGGCACGCAAATGGCTGGTCGTCTCGCATACAGACCACCTTCTTGGAGCCTTCTGCGCACAGTTGACGTTGACACCAACCTTCCGGTGGCTGCAGCAAGAGAGGATCTAAGATGTGTCAGAGTAGCGGTTCTATTCCTGCGTGCACTTAATGTCAAATATCGGTCATCGGCACTGGTCGTAACAGTTGGCCGTCCTTGACTGAACCTCCTAGATGCCGAATCTGTGGTTTGAAATTGCCTCCAAAGTCTATGAACCACAGATGGACTCACATTTAGCCATCTGGCCACTTCTGATTGACTCTGCCCTGCCTCTAGTCTCCCGATGGCTCTCCATCGTAGTTCTTTAGGCAAATGATGCCTAGAGGTCATTATTACGAATTGGCTATCTCAGATTTTCAATGTCGCAATCACAGTAAAATTTGTGTGCTTTCTCCCAAACTTGGACTTTTATGCTCCAGGCAGATGACGTAAGCCGAGTGCAGCGTCACTAATTTGCATATTGCAATTTTACTCAGCTACTCTTAGTGGACAACATATGCAAATTTTGCACGGTTTGGCTTACTTTTGAAAGAGTTATCGCTATTTTTGTGATTTTTCCTTAATTTATGATAACCAGTGTATTACGAAGGAATTTCTGGTAATGCTTATGAGAAGTGATGTAACGTGACAGGAAACGAGAAAATTTACACGATAAAGTGTGTTTTATTTATTAATTAGATAGTATAATATTAAATAATCAAAATACTATTCTTATATAGAAAAGTATAATGTTAATATCAGTGATATAATTTATGTTATAGCAGTTTTTTTGAAATATATATTGTAGTTTCTGACTTCATTCATATTTATTTTTAAGAAAAAGATCAAACAATTGATAAAGTAATGATGCAATATTACAGGAACAAGCAGTGTTTGAAGTTTCTTGTAAAATTTTTTAAGTAGTATTAAATTTTCAAGCTGCTTAAAGCGCTAGTATAAAATGAAAATATTTCTCAAATTCATTGGCAAAAATTTAAGGGATGATAGATTATTTCTAAACAAGAAATTTCAATGCATAGCCGGAGAGCAAATGATTAACCGCTAGATGGTGCTGCAATGTAAAACATAAAGCTCGAGTTTTATGGTACTTTGTCATTTCTAGCATGGATTTCAGAAGACATGGTATTTTCTGATTACTGTACGCCATCATGTCTCCTGAAATCCACTGTAGAAATGATGATGTATCAGAAAACTCACGCTTTATGTTTTCCATTACACAGCTGTCTAGCAGTGAATTTCATATTTTTTGTGACTTCATCAGAATAATTACATTCTAATCCCAATTTTATTTTTATATAGGCATGTGTTTCCATCCATATTTTCGTTGAAGAAATTGTTGTTTTGAATTTCAAATAAAATTAGATTTTAAAAACAACTAAATCATTCAAACATTCATTCTTATCACTCCTTCAAGTGCACATATAAAATTATGTTACTTGCATATGTATTAGAGCCCAATTTCAATTAAGATTTATAAAAGTATCTGTGATAATGCTGTAATAATGAAATGTGTAGTAATGAAAGAAGATCGATGGTTGAAATAAATGCTAATATTTTCTTAATATGTCTCATGCGGATTCAGTGACAGAGATTAAAACAACCATTATTTTCCGAATCATTTTGGCATAATTTAAGTATTCAAATAGAAAAAAAATATTCCCAATTATTTTATTAATCTTTGGATGGCGATGTTTTCCCACCACTTTTGGAAGAGGAATTTTCACGAAGTGGCAGGTTCTCGATTGACTTGAAAGGAGGTGGCGAATGAATCCCCTCAGAAAACTTATCATGTGTGTTTTGGTGGACGAATTAGACAACTGAGCTGAACAGGAGCTCCTTTTCGAGCCAGTTATCAAGCGATTTTATTTCGGTTTAGTTTTCAGCTGAAGTGAGCTGCTACACACTCTCTTTTATGATCATGATTATACGAAATGAACAAAGAACATTCTGAATGATTTTCAGAGAAGGTTGCTATACCATACACTAGTGGAATTGATATACATCTATGTTGTATTGAGTGTCGTTTTGAACAGTTTTTAGTGACATTATTGGAGGTCTCTAGTTGGGATATTGAAACTATTTGACGCATGCGTCGTAATCAATACATCAATAGTCGTGATTTATGAAATCATGTGTTAGATGATTAGAGATAAGCTTGGGTCGGCATTATGTCCAAGTGTTTATGTCTTAAGTAACCATTCTTAATAGAATTTGTCTCTCCTTTTGGGGAATGGGTTTCACTTTATCTGAAAGCCTGAATAACTTTAGTAATTCGAGTCCTCGATATATGGATTCACCGAAAACTTGGTATTTTATTTTTGATCGACGTCTTAGACTACAGAGACAGCAAATAATTCCCCGTCATGTCAATTATTAAGGTGTATTAACATTTGACACTGCTGAAGAGAACCGCAGGAATCTCTTTGAATAAAAAACAATTAATATGTTCTAATTAAGTCATACGTTTTTAAACATAAATATTCAGGTGATATAAATTGTTTTTCTTTATTTTCAAGTATTGAATTTATCTGCTTTATTATTTTATTCTTCTATATAAAATTTCTAAGAATGCGTTACAACCAGTGCATTTTTAGTTTTCTAAAGATTTCTGAACTAAAAGATTTCTTTTGATCAATTGGCCAATATGAAAAATCATTTAAAATAAGTTTCCTTTGATGCCATTCCTGGAAAATTATAACTATGAGCACCCCCGCGTGAGGTAGAAACGTTGTCCGTCACTTCAAGAATACGTATTATCATGTACTTCAAAAAAAAAAAAAAAGATAATATTTGAGAAAGGCTAAATCACAGAAGATTATATATCATTTTCAAAGTGATGCAAAAAAGCGAATAAATAATTAAAAAAAAGGAAGTTATATTCCAATGACTCAAACACTTAAATTAGAAATAAAATTAATGTAGAATGAATGAAATTATTGCTTAAGCATGTAAAATACATTTTATGCCTGTGACTTAAAACATAATTTTTACATCTGTCATAAGATTCTATGTCTATTTTACGTAAATTTTATTATGTAATATTTATTGTCATATAAGTTTTAATTTCTTAAACATTCCTTTTTTCATAATTTTATTCCGCTTTCAGCTTTGTTCTCTTTTTTTCTACTTTAGAGTAGGGTTTTTTTTTCTTTTGGTTTTCTTTTCAATTTCTCCGGTTAGTAATCTATAATTAATTACAGATGATATCTTTTTTAAAATTATATTTTTATTTGTTCATTTTCATGCTACTCTATACAGCAGATGTTAGATATCTAAAACTAATTTTGATTAATTTTTTAAAAAAAAAAAACTACGATGAGTGTGTATTAAGTTTGATCAACATTTTTTATAATGTTAGAAAAAATCAAAACTTTTCAAAAAATCATGAAGCTGTAGATAATCTAACATTTTCTTTAACACATATTTAAACGGCATTCTTAAATATAACTTTTGCAATGAGTGAAAAGTTTGATTTTTTAAAACTCTTTCTAACTATTTACTTCTCAGTTTTTAATTTCATTATTTTTTCAATCTTATTGAAGTAATCTGAATGTTTTTCTAAATCATTTTCTCATACTACATATTATCTTTGAACAAATTGAAAAACGGAACTTAATGAAGGAGATGATAGAAAATAAGCAACTTTAATTTTCGGAATATGGGTAAGATATTTTATTTTTGTGAGGAAGGCCTTGATGTAATTTTAAATTGTGAAATATTTATTTGAAAAAAAACAATTTTCTGCTATATTGTCTATAAATATTATAGTATTTAGTGGCGTTAATAATAATTTTTAATGTTATTAGTTTGAAGAGTAATTGTTGAAAGTCTGATAATTTTAACTGCAGATTAATGTCCTTCATTGTAAGACAAAGTTCACTCTCATCATGAAAAATGTGTGAAAATATTGATAGTTTATTTCGTTTCCATCTTCTTTAAAACAAGCTTGAAGAAGATTCGGTAACATAAGAATTACCAAACCACTGATTTTATTTTAATTTTCTTCAAGAAGAGTTTTCAATTATCATAGATGCATTACTTTTGAATGCATGAGAAACGGAAGTTAGAAGAAGTGATATAGGAATATGTAACCAATCAAATCTTGAAATTTCACAATGCCCCCTTTTAGAAATTTCTGTAAATTAACATCATTTACTTTTTCTAAAACTTTTCAAAAACTAATTTTATTTCGTTTTCATCATATCTGTAGAGTTTACTGTTCTTTTTAATTGTTAAAGCGTTAATTATGAAATATTTTTTGATATCTCATGTTTTGTTTGTAGTGTATTTATCCAGCTAACTATATATATGAGATTTTCATATCAATAACTTTATAATTTTGGTCATTATTTATCATACATATTCATAAAAAACTAACATTTTTATAACAGATGAAGCAAATAGTTTTATAAATAGTTTTTTTTCTTATTATTATTGTACATACATGTTTGTTTTACATTTTCTTTATTAGTAAGTTACAACTAATATTCCGAAAAAATGACCAATTTTTATTAAAATTACGTACTGAAATTATATTAAAATAAATTATTAGTAAGAAAACATATAGATAAAGTTTTACAATAGAATTTTAATTTAGATAAGCACTTAATAATTATTTTTTAGAATGTTATAATTTTTAAAATGGTTTTTCTAAGTTTTCGGTTTTACAATACATCAATGCATATATAAAATTTTATCCCTTCCACAAATTTTTAACAACCACTACCATTTTATCTGCGTGAAATATAAAAAAAAAAACATAAAACATAATTAGAGCTCTATTTTACAAAAAAGTAATTAGATTTTTTAAAGTATTATATATCGTAATTTTTGCTTAATTTTAGATCATACGTATCATCATTTTATTTTTCCTCCAAAACTAAGCAAATTATTGCAAAACGGACATAAAGTTATTTTAAACCTGATTGAGAATACATCATTTTAAAATACTGATAAATAAAGAAGAAGTACGGCTTGGAAATTCCCTAACTCATTTCTTTCAAAAAACTAAATTTTTAAAATTGTATCGAACTTATATCCTAATTTTTAGCCAAACCTTTCTTGCAGAGGAATACTGTGTGACATACAAATATTTAGTTTTGAAATGCGTAATTAGAGGATATTGTTAAAAGAGTTCCAAGTCCCTTTAAGCATCTTTACTTTTATTTATTTCGAAAACGTAAGAAAAATACAATAACAAGTTCTTAAACATTTGTTTGTAATAATTATCCTTTCCTCAATGTTCATGTCTTTAAATATTCTTTACGTTAAGCTTTATAACAAAGGCTTCTTACAAAGAAATGATTGTTCATTAATTTTTGATGATGTTTGTATTATTAATCCCACACAGTTTTAGGATTTCACTAATATCTGAATTATCTTTATGATTATTTATCGTTAATTCAGGGTTTCTGATAATTGTAAAAGTTTTACTTTTATATATTCGTAAATATTTTTCATAGTTTCTTAAATGGTCCGATAAGCTAATCATATATTGGAAAATAGATAATATATATAAACCCTCTATGTTTAGAGATAAACTCATCATCAAAATAAAGTTGCACTCAGTCGGAAGTGAGGTACGCAAAAACAAAGGTAGAAATCGGTCCGTATCTGTAACGGTACGAAAATGATTCATTTGCAAACAGTGCTGGTGCAATGCTGCAAGAAAAAAACGTGAATTACAGCTCCAATTAGAATCCTTTACAAGTTTCTCCGAAACAGCATAATTTTAATTCTGACTAAGTGTTTGGGCTTAATTTATTTGATTAATTTTTTAGTTTTACTTTAATTTTAACTAATTTTAAGTGTTTCGGTTAGCCTTTGTGAAAAGAAAAATACTACCACCGTTAGAATAGCTGGATTCCTTGGAAAAGCGTCGCATCGAAGGATTGCATGAAGTTCGGATGGCCATTTCGTTGGTCTTGGTGTTAAATGTTATGTCGGTAGCCTAGAAGTTACTATTTCTTTCTCGAAGAAAGCAACACAGATTTAATGTTGAGAATAAACGTACAAATAACTATTATGTAAAATAGGTGGTTTTTTTCTAAAAATATATTTTATCTGAATTGACCAAATTGTTTAGAAAAAAGACCAAATTGTATCCTAAATGCTCCAAAAGTATTTTCCAATAAGTATTTATCCTTCCTTCTCTCATCAAAATAATAAGAAATATTACTTTGTTTAAATTATAGAAATCATTATTTTTGAAGATCGTGTTTAAAATTAAGGAAAATTGTATAAACCATAATAAACTTGTTATGTTACAAAGTTTTCATAATTATCACATTATTTACATTACAGTAAAATGAATGTATTTATGTAAATAAATTACATTATTGTAAAATGAATGTATTTATGTAAATAAATTACATTATTGTAAAAT
>BMAW01003411.1:708474-745388 GCA_019974015.1 Nephila pilipes
GTAAAATGAATGTATTTATGTAAATAAATTACATTATTGTAAAATGAATGTATTTATGTAAATAAATTACATTATTGTAAAATCTATGTATTTAAAAATATATAAAATACATTTTATATTATAAATTGTAGGTATGTATAAAGATCTAATTAACAAGCACTATCTTTTTAACAAGCACTTTCAATTTTTAATTGAAGTCGAATTTTTAATATTTTTTTTAACGTCTTAAGTACCAAAATGCAATTACATGGGATGTATATTGTTTCTATAACAATCTTGCATCTAATCTGCTTTTTTTTAATCTGGAATAAAATAATGAGAAAATATTAGCAAAGAAAAAATGGTGGAAGAAAACTTTTTTAATAAATGATTTTTTGTCTTTTCGGTATTAATTAAAGAATCATTAAGCATTAATATTTTTTGTTTGCTAAATGTTCAAATGGAGTTTCCCTTCTTTTATTTCTTACCAAGCATTTAAATCATTCTTAAGGCATTCTTAATTGGTTATCTGCAATTGTATAAATGCATTAATAAAATAATGACTGAATTTTTTTTTTTTTTGCTGAATACAGGAATGGAATACTTTTGTAATAAATAATTACTTTTTCAGTTTTAATTATTTTTATTCAAGAATGTTTTTATTTGGGAATGTTTGAATTAAATTTGATTTTAGATTACAATTTTCAGTATACATTGTTTTTTTCAATGAGTATAACAGGAAAATAATGAAAAATATATATTTATGATTTAACATAAAAAGGTTTCCTTAAAACATCATATAAAAAGGAAAAGTTACGTCAAATAAAAACTTATTTTAATTTTATATCACAAGTATGGAGTATATCAGACAAAGTTATTGTTACAAAACAGAAATCATGTTTAATATTTATAATTATTTTAAATATTTTAGAAATTCTGAAAATAAATTCATTTTCAGAATTTCTAACTGAATCCTATATCATATGGAATACTATGAAAAATCTGATAATTCAATTTGTAAGATACGTGTTACAAGAAAGAAAATTTAACTTTTGGAAATTTTTGAACTTAATAGATGTTTAACGGAATGAGTTCTCTTTACGAATATATTAAATTATACTTTATCATTGTCATTACGGTTAAAATTATAAATTAATAAGTTTCTTTTATAATTTAAACTTACTTTATCATTTGAAAATATTTTTGGGAGAATATATTGTTAAAAAAGACGACACAAAAAACGATAGAGCAATAATGATTTTTACTTATTTACAGATTTTTTTAAAAAAAAATACATTTTGAAAAATAATAATAATAGTAGAAAACTTTCATTTAATTTTCTTCTTTTGTAGAAATATTTTATAATTTTGCTTAATGTATCCATATCTTTAACTAACATTTCATTTGCTGGACATTTTTGGAACACTATATGCGTAATCAATCTCTTGTGGTTCATTATTTAGTTGTGATAAGCTTGTGGCTTTTCCATTATACTAAAAAACATCTTGTCATCATTACTGTTTTTAAAAAAACCTTAATTAATTTTTAATTTTTTAAAATATGTTATTTTTAAGGAATTATTCAAATTAATATTAAAAATACTATTTAAAATAAGATTTTTTTTTTATTCTTTCATGTATTTATACCATGATGGAAAGGAAAATGATTTCATTTGTAAGCCTTGGAATCAAACGACCGTAAATAAGTATACATTCCAAAGTACAACGCTAGGTTCACATACGCTTCAGATTTGAATTTTTTTCCTTTCAAAAAATTTTGCAGGGAGATAAACCAGTGATAGTTAGAAGACACTAAGTCAGTGGAGTATTGTGGATGCGAAAGAAATTCTCAGCCTTTCTCTGTGAATTTTTGAAGAACTACCAAAGCAGCATGCCTTTAGGCGATATCGTGATGCAATATAATGTGCTTCATATTAACATTACAGGCCTTTGGTAAGTTTTAAAAGCTTGAAATGTATTGGTTCTTGACGTACCATTATAAAAACATCATTATCTTTTTCAGGGTCAATGTTTGGAGGTGGAGAGGACGGACAGCCCAAGATGCAAGTATGTTTGATTTTTTCACGATGTATGAGAATATAATCAATTTTTCATTAACCGTTATCATCCGTCCCAAATTTTGTCTTTTTTTTTTTTTTTTTTTTTTTTCCCGAGGAATCATATTCAAGTAGGTGAATTTTATACATATTGGTACTCAAAATTAAGGAGTTTTTCTCTTTTAACCTATCGCATCTATAAATACGGAATAAAACTTTAAAACATAGGACGTGAGAGAAAATTTCCTATAAATAATACCTGAATTTATTTTCTACATATATATTAAAATTTTATCTAACCGAAGAAAATATGATTGATCAAATTAAGTTAATTTTAGGAGTGGAGTAAATAGACATAATCAAGCCGGTTATAAGAGACAGAACATAGTGCTCATGCGAACGTTAGGAAATATCTTACGTGTAATTTGTTGATACCCGACGCTGTCTGACTGATTAACTATTTGGAGGTATTACTCGAATCGTTTTCCAGTAAACATATTGTTTGATAACTTATATAAGTTCTTAGAACTGGCGGCAAGAGACTCATAACTGATAGAAGGCATTCCTCTTATTGGCTAAATAATAAACTCTATTTTGAAACATAACTGAATATTTTGCTGGTTTTTTATTTTGTGACAATTAATTTACTTCATCAGTGCTTAAATTTAAATTGAAATTTAGATTTGACTTAAAAGTTACACTTAGGTTGGTAGATGTGTCAGGTAACAGGATTACATCACAACTTAATGAAAATCAGTATACAATTATAGCTTATTACTAAATAACCTAAAAGAATTCTTAAGCGATGGATCAAAAAATTTTGTTAATAAGGTTTGTTTTCTTATACAGTTTTCCACACGTGAATTCATGAAGGATATTATACAAATTATGTGTCCATGTTGTTGTCAGTTCTACATCTACCAACATGGATCCGGGTCCTCCATGATTCTAGGTGGACAGAAAGTAAGCTGAATTTATCCTCCTAAGATAAACAGACGCATGCTTCATAAGTACAAGATATAGAGCCGGTGATTATCTTCACTAACCTTTACCGGAAATTGTTGGTTTACTCTATGTTAGCTAACGTAGTAAACCATAAAACAGATCCTGAAAGAGAGGAACTTTAAGTCCAAGATTACGTCCCTTCACCTCACAGTAGTCGCAGCGACGTTGTCAAAGACATGGAAGTATGTACACCCGGCTAACAAAATTCTCGTACTGACCATCAAAACTCTTCTGGCTTAACGATTTATTTTTCATATGTAGGAATGCATGTAGTGTCTCCTACAGATACGACATGTCGAGAATCCATAATTAGCCATCAGTGAACAAAAAGGTTTGTTTGCTCTGATATTTGATCCAAAGACAAAGTTCTCTTCAAAATTCTAGGCGGAATATTCCGGGAGCAGAAGTGTATAACACGAAAACAGTAGATAACCCTAAATAGAGATATATCTCATCTATGCGTACAGAAACATAAAACCTAATAATATGAATTTATTTTTCTATAAGCAATTTTATGTTAAGTTTTTTATTCTATACTTTTCGAAACTGAGGAAATTATTTCCTTCTTTTCTTGTAAAATATTAGCTATTTTCGAAAATTTGTGTTTCAAAATGTATTTCAACATTATCCTTTAAGATTCTATATTATCAAGGTGGCTAGAATAAAATATATATCCAGAAACTTTTTTAACTCTATTATAATCCTTAAGTAATAATAGCTTGCGCGGAAAAGTTTAACGGATCTCGATTAACAAGATATCAAATAAAAATATTAACTTCTTATACTATTGATCTTGTCAAAGAGTTTGCATCTCTGTTTCAAAAATTATATATCGCTCTGTTCATGAGATGTCTTATTTATAGTATAGTATTTTGTCACGACTCTCTTTTATTTATTTCACACGTCACTGTTTATCAACAAATAATCCCCAAACTAAAATTTCAGTATTTAAATAATCACTGTCAAATGTTGAGAAGCAGATGATTATACTTTTTAATTAATTTAAGTTGCTTCGATCATGACAATGCCCTCTCTTTGCCTAATAACCCTCCATGTGCAGTACAATAGCTTGGAATAATAATGACATAAATTTCTTAGCCATTTGACCGAGGTCGAGTGATTTTAATTATAACCAAGGGTAATTCAAGTAGGTATACGAACAACCAGTGACTCTAGAAGAGTTTTCTAAGCCGTCCGTTTATTATACATGTAGGTTCACACACGTCAACTGTTCGCTTCAATTTCAACAACTATTCTCATTAACACACAACTTCATTTCTCGCTCATTACTTAATCACTACCAACGTTCTATTTAATTCCTTGTCTCCTTTATATATCATTTCCTCATAACCATACACCACACTTATTGCTTATACATTTGAGTAATCATGTTCAATTTCATTGTAAAAGAGTTAGAAATTAAAATATAATATGAAAAGGTAAACCCAGGTATTAATGGAGGGTTGGTTCCTGAATACCCTAATTTATAATTTAAATTGTCTGGAAATATTGCATCAATAGTATTCTATTGATTATGACTAGAAATTTGCCAGTGTTGAATTTAAATAAACTATTCACTTCTGCGTTTTGTGATATCGAAAATGCTTCCCAAGTGCGGTATTTTGTTCAAAGTTAAGAATATTGATTTTGAAATAAAAGTTTATTTAATTAATAAAATAATACTGGTCAGTTGTTATTAATTATATATGTTAGATTCATGGGAATTCTTAAATTAAACGTAGTTACAGAAATTTCTAAGCAATCGATATTTTAAGCATTTAAAGACGAAGAGGTATCAGAGGAGAATTAGAACGATCCGATTTGAAATTTTTACTACCCCATTACATAAGGTTGGTAGGAAAGTTAGTGTTAATTTTCGGTAAATTGCATTCATAATAAGTGAAGTTAGTATTTGATGCTGTTTCTTTATTGAAAAAAGTAAAAATATCTCACAAAATTGCACAGACATGTTCTGTTTATGAAACAGGTAAAGAAAATATCCCGAAAGAAGTTTGTGAGACTCTAAGCTACACCCAGATACCGAGAAAAGTCAAATTTAGAGTATGAGGTTAATGGAACGTAATTTTGCGTGAAGTACTTCTAACTACAGGCAATGATTAGGATAACACAGTGATCAAAGACTTGTTTTGGGGTTGTTTTCTTCGAGTCGTAGGTTCGAACCTAGATGCGTCTAAAGATTCACAGTTTAGTAGGGCTGCTACCCATTAAATCTAATATTGGTTCAAGTCCTCCTGTTGGTATACTATGGAAGTTTGGAGAAGGAGATGCTAACTCAAGTGCGACATTTGACAGGTTGTCCATGTTACTTTCAACAATTCAGAATCTAAATCTAACAAGTAGGCGTTGTATTTAGTAACAATGTGCTGTAAACGTAAAGACGTAATAAAACTAGTTAAAGACACTCGAGATATTATATCAGGATATTTTAACTATTAATTATTTAATAAAGTATACTGAATAATAAAAACTAAATACTTGGTTGAGGAATAAAATTCATACGTCTTTCGTGGAATAGGTGAAAAATTTCTGAAAGGATGTATTCTTCACTTAAAAATAAAGGTAGGATTATGTGGAAAAAACCACTTTAATATATTTCTTAAAAAGGTATGTTTTTGTAGATTCAATGACTTTTTATACTTGGAATTTAGAAATATATGGAAAATTGCAACCTGATAAATTAGAAAGTGGCACAGACAAAGTTGTTATGTGACATTAAATAGTAAATTTAAATTTAAAAATATTAAGTTGGTATCTTCATATGTGAATATATATATTTTATATATCAAAATCTAAATGCATTAAATTAAAAATTTAGTTACCTTTTAGAATTATTTACAATATTGAACGTTATATGTTTTGCGATGACTTAACGAGGTTTCCTAAGTATAAAAGCATTTATATTTTCTTATAAATTTATTTCCATTTTTTTTTATTTTGCCACAAAAATAGATTAAAATTTCAATCATAAAATGCTATATTTTGCATAAAAGTGATTAAGGTACCTATTAGATACAACATAAACTTTCGTGTTACTATTAGGACGCGCGTTCTCCCGGGTTAAAATTAGATGAATTTCTAAAACGATAATTTGAGTTGCTTTTAAAGAAATATGTTATATATTTTTTTAATAGAACTGAGTTAAAAAAGTACGCATAATTTTTTTTTAAAATTCAAATTTAATTATTAAAATAATTAAAATTAAGACCGAATATTAAAATATGATCCTAAAAATTTTGATCGAATCGTTTTATTTGAAACAATTTCACTGAAACAAAATCGGCATAAATTACGAGTCTTACAACATCAAAAGCATTTAAACATAAGTCTTCGAAAGATGTCTAATTTTACTGTAGTAATTTTTGAACAAGTAAAATCTCCTTAAGGAGATACAGAACACAAATTAACAATACTTTTGAATGATAATTTAATTGAATGAAGTACTCAAAATTAAAACTTACTGTAAATTTCATTTCATATGGGTAACAAAGAATATTCAGATATTCTCATTTTTTCTTCATTTAGTGTTTTTTGTGTTAAGTACTATGCTTTTCAATTTGATTACATTACTTTTCCATCAAATGATATCTTTTTTTCTTTCATGATATCATATTTTCGAATTCAGTTTTGCATAAATTGTATATAAATTTTAAAAATTATATTTTTATAGTACAAAAAATTATAGAATGCTAAAGGTACTTTTAGTTATTTATGGCTTTATTCTAAAGTATTCTTTAATAATGCTGATACTTTTAAAACTTATTTTTAGTGAGGTAATGTCCTGTCTTAATTTTTTGGATTCGATAGCACATTAAACACCTATCCTTGAAGGTAAATGAATTTGATAATTATTTTTTTGTAAAAGTAAGATAACATATTGCACTGAGGTTATTCATGTTAAAGAAAAGTTTGTTGCGAAAATTTCTTCCATTTGATAACATTATCTCCTTTCATTGAATACGTCTTTGATTTCTTGTAGTCTTAATTTTAAAAAAAATTAAATGAATAGTTTTATTTGCAAATAAAATAAATGTAATTATTATACATGTTTGCATTCGGGTTATGTGAATAATTTCTATAACATGTGATTAATGCTGCCGGTATTATGAACTGTAATAACATATTTCTTCAAGAAGGCTAAACCTTTGATAAATAATTGTATAATAATGAATAATAAAAGCAATATAAATAACAATATTCCAATATGCTTCATGCAATATTTTTCATTTAAAGTTGTTTATATTTATCTTCCGCATACAATGACATAATTCTTCTTAGAATTTATTAAGATAATTGAGTTTTTAACTGAAAATAGCTTAAATAAATATGTTCTTTAATTATTTGACCTTTTTTTTTAATTTTTAATAATCATGTGTCATTCTGGGACAGCAGATGTCTTATCTAGAGCCTTATTAAAATATTTCAAGTTTTTTTTTATTGGTTTGATGACTGAAAGATTAGAAAATCTTATACTCTAGTGAGAATTTTCTACTTTTCCGCAGAAATCATCGAAACCAGAAGTATGTCAGACAAAGCACTTCATTTTCATCCAATACGTGCTTAATCTGCAATACCCATCAAGAGCACTTTGGCTATAAAAACAGCCTGCCATGCATCTTCTTTTCCGATAAAAGTATTGGCTTTCATAAAGTTTTAATTTAATTGCTTTTTCTGGGTTGAGAAAAGTGATATGGAAATGATTTTAAAGATGATTCATGCATTCGGAAAGCGATTTAAAACTCATGTTATTTAAATAATCTGGAATGATCAATATTATTTTAGGTAGATTAAATTATAAATTAATGGATATTTTCAATTACATTGTTTTTGATTTTTCTGCAATGACTAAACTTCGTTTATTCTAATGCCCATTTAAAATTTATTAATTTTCCTAAAAATAATGTAGCCTGGAAATTCTTCAAAAATATTTAATTAGTTTAATTAAAAATAAAAATTCGATGCATTAAGATATTTAGTTTCAAATTAACTATTTTCACTTCAAGTAAAATTATCTTGACTTATATTTCATAACAATTTATGTTTTTAATATTTATGAAAAATTTAAATCTCCTTAATGAAACGTCTGTTTAACTTTGAATGATATGCTTCAATTTACTTCCTTTGCTGCGGAGGAAAATAGTTCCGTTTTATGTTTACTTGTTTTCAACTTTTTATTCAAGAACGTTTTAAAATAAAAAGATATGGAAATTTTTCAGCAATAATTTGGGAATAAATATATTCCTCTCTCTCACTGCTTATTAAATTATATATCTTTTTTTTCCACTCTATTTTGCAGTATATGGTTCACTCTGTGCATCGTAATCACATTTAGAATTGTTTTAATCCATCATTCAATTAAATATCATTGCATGCAAAATCAAGTCTTTTTTCTGCTTGAATTATAACGAATTCGTTTAAGTGTTTTGGAATTCCGCAAATATTGCAACTGCTTTTATAATATGTTAAGCATAAATAAACTACCAAGGGTTTCTAAAAAGCATTATTTCTATTAGATTCATAACAAAAGGAACAAAAATTTTAACCATTTCATTAATAATAAGAGGTTTGAATTGTGACAATATATAATAATTTCATTTTTTCGATAGTCAAATAAAAAAAAAAAGTTCAAATATAGAATTCGCTGCTTTATCTTTCAGAAACTGTTGTTAAATGAATATATATTTATCTAATATAGGAGCCTATATTCTCTTAAATATGAAAGTAATTACATTATTAGTTGTAGCATTTTACTATTTTTGTATTGATATCATAAATTTCACTTTTATAGTGGACGCTCAATATATACACTCGATAACATTTAGTTAAGTTTTTATTTGCTACACAGTTTACATGCATAAGCAATGCATTATAAACACATTTAAAAAAAATATAAAATAAAAGAGATTTTTTCGTTTTTAACTGCCTTAATATCCAATTAAAGTAATATATGTCATGGTGTTTTGAAAGAAATTAGTGTGTAGTGTATCAAAATTTCATATATTATCTAAGGTACCGGAGGTATAATTTTTGCATAGAATAAGATTTAGGAACATATAGACACAATCAAAACAAACAAACCGTTAGGAAGTCTTTTCATCGTATATTCCGCCTAGTGAAGAGAATAAAAGATTACTAAACCTCTGCAGAAATATCTTATGTGAAAAAGAGTAATAAAGTATTATGCACGCGAGCTAAAACTGGAGGAAAATGTTTACTAAAATGTGAGAAACAAAGATAATAGCCCCAAAATGTTTAAATAAAACACTTTTTAAGTAGCCTTCTGGATGAATAATTTTATTTTAAAATATGCTTCACCTGCATATACACTCTATAACAAAAGAAAAAAAAACGACGCACCAAGAAGTAGTTTTTCAATGGAGACAAAAATTAGCTGATAGGAAAATTATGTATAGAATAGAAAATGATTAAAATTTCAGAAAAATTAAATGATTTATTTCAAAGTTACACAGTTATAAAGTAAAAATCATAAAGTGAATGAGGTGTTGATTCACTTCTAGTCTCTGCGACATGACGTGGCATAGAGTGATAAAGTTCCCTGATGGTTTCCTACGGAATTTCTCGCCAAATTTACTCGAATTGTTGAACATCAACATTCACTGGTAGATGCAGTCGTCTTCCCATCATATTCCAGAAATGATAAAACGAAGAGAGATCTGGCAATCAAAGGAAGTATTTGACAAGTTGTAAGGCACTACATAGCAACACGTGCCGTAGGTGGTCTTGCATTATCTTGATGAAAAGTACTGCCAGGGTACTGCAAAATGAACGGTAGCAAAACAGGTCTCAGAATGTCGTCGACATTCTGATGTGCTTTAAATGTGCCTCTAATAACAAACAAGAGATACGGCTATCAAGGGAAATGGCACTCCAGATCATAACTCCTGGTTGAGGGCCTGTCTGGCGTACAATAGTGAAAGCAGTATCAGCACGCTTTATTAGGGTATCCAGATACGTCTTCGATTATCATCCGGACACAGTTGGAAGTGGGATTCGTTGCTAAATACTATACGTACCTAGTCAGCTTCATTTCAATCTGATTGAGCCAATTATTACTGTATTCCTGTGCAAGCGTGAGTGGCAGGTGGCGTAGTGATCGGTACGAGTGTAGATTTCACTTTATTAGCCGTCTGAGAATGGTCATGGTGGACACTCGTGTGCGGGTCGCACGTCTGAGGGTTGATAACGATAAATCAGGCGCTGTGACAGTTGGTCTGATAATTACATTTTTCTTCATATCTGCGGAGACTCTAGGTCGACCGTTACCATCAAAACTCTGAATAATGCCATTGTCCGCCCATACTTGCCTGTATCTTCTGATTTCCGCATCACTTGGACCTATATGACGAGCGATTCTTCGATTGGCCCTAACTGCCTCTTTCAATCCTATGATAAGATCTTTTTCAAACTCTGACAGTTGCTCGTAATGAGCTCGAATCTGGTGGTGAGTCATTTTTTCAGTCGTCGAATGGTATCTTAAATCGCAATGCATAAGTAAATTTGACCATCAGATTCTTATATACACCTACTGAGTGCCAATTCCGATGTACTGTAGGTCCCACTAATCATTCATTGGGCACCAAATTGTAATCATTTGCTTGTTCCGTCTAAATGTTTTTACGTATGAAATTTCATTACAATCGGACACCTCCTTAAGGATGCATCTTTTTTTATTATAGTTAGTGTGTATTAATTAATATCATAAATTTCTTCTTTCTTTGTTTTATGAGATTTATTTTGCTTTAATTCAAAAATAAACTTGTATTGATTTATTTTCATTCACCACTAATATGTATAACATTTTATCCTTTTAGTTCTTGGAAGCTTATCATATACATCCTTGTAAAATATTATTAGTTAGATTTGAGGACATTTTTTGGCAGCTTGATTGTTTTGCTCTTCAGAATTGAAGGCCTTTTCATTCCAATGTATTTAATTAACAG
The DNA here is from genome assembly GCA_019974015.1 of Nephila pilipes. Lineage (NCBI taxonomy): Eukaryota > Metazoa > Arthropoda > Arachnida > Araneae > Nephilidae > Nephila > Nephila pilipes. Next base: position 719,494 of record BMAW01003411.1, read on the forward strand.
AAAAGAAGGTAGCTTTCTGGGGAAAAGTGATAGGAGTGAATGGGTGCTGTAAAATGGTGTTTGCATTTGCTGACCGGATGTATCCGGAATAATCGTTAGATTTGCGTCAACAACTCATGATAAGTTATGCATTGATAATCAAATCTAATAAACAATTAAATTCCTTTTCCATTCTTTTCTGGATTCAAATCTGGTAGGCTTGGTTGATCCTTATAAATCCACTGTTTTAGTGGATGATAATGTTACAAGTAACACATTTTTCCTCACATATCATAATTCTGTCTAAGGCAGGCTCCAATTTTACCCTTGAAATTAAATTTCTGGTGGATAACATGCGATCATATTATTTTAGTTTATGAAGAACCTACACGTAACTTGTTGACTTTCTCCAGGTTGTGGTAAACAATTTATTGAAGAAAAATTGATCTTTTTTGTTACGTCTCTCCTTAATTGTCATGGATTTTGCACCATTATCGCCTTTAAAAGATTGTTGTCAAAGTAGTAACAACGCTAAAACTTTGGCTTGAATTCAATTCCCCTCCACCGAACAAAATTTGACAAACCAATTTTCAACTGCCCGATCGATTATTAGTCATTTACCGTATAAGCTGCAATTTTATTTCAAATGCCTTCTTAGCAATATTGCCTTGTCTAATTTTCCAGTGCATTACATGACGTGCATGCACTTTTGCAATCTCTAAATTAGGGCTAATGAAAAACAGTTTTCTATAACGTTCACACTCAAAACTGATGTCGGAAGACATATTAAATCTGTTCAGTAAAAGTAAAAAATCATTTATCCTGGTGATTCGTAGTGACTAATATGAATAATAGTTTCAGCACACACACAGTTTACATAGTTTAACACAGCTGCATTAGAAATTGTTTATTACTCGATGTAATAACTCATCCTAGCCTAATTCCATAACCATTTACACACACTCACATATTTATATATATATATATATATATATATATATATATATATATATATATATGTGTGTATATAATTCATATTAATTAGAAATAATAATTTTAAAATATACAAAATCATACTGACACAAAGTACTAATAATAGCCCTTAAAACGCGAATTTATATAAATTTATTGTAACATAAAAAATGCAAATACTACGCAATAAATTTCAAAAGAATCAGCAAAATATCAAAACAACTGAAAACAAACTATCAAGTTAACCATACAAAGTAATTATAAGAAAAGTACATGAAGTTCCTTAAATATATTATATAACAATTCAAGAACACATATTTTACATATTAATTTTATTTTAAAACAAAATAAGACATTATTAAATACAATCTCCAAATTATATATATATATATATATATAATACAGAAAAAAAGTTAATTTCCATTTAATTTATATTTATAAAAAATTGGTGCTACTAGCTCAGACGAATCGGGGTTTATGTTACTACCAAATGAAAAAATAAATTTATTATCTTTACCAGACATCTCAATTTATTGATTATGTTTGCCTAGAGTTATCTCTTACGCCACTAGAAGTATATCTCATGAATTAAGCAGCAAATTTCTCATCTCTTATTCCTTTGTGAAAATGTAACAAGAAAAGGGTGAATGTCATAGAGATTGCCTTATTAACTTTCCACTCAGAAGCAACTCGAGGGTTTAAAGGCAACGGGCCTAGCAATTATGTGTCTTGGTCAAATGACGAGGGTAACTCGGGTCCTAAGTAAGTGAGTTTACACCTCCTTCTCCAAACTTTCACAGTACGCCGATGGGAAGATTTCCAACAACAGATTTAATATGCATCATTTTGAAACCTCTTCACCTCTCGTTCAATATTTGAATTAATTTTTTCAGTCACTAATAATTGTCTGTAACAATTAAATTTAGTCGAAATCAAATAATTAGCAAATGAAGGCTGAACTGAATTTTTAATATCGCAATCAGTATTGATTATTTTTAGTATTGATTATGTATATTGATGTAAGCCCTACGCTTTCTCAAAAGAATTTTAAAAGATTTTACGTAACCGACGACCCTTATTACAGGTGGATTCGAGTTAGGATTTTATGCGTACCTCAATAGTATAACCCTTTGTCTATTACTATACCTTCTCCGGTCTATAATCAACCTCCTAGTTTTTCCTCTAGCTTTTTCTCATTTTTTTCCACTTCAGTTTATATATATTTTTTACCTTGAATATTTTTAGCAGTGGATTATTTGAATTTTATAGCATCCAGAAAATATATATAAAGACAAGCAAAGCAAAGTTCGCTTTGTATCGATACAAACTCCGCACACGATCTTTAGTGGATCAGGGTTTGAACCTTTGATCCGACGAAACCAAAGCCAGTCGCAAATCCGCAAACATGTCCCCGGCCACACATGCAAAGAGAATATCATCCACTATCTTAAATTTTTGGCTGATGACGCTTCTGTTTCGATCAACTATTTGTTGCAATAAACAAAATGCTTTTGGACAAGGGAGGGGATAAATAGATTCCTGCAGGACACGCGATATATTCTAAGAATATCTTTGTGGCCGTCCAAGGCAATCAGATACCTTGAACTGAGTATTTCTTTCCATGAGAAAAATTCATTCAAAGAAAAGCTATGTATATTTGCAAGACAAGTAGGAGTATGCAGTTTTTATCATTTCCAATTGCTTGAAAATGCTTGAAAGTGTTTTTTCTAAGTTTCTGGATCATCTGTTGAGCTTAGAGAATCAAGACAATTTGAGGATATTACGAAAATTAAATCTAAATTCAATTATCCCCCCCGTATCCCATCACATCCGATATTGAAACGGCACCTGAAGAGCTTTAGCATTAACTTATTGATAGGCAATCCAATCCCACTATGGGGGATATATTTAGTGTAGTGATATTAGATGTGTGGGATTCTAACAATTTTGCGACTGTTGAAAAATTGTGTGGGATTCTAACAATTTTGCAAATGTATGAAGAAATTTTTAGAAAATCTTATTTATATTTGGGTCTTTATGGATTAAGATTATAAGATTTATGGTCTTTAATAAGATTAAGATTATATGGTCTTTAATAAGATTTTAGAAAATCTTATTTATATTTGGGTATTGAGAATTCCATAGGCAAAAATTTAAGTTGTGATAGAAAACATCTAAACGAAATTTTCAGATGATGCAGTAATTTAAATAATCAAGTGAGAGTTTTCATAATTTTCATACACATCATCATATCTACTACGGACTTCAGGAGGCATGGTGACGAACAATAAACAGGAAAAGGACATAGCCTAAGAAAATCTGGAAACCTCTCAATGATTTCATTCCTGTTATGGCATACATGGTGTTTTGAAACTTATGGGTAAAAATGTTTCTTGCTTGAAGATCAACAAATGTAAAGATATATGAACGATAACAGGCTCTGAAGTTACAGGCTATAATAATACTCTTAACAAGCAATCTCACTCTCGATTTCAAGAGAAATGTGGGAAAGTGCGATAGAGTATATTTGTCTCATTAAACTGATTCTGAAATTAAATGTGCTTGCAATAGTAGATGAAATGAAATTATGATAAAAATTAAATTGAATAAAACTGCCACAATTTTATTATTTTTCTTTAACTTTTATTTATTTATTTTTTTAATTTTTATTTTTATGGTACAATTGATACATTTTCTGATATGCTAAGTTGATTAATGTTTGCAATAATTTTAAAAGATGTGGTTCCCAGCTAGCTCTTATCTTCCACAAATTGCCCCCAGAGCCAAAACAATTGCGAAACCCTGTTTCAGGCCATATGTCCTGTAATTGTTCCGATATGTCCTGGGATTGCCATATCGTATTGCAGCATACTTATGATTATAATATATTAAAAAACCAATTTCTTTTTTTGAAATGTTATGTGAAAATAAAAATTTATGAACTATAAATATTGAAATCATAAAAATATAAAGAGTACTGCTTGATATCGGTAAGAAGAAGTATACAAAAATGATTATAACACACTTTTCATATCAATGCACAATAGTTTCATAGATGCCAATTGAGATTTTAATGTTTCATGCGTAATGGAATTTAAGCAGGACATTATATAATAAATACAGTGTCGATCCAGTTAATGCTTTCAAAATCAATTTATTGATAAAAGATTAAACAGTAATTATATCCATCTTATAGGAAAAACATATCCGTTCGAGAGGTTAATTCACAAAATTTCAACTTTCAAAAATTTCTTTCACAGGGATATAAATATGTTTATAATCATATCTTATGGTTGAATGAGTGTGGTATACCAGTTTAAAGTACTATATGAAATAATAACGATATAACCTAACATATAAACTAAAAAGTTGTTTTATAATTAATGATGTACGATTTTAATACTCATATTACATCGTTATTAATCAAGATTCATATATATATATATATATAATCTAGAAATAAAAGTAGTTTTATACTTAACACCCTAAAATATTATAGAGCGTTCATTTTCCTTGTATATAGTTACTAAAACGAAATTATGAAATCAGTATTTAACAGGTATTAAAAAGTCATTTAAAGCTTACTTTCATTGTAATTAATAATAAACGTAATTATTTAGGGAAGATAAATAATTAGGGTTTGTAATTTTCCTTAATCGTTTTCCTTTTTGATGTTGTAAACATCAAAAGGCTATTATTCATAGAATAAAAATGCACCTCTTTTCTATATATTCTAAAAATTCATAAAAAATAAAAGTCCGATGCGTCGATAAAACATTCATTCATTTTTCAATTTCTTATTCAATATTATCCTAATTAAAAAATCGATCCTGTATACTAGGATATACTTTTATTAAATAAAGTGAACGGTTCTTATTTTACAATGCAATGAAGGAAGAAAATCTTATAAAAAGTTATTCTAATAATCTATCAGTAATGTATTTTTAGAAGAATATAACGAATTAATGAGACAGTATTCCTTTCAGTTTAAAAATGAATACGCGAATGCAATGAATTGAATCACTAATAAAATATAGTAAACTACTTAAAACATCACAAAAACACGCAACAAAAAACCTACCAAAATCATAAAGCACAGTTAAGAAAATCATTTATAATTTATTTATATCAAGAGAAAATATTATCAATTTTTCAAAGACAAGTTTTGAGAATCATATTATATTAATATCATCATTAGATACGATTCTTTTGTACTCATGCTTCCCAGGAGATACTAAGCGATGACATTACACATAATGCAATATGTACTCCAGTAGCATAAAGGAGTCAGTACAAAGAGAGATACTGTCTATTTGGCCAGATCTCTTTTCAATTTCACTCTTCACCGTCTAAGATATTCAATGAATGAGGGCTGCACTCATGTACAAAGACTACTGTATTCCATTGTGGAACCTTTTCGATGTATGGAATGTTCTCTAAAAACATGGTAATTGGTACAAACATGGTATATTTAAATATAACTTTATTTATTGTGAGTTGAGTAATAAATGGAACTAACAAGTAATTTTGAATTAATGAAAATGATGGTGAAGATTTTGATTTTAAATTTTTAGCATGTAAATTTTAACAAAAGATCAAGAACTTTCTGTAATAATTACAATTTTAGAAATTAATCTGAAATTTATTAAGGTAAGCTTATTCTTTCTAGAAATTACATAAGATGTCTGTTAAGGAATAATAAGACAACCTGAGAAAATTAGCATAGCTTACGCCACATCAGAATCATTATAAAACGCATATGTTATTTTTTCATGATCGGATTACATGAAAAGCAAGGGTTCAGGCTTTGATTGAGTTATTCTAGATTTATTTGATGATGGTGCGGAATAAAGAGTTATTTGAGAGTCAAGTGATAAATATTTCAATTTAAAAGCGAACTGATTAAATCTGGAAAAAAAAAATCGCCAAGTTCTTCAAACGTTCTAAAACTACCATTCATAATAAATAATTAAATTATGATTCAAATAAAATGAGACATTCTAGAAGAAAATGGATTTTGATATCTCGTTGTGATCGACAGATAATTCGACAATGTACTCAAATCAGTCTTTCAAGTCGTAAAATTTTGGAACGTTTCAGTATTGTAACTTCATATGCTTCAGTTTTCTGATGTCTTAACTCAAATACTTATGTAAAGAAAGAAAACGTTGAAGTTAATGAAACGTCATCGAGAAGAAATATTGAAATTGGTTTAAAAATGTTTTATCATGGAACTTTGAATGAAAAAAAAATTATATTTAAAACGTTTTTATGTATTTCACTTGGTGAGTGTGTGTGTCATCAAATTTTCGAACGTTAATTTAACTTCCCATCAAGCTAGAGCTCTGAAACTTTGGGAATCCTTCTTACTTACCTAACATTGGAATATTTAGACATTTGCGACAAGTTTTAATTAATATTTTCTTTGATAATGCAGTTTATCCCAGCAACTTGGCGCGATTTCAAAAATTGGTACCAAAATTGGCGATTTTTTTTTTTTTTTTGGCTAAAAGTTAAGTAGGTAAAATGGACCATGTTAGCCCCATTTCGAAAAATACCGCCAAATGATTCTTGTCGCCAAGGGTGGTTGGGTTAAACTGCATTCCAACCATATAATTTATCGGATCAATTAATTAGTTTAGTTACTTATTACGTTTTTATGTTATTCACTTCGTTTGTGTCTGTCTGTCTTTGTATCAGTGTGTCATCAAATTTTCTATCATTAATTTAACCAACTTCCCACCAAGCTAGAGCTCTGAAATTTTGGGAACAGTTCTTATTTACCTAACAATGCAATATTAAATATTTGTGACTAGTTTTAACTAATATTTCAATAATTGTCTTTAAGAAACTTTGCGACCATATAAAAAAGTTGGTTTTGATCTCGAAGTATTTTTTGAGGAAAACGGATTTAACTTTGACGGTCCCAATGGCTACAAATACTACTGGCACGACTTGAGAATTTACGCTAAAGAATGTTTCTGGCTGAAAATGAGAGAAAGACCTGTAAAATGGCATAGGAAGTTTTTAGTCTTGATCGACTCAACGATTTACTGTGAATGTCGAGACTTTAGATTATTAGGTGACGCCTTTATTCTGTGGTATTAACTTGATATTTCAGCATGATAATGCTTCTTTCTATGCATCTAAATCGCACCACGAATGTCTTAAGAAAAAAAAAGTTAAGTAAAGTAGATAAAGCTAAGTCGAAGTCAATATTTGGAACCCATGGGAACCGTTTGGGGCATATTATATCGCTAAATGTACTCTAATAATAAAGAATTTTCATTAGTCATGAACAGAAAGTAACTATGGTAAAAAAAAGGGCCATATATTTCTGAAAAAGAACTTCGCCACCTGGCCATTTCAATACGAAACAGAGTGGTTAAGATCATTAAGAACAATGGAGGACCAATGTCATATTAATATCCATACATTTTGTTTAAAAACAAATGGTCTTACAATTTATGAACAGTAATTCTTCTTATATTTCTAATATTTTTGTTAACTTAATCATTTAATATCTTATTCAGAATTATTGAACATTTATTATTATAAACATTTGTTGTAATGTTTTTAAATTTTGCTCGGAAACTTTATTTATTTCTTAATCGATGGGTTGCTGAGGGTCATACTGAATGGCGTGCAGGATAACCTCTCTATCCCTTGAATAACGCCAAAAAAAAAAAAACATATTTTGAAGAAAGCCCTGCAAAACCATGCAACTACACCACTATCTGTAGTAAAGTAAGGGGTATGTTTCCATTATCCGCTCGTACGGTGCGACGACATTTGCAATACAATACAGCATAAACAGAGACGGCAACTCTGGTGAGCCGAATGACAAAACTGGATAAAGGAGGGGCACAATGTTGTCTTTTAAGAAGAGTCCCGATTCTGCTTGCAGTATTCTGATGGCAGTATACGTGTCTGGAAATTTAGAAGAGAATGCTTTCCGCTTTCTTGCATTCTATATCGTAATAGGGATCCTACACGTATTGTGATGGTTTGGGCAGATATTGGTAACACTATATGTACATCTCTAGTTCGAATGGACCACAATTTGATTGTAGATCGGTACATTTCTGACGTCCAATGGTTGTGCTCTATCTCCGAGGCTTATTAAACGCTATCTTCCAAAAAGACAATGCAAGACCATTTGTTGTATGTTGTGTTTTGGCCTTCTTCGATACACAGGGTATTCGATTGTTGAAATGCCCTGCACGGTATCTAAATCTGTATCCCACTGAAAACATCTGGTCATGGGTTGCTGAGTACCGCTATCCCTTTCATCTAATGTGGTTGATGAAGTGTGATATGACTTGAAGCAATATGGAATGAGTTGTCTTTTTCTGTCACCCATACCCATTTCAACTCGATGCTTAAACGGGTAAGGGTCGCTTAAACTGCTAGGTGTGACAACTGTTTCTACTATTTTCTCACTCCTGTACCCCCCCCCCCCCCCGAAACTGCTTAGTATGTAATTATTTAGTTTTTTTGCTATATTTTTTATGTGCAATAAATATCTCTTTTGTATATCTTTTCCTTCCTTGGGCTGCAATTTGAATGACCAGCAGTGTAGTTGGAAATTTATTTTTTATTTATGAACGTCACACTTAAATGTAACATGAGAACAATTGCTACAGACCTAGTTATTTCAGCCTTGGTTAAGTGTCGATAATAACATCTGAACTGTAATCTATATTTATATTCCAACATTCGCACAAGGAAAACAAAATGGCTTGTAGCCCTGTCAGATTTAACGTGCTTACACGGCTGATGTTTAATGACATCTTAATCTGAACTCCTGACTCGACGGAAACAACACTGGTCACGAGTGTGCAACCATGCCCATTAGGATTTTTTTTAAAATTTCACAAGTAATATGATGTTTTTGCCTCTTAATGACTTACATAAAAAATAATTCTTTTAAATTGCTTTAAACAAAAGAATGAATTTTATTACAATTTCCTTTCTGGTGCATAAAAAAAATCTTAAGACATATTAAACTATATGAAGTTAATTTTCTCCGCATAAGTCTTCATCGTACATATATGAGATTTTTATGTTTCAAATTAATTGAAACATATTTTGATCTTGAATAAATTTTAATCCTTATTTATGCATTCTTTATAAAAACAATTCAAAGAAAGCAATGCTTAAATAGTTTGCAATAAATTAAGGTCTTTTTCTGAAAGCATGATTGAGAAAAATCCACAAGGACAAATAATAGATCTTTTTCAAAAATTTCGTTAATACTCAGCAAAAAATACTTTTTCTTAGTTACAAAAGCCTTTCAGTCGAGGTATTTGGTTTTTTCTAAATCAATTACCTAATTAATACGTGTAAGATGAAATGTGAGACTCTTCTACTTACCTTGATCTTAAAGAAAATATTTTTTATTCTTTTCTTGAAGCATTTTTCATGTAAATTGGTGCTTTAAAAATCTATGAATAGTATTAGATTGTTAAAATTCAAAGAGGAAAAAAAAATTAATGGGATTAGAAATTTCACTATATTTAATTTTTATCTCATTATGTGAAGAATGGTGTTACAAAATGCTTATTTTTTTGAATAATTAAGAAATAATTTCCAGTACCTTTTTATGCATACTTTTTAATTTCTTTTATATGTAAGATTTAATTTTTAATTTCTTAATGTTCAGGAATTTTATTCTTAAAAAGTACTTAAAGGCATATCTGTTAAATTCTTTTATTGTAATATTAGGACGCATTAAAATTGAATTGCTTTTTACTCACAATCCATGTAAAGTGTTTTAAAAAAATAGTTTCTGCTGAAGTTCGAAAGTACAAATTTCTTCTGTGATTATCTAACTTACTAATATTTATTAAAAATTAATATTTCAAATAAAATTATGCAAGTATTTTTTTCTTTAAATGAAAACCTTCTAAACCATATGACTACCAGTTATGGCATTATAATTGCACATAAAACATTTGGGTAATAAATAAGTTTATCAAACAAAAAAATGACTGAATTAAAAGAACCACATTATTAAAAAATAATTATCTATTATTCTTCACCGTGGGCAATTATTTACACTCATGCGCAACTGCACCTACCCACTCACACACAGACACATAATTATACAGACACACATACACACACACACACATATATATATATATATAAAGAAAAAACTAAATACTTGTAATGCTCGAATAATAATGTAATTCCTTAAGAGCTAATTTCAAAAACCCAACATTATATGAACTGAAACAACCACAATATTGTATGAAAACATATAGGAAAAATAAAAAAAAATAATTATGTATACTTAATCAAAATTATAATAAACACTTATTAAAAATACTATCATAAGTTAACAAATCTAAAACACAAATTAAGCTAACAGTAGTAAAAGTTAAATTTCAAATACATAATAATAGAAAAATGTTTAAAATAGGCAAAATTAAACAAAAATAATACTATCGTAATTACAGTGATTAGAATCATATAATACTTGTATAATTACACATCACAGTCCATACTTAGTGAGAATTTTTTATCATTTCTTTTCCATTTCTTATCTTTGTTTGTAATATGACTTTTTTTTTACATTATCCTTTAGTTCTCTTTTATACTTTTTCCAATATTTATATCACTTCTAATTAAATTATCTTAGGTTTGTTTTAAAAAAATTCTTTATTGTACTTGTTTTTATAATTGTGATCGTTACATTTTTTTTTTATTCAATATAAATAATGTTTTGTCTATTATTATGTATTTGAATTTAACATGTTTTCTATTATTAATATATTGTTTGTACATTTATTCTGTTAACTTCATTTAATAATTATTTTCATAAAACGTTTATATTATTTTTGAATAAATATATATAGGTTATCATTTCTTTTAACTATATATATATATATATATATATATATATATATATATGTATATGTATGTATGTATGTGTGTGTGTGTGTGTGTATTTTATGCAAAATAATGCAGAAATAATTTTTTTTTTTAATTTTAATAGTAGGATAGTACTTTTAACTTCATTTTTGGCAAATTTCAAAACTTACTTATACTTTCAATTAATTCTGCAGTAATTAGTCTGTTATTTTCAAATATATTGATTTCACTTAGTGTTTCTAATTTGTAATGGCATATGATTTTACTTCCATACAAATAGCATATTAAATATATATATATATATATATATATATATATATATATATATATATATACATACATAAAATGGTGTTAATGGTTATAAAAACAAAATTAAGAGAATTTTCCGATTTGGTCGATTATCTCAAGAGCTACTGGACAGATTTTAATGAAATTTGGTGAGTACATAGGGTTAATATAGTACAAAAAAATAACCATTCAATAGTTATAATACATACGCATTATCGCACGTCGCATCACTCACCGAAGCCGTAAGGTAAGAAACAGCATTTGCAGAATAGAACAAGTATGATGGGTTAATAGAGAACATGTTTCCTTCTTGTGGATATACAAGCCTTACAACTTGATTTTATGCTGGAAATAAGGAGGTTTTTGAGTTCTTGTGGCAATTGGTCCTACTCGTACCACAACGCTGTAGAATTGCAATTGCTCTCCCCAGAGCGTCCCAGACATGCTCTATAGAATTGTATCCTGAAGATCTCGCTGGGCATTCCATACGGCGAATATCCTCACTTTCCAGAAATTCGTCGATTAGTTGAGCTCTATGTGATCTCGCGTTGTCATCCATTAAAAGCAAATAATGACAAATTTGACATCTGAAAAGGCCGGTATAATGCTTCAAGACCTCTTGGAGATGTGTGCGGTCATCCGAAACGATTAAGCTTCTGCTGCTGTAATGGTCGAATTCTTGGACATTGCAGGGAAGGAAGATTATCCCTCTGGTTCTCTCCATATGACAGTACGACGAAAATCACTAATCAGGCTGAACCGAGACTCATCAGTGAAGAGAACGGTCACCCATTGATTCATGTTCCAATCTGCATGATCTCTGCATCATTTTAAGCGGAATCTTCTTTTCGCACAAATGAATGGGATGCAAACAATATGTCTGCTTACGAATAGCCCTCTCTCATGAAGTCTTCTGGAAACAGTCACACTTAAACTCAGGTTATTATGGCTGCAAACAACTCATGAAAGACATGTGAAGCTGTAGCATCCCTGTTACATCTCGATATAATGGATAATTGGCAACCTTCTCTGGAGTAGTATCTCTTAGACAAACGGTACACTGAAACTGTTTCCGTAAGTTGGACACCACGCTGGGTGTTAAGTCGAATTCTCTGCAATTCTGGATTTGAGATTGACCTACTTCTAGTATATGTAAAATTCGACACTTCATTCCATCATCTAAACGTTGGTCGTTACTCACTTTTACTATTTGAATTTTAATTTAAGGGATTGTTGCAAAAAACACCAAGAAATTCGGCGAAACGCGCTAGCGAAAGAAATACGAATTTTGGCACGCGAGTTCATAAATCCTGTTTTTCGACTCGTTCCTCCCCCATACTCATATAAGCTTACGCATTTGACGTACAAGATTTTTATATTTGTTTCGAAATAGTTACATTTCGTTCAGTTCTTTTAATGAAATATCTCTTCACACAGACACACACACACACAGATATATATATAAAGATAGAGAGAAAGTTTTTTTTTTTCCTATACAAAAGTACAAAATATTGCAGGATTAAATGCGATTTTACACTTGCTTGGTGAAATTGAAGTTTTAGAACTTGAAAATTAATATAGTATTCAATTTATAAGAAATTCTGTCTAAAAATGTTTATTTTATATTTTAAATGTATATGTGTAATTGCAATGAGAATTAATTTACAAATATTTCACTGCACTATTTAATATTTGCTTATTTATTGTATAGGAAATGTGTAAATTCTGTATTCTGAGATTTCATAACGCAAGTGAATATTAGAAAAATGAGTATTTTTTTCAATATATATTTCACCGAAATCATTTGTGTTAATTTTCCCATACTCCACTAACCATGTATTAATTGGCCTTACAATTTTTAAGGAACTTTATTCATTATAATTTGTTACCTTTGCATGAATATAGTTTCACTAAAAAAATAAATTTTTGACCTTTTCTTCTCTCTTTATGTTACAAATCGGTTAATTACTATTGATGCACTTTACGTATATATTTTATTATAACGTGAGTAGTAATCAAATGCTCTGAACAAGTTAAATGCTTTTTATAAAGCCATTTTTTCTCTTACAGACACTTCTCTTTTTTGAAGGTATAATACACATGGGTTGTTGAACAAATAATATTTTGGATAGAATCAAGATTTTTTAAAATTTTCCTTTTTTTCCTATTCATACTTCCGTTTCGATTTTATACAGTTTAAAATTCTTATTTTGAATTTCACTATAAAACCGAACATTTCATCCAACTTCCTTAGAAGCAGTGACTAACTTACAAGCAGATATTCGCTAAAATTATTTTTACATTAGGTACATGCTTTTAAAAAGACATCCGATGGAAACTAGGTCAAATTTTCTATTTTATCATGGTAATGGATTCTCCTCGATTTACCTGGAGGAGAAAATAGAAAGTTTTGAGACCTTTATTTGATATTTTCGCTGTCGCTGTATCGTCATCAATTGAAAATCTTATGACGGAACAAAAGGAAAGGAAATTGTAAAGCATTAAAAGAAATTCTGACGAAATCTGAAGCTGAAAAGAAAAACTTACTTCCTGTCTCCGAGATATAAATTTCACCAGCGGCCATTTTCTTTATTAAAATTTCCGTTTCTGAAGATCCAAAAGCAATAAATAAGTTCCTCTCTAGGAAAAACTATTTTACTTGAAGTACTTCCAGGCTGATTTTGGTAGGATTTCTGTGTTTCTATTTTATTTTTATAACATTATTTCATTGTCTTCCAACTTATCTGGATGGACTATGCCATAATATTTTACATGCTGGCTTACGGTTTTCTCACCAGCGTATAAAAATAGTAGAAATCACTTACTGAGGACTAGATACGATTTTTTTTGCAAGGGAAACAATAATTCCTTTCAATTTACGCTACACTGAATTTACCTTACAGCACGTGAATGAATATTTTCTGATATCAATCGAATTCTGTATCATTAAATTTCGTAATATGTCCTTCTTCACCATGTTGAAAGTTCAAATTTTTATTTTTGACAAATTTAACCAAGATTTTGAAAATAATATATATATATATGAGTGTGTGTTGTGTGTTTGTGTGTGTGCAATCCCGAAAGATTAAGAATAGAATTGTATGAAAGAAATCAATATAATATTATTGACTAAGTCATGTATATCAAGATATATTAATATGCAAGAAAATCTCATTATAAATTTAAAAAATTGAATAAAGAATATCTACAATTAACAAACGTTAACTGAATGAAAAATCAGTACATATCAAAGATAAATTTCTGAGAGCAAGTAACTTAAGCAAGAAGTAATATAAATTCATTAAAGTTAATAATAGTAAAGGTAAAGATAACTTGAATATTTAAAGAATATAAACATGAAGAAGCTGAAAAAAATAATTAAATATAATATATCTAAAGCTGCAATAAGCTTCCGATTTCAAACTAGTAATTCCATACTAATCTAATGAAATTTAAATCTAAAACGAAAAAAAAATTACAAAAACACAAAATTGTTTTGATCTAAATGAAAAATTGCTGACTTAATTTTCACTTAAATGTAAAAAGTAATAGAAAAATGATTATGTCATATATTTTTAAAATCAGATGCGACTGAATTTGACTTGGTTTGATGAACTTGATGTAAGATCTTTTTATTGCAAGTATTTACATGTTCTAATGATATATTTAAAATTTTTACTTGATGTTACTTAATAGAGTTCAATAGTTACTGCAATTAAATAGCTATTCGAAATTTTAAAAAAAAAAAAAAAAACATTACAAAGTTGAAGAATAAAGATTGCGCTTCGAGAAGCAGAGAGAGTTGTTTATTTACGAAGAACAAAGGGTAACATACTAATTATTCGAGATAGTTATTTTGTCAAAGTTCGAAGAAATAAATATATGATTTATTAATATTATTATACACAAGAAATCAAATGAGAAACAAAATATCATAACATAATTATATTTATACATAATGAGTAAAAATACCTTAGGGCAAGGGGAAAATATCCGTTTTGATTGTCTGTAAATTTCGAAACGTTTCTAATAATCATTTACAAGGATGAATTATTTTAAAATATTTCCCATGCAACGTAATAATATAAGTGTAAAAAGGGTACTTATCTAGATTCTTTGGAAACGTACATGATAAGCTATTCTAATACATGAAATGCATATGAATACTTTTTA
The DNA here is from genome assembly GCA_019974015.1 of Nephila pilipes. Lineage (NCBI taxonomy): Eukaryota > Metazoa > Arthropoda > Arachnida > Araneae > Nephilidae > Nephila > Nephila pilipes. Next base: position 734,785 of record BMAW01003411.1, read on the forward strand.
ATGAACACTCTTTTCAACGGCTTCGTTTGAAGAACATTATTTGTTTTCATGGGTAAATAATGTGAAATTTTGGTAAAATGTTTTTTTTTGTTTTCAATAGCAATGCCAAAAAAAAAATATTAATATATAAGTTGCACGAAACAAGTGTTCTTAATTTGCAGAGGACTTTATATTAAACACATCTAGTTCAGCTCCAGCCATGTCACTGCAGTATTTCCTTAATCATAATTGCAAATACAGCGATTATTGAAGTACGATGGTCTAGCTTCACAGGTTGCCCTTGATTTAATTTTGTCTTTGACGGACCCCCACAAGAAACACTTTAATGGAGTGATGTCTAGAAATTTTTGTAATCAGACATTTTGTTGCAATTTCCGCACAGTTTGCCTTTTGTACGCGTACAACCTCAGCACATTATGAATAGTTAATAATGGTATAGATAATTCAGAAGTTGTCTTATTTATTGACCTACGAGGGCTCCAAAAGAAAGTGTATCGAACAATTTCAATTGTGCATCAAATAGTCTCCATTAACTCCAGATATTTTCTGTATATTTCTATTTACGAGGAATTTTTTCCCTGAATTTTAATGTTCTTAGAATAAGATAGATTTAAATTATAAATTTTTTTCTTAATATTCTACGCATTGTTATTACAAATATATGTTTACAAAGAAAGACAGCAATATATGTCTTCTCTTGCGAATGCACCTTTTCTTGTTTTTGTCGGCTTATATATGGAGCTGGGAAAAACCTTCAATAAGATCTCGGAATTCAGCAGAAAATGTTGCTTAATATCACCATTGTATTGCCAAGAATATTCTTAATTGTTTGCTCTAATAATGAACATTTGATTCGGACACTTTATATATTGTACACACACAATTCATTTTTAACGAAATATATGTAATCCACATAAAAAAAATGAACTCATTATCTTTATATTTTGGGACAATTATGATAACAAAAACCAAAAAGTATTTATTTAGTATAGAATTAAAAGTATTTTATGTTTAGAATGAGTTTTTGTTTAGCACCAAGAAAAGCAGCTAATTCAGTAATTTCATATATTATATGCCTAGATAGTTAGAAACGATTCAAAATTATGAAATTTTGCACATTGCTTCATAAAATGACATTAAATGTCGCCAGCGAAATCAAAGTCACTCAAAAGAATCCGTGTAAAATTTTTTATTACGATCCTAATGTTCCAAAAAATTATTATGATGCTATAAATTTTACTCTTGACTATAAGAAATTCTTTATTTCAGATTAATCAGAAAACCAAAATTTTAAAGTATAATTTTTAATAAAACAGGATTGCATGTTTTTAAAATATCTTTATAATATATGCAATATTTCTGTAACATATATAATAAGGCAATTATAGAAATTAAGTATAAGCAAAAAAAAAAATTGTTAAGAATATCCTTAAAATTATTTCACTTACATCAATCCCCCTCCCCAAATTCATTTTACATTTTTGTCTTGATTACACAGAATATAATTATGAATATTCAAAAATTGATTACTGAATTTCCTGTCTTAATTTTTACATTATTTCGACAATATTTTGAATTAAGAAGGGAATCACTAACGCAAGAAATAATGTCTTCAAAATGTTAAATCTTGATCAATATAATATTGGTTTAATGTACAATTAATCATACTGTGAAGGCAAAAATATGAAAATATCACTTATAAAAAATCCCAACTGGAACTGTTCACTTTCAAAGAGGGGCCGCGGTAGTCTAGTAGTCAAAGTCGTGGACTAGCGGCTGGAGGTTTTCGTTCAGACGCGGGTTCGATCCTTGGCCGCTAAAGACCCGCCGTGTAGCCGGGCTGATGCACGTTAAATCTGTTCGGGGCCCAAAGTTTTCCTTTGGCGTGGTGTGGATGTTTGGAGAAGTGGATTCCAACTCAGGTGTTGTCCTCGTCACTTGACCGTGATTCAAAATTACGAGGTCCGTCACCAATAGCCCTAATGTTGCTTCTAGGGTGACGTTAATAATAAACTAAATTAAATCACTTTCAAAGAAATAGTTATACGTATCTAATCCAACAATAAAAAGGAATTATTAAAGTGGTCAACCCCTTTATCCTCAAGCAGTAAAAGAAAGAGTCTCAAAGCACTTTAATCACCTCTTTTCAGTAGAAATATTATTTTCTCTCTTTCATTACTACATAAACTTTTTATTATCTAAGATTAGTAAATTACTGGTTCTGATTTCGTAAAAGATTCCTATTCTAATCCCATTTTCTTTTAAGCTCGTTTTTAACAGCACTATCACTATTTACTTATTTCTTTCTCATGTTTCTAATCCTTCTGATTTGACATATAAATTTCCTATTACAAATTGCCACTCTATGGTCTGTATATTCCATGATATAAAAAACTGAAAATTAAAAAAAAATAGTCTGAATGACCACTTAACGTCACTGCCCTGACGTCATTTTAAAAAAAGTTAATCTGAATCTCTGATAAAGGGAGACAGGAGTTAACTTGACTCGTGGGCTTACGATGTCTAATTGCAATCAGAAATAAAATATAATGAGATTAATGTATTGTATCTATTAATCTAAATGTATAATTACAATACACTTAAATTATTAACTTTAATCGGAGAGAGTGTTTACTGTATGATGCTTGTAATAATTTTCATTTCACAATATTTCAAACGTACTGTTAGTTACAGTAGATTAAATGTTATCAAATATAAGCTTTAATATATGCTTAAAAAACAGTTGTTTCTGTGTCTTAAAAATTAAAAATGTTTTTTTTTTACATTTTGATTAAACCAGTTAAGAAAATTTAAGCAATATTTTCCATGAACAAATATATTTCACACAAAATAAGTTTCGAAAAATAATTTTGTTACGCTTTTCATCGCAAGTATATGAGCCTTGTATTATATTTTTATATGTATCGGGAAAAAAAGTCGCGGTATCACTTCCTTTTCTTCTTTTTAATTGCCTTTCTCTTTTTCGACATTTTATTTTTCAAATGCAACTAAATCCTGTAAACAAACTTTCACGCTCTTCCTAAATGCTATCGTCACATTCACTTTGTGAAATGACACTTTGTGTGCTAGGACTTCAAGCATCTCATAATTGTTACCAAAAAAAGAATTTCGGGACTTTTCCATTTTTTCTTTCCATCCCTTGATGTCATCCTCGTCATGAGATCGATACTCAAAATTACGAGGTCTGTTGCCAAGAGCCATTTTCTTCCTTCTAGTATGACATTAATAAAACCTATCCAATCTAATCCTATTTATCCCAATATATAAGTTAGCTATATATTCGGATAAATTAACATATTCGGTTGGTTATATATTCGGCTTATCCCATTTATCCGAATATAAACATTGGTTAAAATTAACCAATGATTTTCGGTTTGCTTCTTATTATGTAGTACACGCTGCTCTGTACTCCTGTTTTTGTACTGCTACTTTAATATCTTAGATGTGACAAATGAAAATAAATAATATTAAACTCTAAAAAAAATAGTGTTATTTTTTCTTCGAAATGAAACATGCCACGCAACATGCAATACTAAAGAGGTTCTGATATCCTAACCCAAAATTTGGAAATCATTAAATATATATATCAAACATGTAATTCTGAAAAAAAATTTATTAAATATAACAAAATTTAAATCAAACCAGTGTATGTAGTCCAGTTACCGAAGAGAAATGGCTTTAGAACTAACTCAAAATACTCCAGTTCTTTTATACATGCCCGAAACATTTTTGAGTTTTAATCTCTGCTTAGAATATGCGTATGTAATGGGCTTAAGTTGCATAATTTCTCGCGTGATTGCTAAGAAGAAGAAAAAGCTTTTCGCTAATTAGTAAGTATTTTTAGCAGCGAATTTTCTTTGCTTGTTGCATGTAAGCAGAATATCGCACAGTTACTCTCAAACAAATTAGAAAGTCTCAAGGTCCTAATGCTTATTTTTAAAAACAATGACTTGACATTCATTTGCTCGCAGTGAGTTTTGTAAGATTTTATATGCTCAAACGAGTTCATTTAGCTTTATTAAAATATTTATAAAAAAGTAAAAAAAAAACAACTAAGATTAAAAATAAATTTATTTAAGCATTCATTGACTCAAGATAATATAATTATATCATTATACAGAGTGTTTCGAAACTCTTGAAATTTCAAGTCTGTTTTATTTTTTTTTTTTTTTTTTTTTTTTCAATTGATATGTCTTAATTTAGAATATGCGGATGCTTCAAAGCAAGTGAAATAAATTTAAAAAAGTTTAATGCAAAGATATTGCCATACAAAATACACAGTTTCTTTTTATAATTAGTATGAAATTACTCAATCAAATGTGAGAATTAAATTAAACGATGCAATATCAAGAAATAAAAAATAGTAAAGTTTTCACATATTAAAATTAAAGAAAATGATAAATTATTAAATAGAATGTTATATCAGCTGTATGTAATTAAAATTAAAACAAACGATAAATTATTAAATTGAATATATTTAAGTTAAATTTAATTAAAATTGAATGCAAATGAAAAAAAAAATTGAAAATTGCTCTGATATTCCAAAAGGGGATCCATTTGAAGCAATAGTCTTTTGAGGGACTTTTTATAGTAAATCAATATTAAAATCATTTGATCCAAAGACATTTCAAGAAGGAAGCCAAAATAAAAAGACGTAGAGTGAAATCCTTTTTGTGAAAAAAAATGACTGTCTCACATTTTAAAATTCTGAATAATGTTATTTATTTTCAGTCATATCTTGATTCCAGTTTACATATCATTTGAGGTAATACATAAATCAATAAGTAAATAAAATACTTAATTTTTATATTTGTTTCACTTCAATACTGTTGCATATACCTCTAAGAACACACAATTATATCAATATAGTTTGCGAAATCCACACTTAAGGAATAGTATTCTAGAAGCAAAAAAGAGGTTATCCTCGTTGCCTTGTGTCTTTAGGCAATGAATTAACAACAAGAGAGCAATACTCTTTGACAATGGGAGAAACATTTATTTGAAAACTACAGTTCGAATCAAATATATGCAAGGCATGGAAAGAAAAACGAGATCTGAGTCGAAAAAAGCCCATACTCTATGCATTTCAAATTAGCAATTTTTTTCTTAATTTACTTTTTAAGTAAAGCCAATTTTTTTTTTATATAAATAGAACTTCTGAATAAAGTAACATAGAAAAATAAATACCTTCATTTAAATGTGTAAGCCTGTTTTACAATATTTTTATAAAATATTCTTAAGCAATAAAGTAAAAATTTCTTTTTGTCAAGAAGAAGCGATGAAATTCCTCTAAGGCTGATAAATTTTTTTTTAAATATAATAGGTGTTTAAATTTCTTTGTAACTATCTACGTAATGTAAATATGGTCTTTTATTCTTTGTGTTATTTTAAAAGGCATTTCCATGCCTAATTTTATTTCTTCTCTTTCTATTTCTGCATATTTCATGCAAACATGAAAAGAAAAATATAGAGAAAGAGTTGACATTGAAATTAGGTCTTTCCCTTCCACAATCTTCTTGAAATATTAAATAAAAGTTAAAATAAAGTTCTTCCTTAAAATAACATACCGCACGATATAGAAAAAATTCTTATAGAGGAATTTGGTGCCCAAAATAAATTGTTTGCGTCATTAATAATTTAATTAACATGTATAATGTGTTTATTGAGTTTTTTCTTCGAAATCATGTTTTTAATTATTAATCTTCAAATGCTACTTTACAATTAAATTAAACGATTTACTCAAAAATGAATATAGAATACATTAATTTCATAAAACTAATTAAGCGTTTTGAAAGGAATAAATAATTTTCTTTTTCATTCACTCCTTAGTTAAAATATCAAACAAAGAAGAATATTTTTGTATATTTTGAATATTTTTCTGTGAATTAATAAAATATATTGAATATTTATTTTGTTCATTATTCTTTATAAGTATGCATATATGACTTTCGGTTTTACAAAAAGTCACGGTGATTTAACCTAAGCTATTTACCAGTTAAATTAAAACTTATTCTAAATATTTTCTAAGCTTTCTTGAAAAATTTATTTTCTTTCAACACGTTTGAAACTGTGAATGCTGAAACAACAGTTTTCTATTTCGTGGGAACGAATTATATAAATACTTCATCGGTAAAAGAAAATCAAAATTATAATTTTTAAGAGAACTGACATTTTTTTATTAGCCTGTATATTTCAGTTTGATATGGAAGACCTATTTAAAAGAAATTCATTCTTAACTATGTTTCTACTTTTTTTTTGTTTATTAATGAGTATATTTGTTTAAAAAAAAGCTTAGATACGATTTTATTTAAGTTAAAAAACTATTTTAAATTGTCATATATATATTATTTTTTCCATTAACGGAATAAATTCCATTTCTGCCAAACTCAATATTCATGCTTATTAATTTTCAACAAGAGAATATTCACTCCTGAAATCTAAATTCATGTAATGCAGGTTTAGAATTTCTAGGTGCATTGAAATTAAAAAATAAATCTATTTCATTTACATAATAAAACCAACTTATTAAAATTATTTGCAGGAAAAAATCACATTATATCTTATGTTACAAGACATTTTCATGTTATAAATAGAAAATATATAAATATTCCGATTATTAATATTTCACACTGAAAATTAATTTTTCTTTTAAATTTTCCCAAAATCGGTTTAATTTCTTTCAGTCTGTTTATAATATTTTATACTCGACTCTTATCTAGTTTTATTATTGTGATAAAATAAGCATTAATTTAGCTACCGGATCGCGCGCAAAGTAACATATGTTGTTAAATATTATTGAACTAAGCATAGTTTGCATTTGATTTCTCTGGATTCAAATAGCGGCCGAATCTCCCTTACATATGTTATACGGTGGCTTACTCTCCAATTCATTATTCTAAAAAATTATATGATCTTAGAGATAAATAGGTCAAAGTGACCATATAGTGGAAAATATGAGATACTTGAATTGGATTATAATGAATAATCATTCGCAGAAAAGACAATCATTTCATACAACATTTCTTTAATTTAATGAAAGTATTTATATAAAAGTTAACTGTTGCCTAATTTGTACATAACTGTAGATTGATAAGCGGTGATCCAACAAAGGTATTGGTGAACATCGTTACATATTTTGTGTGCATGTATATATTTTCCTTAATGTGAATCATATCGATTCGAATGCATATCTGAAGAAGTGGTGTGAGTAAATGGGCCAAATCTAGACAAACTTGTTTAAATACTCTCTGGGAAAGGTATAGAGTCGACTATAAGAGAATTAAAGCCCCCTTCCTCCCAAAAGAATTAATCACATCCCTAAAAATTAGTGTGCAATGATCTTCTATGGGTCCAATTTAAAGAGATCAAACGGGACCAGCAAAAATTAAAATCCACTGTTCTTCGATCGTAGAGACTAATTATAACATTATTAAATGGATAGAAAAAGTATTATATTCCTATATGAAGTAAATTCAACAATAAAGAACCACTTTTAATTGGCTGTATGGGGAGAAATTAACTTTGAGTAATTAACTATAATTCAATTAGAATTTGCTGCTGTTTTTGTGTCCATGGACATCACAAAAACATCAAGCACTATGGATCAATATTAATATCAAATGCCCCCTAAAGCATCGAAGACAGTGGCTGCTAGTTCTGGTGCCTCAGGGCCGTATAAGGTATCCTGTAGGGGGTGATAGAGGGGAATCAAGCCGAGTTTATGTAGTTTCAGTGCAACAGACGGGCATTCCAAGAGATGCCTTGGCGTAAGCTGGACTTCAGGGCAGTTCTTACAAAAAGGATAGGAACTTCATTTGTCTGGATGAATTTTTATGCCCCTACAGTGACCCGTTCTCAGTCTAGTGATGGTGCTTGTTATAATCCTGGAGCAGTCGAAGTCTGTTACCAGTGGTTTCTTGAAGTTTTGAGTTTAGAGTCTAATTCTTGCCTCTGAGTTGGCACCTGGCAACGTGATAACACATCGATCAATAACTCCCGAGTCTAACATTGAAAATAACATTTTTTTTTGCAAATTTTTTTTTTTATTCATCAACATAACACCTTTTGTTAATCACCTTTTAGGGTGATACAATCGTTCCAACGCTTTTCCAAATCTTCCCCCCCCCCATGGAAACCACTTGGAAAAAACCTTTTTCACTTCACTTCAAAAAACCTTTTTCCTGGTCCGATCGACTTAAAATTTTGACACGTTTCAAGCAAAGGTTAGTACTCTAGAAAGACCTGGTTACTGGTTTACTACGAGACCCATCTCTGGGTTAGTCTCGGGAGTTATTGATCGATGTGTTAGTAATGTAGGATTGGACCAGGTTCTTTGCTTCTTTGGCTAAAGAATCCACGCACTCATTCTACTCATTGTCCATATCTACAGGAATCCACTGTAGAATGCAAGACTTTCCCTTATTAGAATTTCTTACATGAAAGTAAGCATTAGAGTGTTATCTGAAATCGTTACGGGAGTACCATGAGAGCTTCCATAAACGCGATCACTAAATGTATATGCTGATCAGGGAATTTATCACTTAAATTCATAAAATGTGTTCAGGTTAAATAAATAAATAGTGTGCTAATATAAATGAGAATTAACTTTAAAAATTAAAAAAATATATATATAATTATTTTGATATAAAAACATTTCCGCTAATTAATATACATTTTAGTAAATATGTTTTTTCAATAAGTTAACAGAAAAACTATTAACATGTTAAAAAGAAACTATCAAATGCACTGTTTGTTTACTTATTTATTTATAATGCTTTGTTTATGTAGTAAAACTAAAACAGAATGATGCTCTGAAAAAAAGTTGTAACTAACTATTAGTAAATTACAGTTAATATTTCATTTAAGAAATTCCTCTCTGAAATACGTTTGAGAAAAATTTCACTAATAAATTTTTCGTGATTAAAAAAATCTTATTAAGAACTTCAGTGAAAAATTAGATCATCATTAAATTATTTATCTTCATAACCCATTCGAAACTTGTCCTCCTAATTTTTGGTGGGAATACCTTTTTTATAAGCGACGTCGTTAAATTATTTTATAAACATATATTTCCTTTTCTTTACCTTGCTTTTGAATTTTCAAGAATTTTTTCATTAGTTATGATACTGTAATTTTTTTGTATCTTCTGTTTCAAATATACAAGTAAGCCGGTATTTCTTTTGAAAGGAAATGCCTTACTTTTATGTAAGTGAGGAATTTTGATTAAATTTCGTAAGTAATTTCAAGTATTGTTCCTTAGTACTGTGCAAATAGTCTTATTGGTTTGTCATACAAAGAAAAATATTTCACTATAAACTCAAGTATATTTTATACAACCTCTATAAATGTATAAGAACGCTTAAGTTAATGTTCCTTACCACAGTCTTCATTATACATTCAAACTCTTGTGTCATCTGACTTAATTAAAAACACATTTCAGCTTTTAATTAATTTTCATTATAAAGTTCATGTATATTTTATGAGTATATAAAAGTTAAAAAAATATCTAGATAAAAAAGACAGATACTTGTTGTAAAACGATTTTTTCCTGCGTCAGTTTTGTTATAAAAAATAAATGCTTCTGTAAAAAATACTTTCATTTAAAGTGTTTAATACACGTCAGAAGAAAAATCATATAAATGGTTTATGGATTAATTAATTTATTTTTAATCCGTCAATTACCTTACAAACACATATAATATGCATAGAATGACATTCTTTTTTTTTTTCAAAACTTCTTTTTAATGGAAATTTTTCATTATTTGACTCTCGTAATTTTCATCAAAATACTTCTTTGATATTTGCAACGAACAGTATGGCAATTAATATAACTATGTGATAAAAGTGTGACAATATAATTTTTTTTATTTATCGTTTTTTCCTTCATTCGATAAATGATAAACTGATAGTTACTAAGATTTTTGTACATACTTTTTCTTTTCTTTTATATCATGGATATACTTAATGAATGATGAGGTGCCTAAATACATATCCGTGATGGGCTAAAAATGTAATTGGGTATTTTTTGTTTTTCAAAGTACTTATTCAAATTCCTTAATACAAACACTCTTTATATAGATAGATAGATAGAGAGAGAGAGAGAGAGAGATTTTGGGACTCATAGCTAGAGTAACAAGACCATATCCTGATAAAGTCTATTTATTACTTGTCTATTTATTACTTTTGAATGATAGAGAGGCTACATTAGACTCAGCATACATGTGTTGAGTAGATCACGAGTGCGGTTTAGGACTTCATGTCCAAAGAGAAAGAGAGAGAAATTGTCCTTGACTATAATTTATATACAGGGATTTTCGTCAGATAATGTGGTATTGAATTAAATGATGTTCACGGATTTCTGCTCCAAATATAAAGATTAGCCCTATAGGTATGTGTCAGTAGTAAAAGTGGGTTGAGCAGAATTTATGAGCCAGTGATTTCACAAATTAAAAGCTAAATTGGAATAGTAACACAAAATAAGAAGGAACAATTTACTGTGAGTTAATGGATAAGAAAAATTAAGAATTTAATTTATTTTTAAGAGGAATCATTTCACACACACACACACACACACACACACACAC
>BMAW01003411.1:755229-779923 GCA_019974015.1 Nephila pilipes
GGCGTATATATGTGTGTGTGTGCTATATATGTAGGTATGAACATATATGGGAAATGTGTATAGCGTATTATATATATATTATTAACAACATCGATCAATAACCCTGAGTCTAACATCTGAAAACAATTAAGCAATACGTAACTGAACGAAGCACAACAGATATATATATACATACATACATACACACACACACACACACACATATATATATATATATATAAGAGGTGTGTTAAGTGCTGCATAAGTCTTGAGCAATAAATACACTCGGTGTCATTTAGGTGAAGTGGTTTACTTGGAAGAAAAGTCAGGCATATTATATTATTGGCAGAAAGTTAATTATTTGTGTTTAAGATACTTTATACTTAATAAGACACTCTATTCGATTAACCGAAGCTTAAATAGTACAATTTACACAGCGAACATACGGCGAATTGTATCTCTAAGTTGAGAAACTGAAGATTACTTTGGTTTTATTAACGTCGCATTAGAAGCAACACTAGGGCTTTGGCAACGAACGTCGTAAATTTTAACCTCGGTCAAGTGACGAAGAAGACAACTGAACTGGAGACCCCTTTTCCTAAATTCCCCACTACGCCAACAAGTAAAGTGATGAGTGTAGAAGAGAAGAGAGAAAATAGCAGCCAGCTTCAACTTTCAAACCTTTAAAAAAGGGTGAATCTGTAAAAATTTGTTAATGCTGCATTAAAAAAATGGCCCAAGATTCAAACCTAAGACGTTCGATTTTGAGAAACGGAAGTCTTATAGCTAGACTGAAAATAGAAGTTAATAAATACCCATGAAATTTGGTTGGTAGAGTTAAATTGGGTTTTAAAAAGATAAAGTGCATCCAAAAAGAAAACGAATCCTTATAAAGTAGAAAAGAAAGCGAACACGTGTTTTTTTACAACTTACATGCACCTGTATATATACATACACTAATATGTATACAACTCATACGCTTATATATATATATATATATATATATATATATATATATATGCGTGTGTGTGAGTGTAAGAGAATTAAAGATAGTCAAAAATAATGTTAAAAGCTGCATTTATTATTTATTAGAAAATTCCAATAAATGCGTTCAATTTGAAGCTGAATATAATGTGCTGGTGAAAATTTATTAAATCATTTTTCCAAGTTAACTATATATTTTTTTATATTTTAAAACATTTTAGTTATTAATGCACAAGTTTCTCGACGTTGTACTAACAGTGTTTCTATTTTCTTCTTCTTCACATACAAAATTGCGTTCCATTTATTATTAAAATACATGATATTTAAATAACCTAAATAAGGGTAAAATATTTGTGCCAGTTTATCTCTTCCGGCTCATTACTTCACACGCAAAGGTGACGTAATATATATATATTGCTCACATTACCTTATTCTTACATTATTCAGAACTGTTTCCCTTGAAAAATACCAATCATGTTGGGTATGTAACAAGTAAAAGATCCGTTATATTTCAGGGAGTTACCGATGAGAAATAATTCACAAAATATTGATAAATAATTACAAACAAGATTTTTTTTCTCACCTGATGAGGAAATGAAAGGTATGGTTGCTGATACGTGTGTTAATAAAAAAAAAATATTATAAGTCCTAAAATCTATATTAGTTTTAATTTTCTTTTCTGGAAACTTTCACGAAGTTTAATGTAAGCAGTCTAAATAAAGAATTGTAATATTTGTAAAATAATATGCTAACAAATGGAGAACATAATATATTACTTCTAAAAGATTAATTGCTTTGAGTGATAAATTAGGAATTTCGTAATTAGGTATTTCATCGGAAAATATATACAAGTCTTTACTTCTTATATAAGTACATTACACTAATATTTAATGTATCGATCAACTTTTCTTTCTTTTATATATTACGAAACTATTATGATATTCGAGAAATTTAAATCCTCTCTTGAAGACATTTTATAGAATAAACATGAACGTTAAAGTATAAATTTTAAAACAACTTTTAAATCAAAAAAACGAACTAAACTTAATAAAATAAACAATACTGTTTGAAAAAAAAACCATTCAGCAAAATTTGATATTCGATACTATTTTTTTTTTTTTTGTGCCAACAAAAATTATAAAAATTATTCTACAATTGCCTAATTTAGCAATAAAAGGAATTTATACACACACACACACACACACACACACACACATATATATATATATATATATATATATATATATATTACTTGTCAACCGACTTTATAACTCATAATTGTTACAAAAATTTATTAATTTCTTATAATTTACTTTAGTATATTGTATATTTGTGTGGTTACTACATAAAATTTTAAATTTATATCTAATTAGTTTGTGGAAAACAGAAAACATAACCTAGTGGATCTTTAATAAATTTTTCCCTCAGGTTTATGCTTGTTGGATGGTGATCTTTCGGATATATCTGAACTGAGCCATAATTTCCCCAATTTGTTTGATCTACTGCCTCCTTTTCCAAATAAAAAGAAAGAAAAGGAATGAAAAAATTGCTTTCTCCCACTTTTCCTTTTCGGAAAAGAACAAAATCCAACACTGATTCATACTTCTTGTCATCAATGATGAAATTTTGAGTTTTAAGATTTTTAATAAACGCTTAAAACTACATACGATGTTTAAGAAAAAGAAAGCAATCTTTCAAAACTTTCGCATCATTTTATTTTTCCGCAGTGATTTTGTACTGTGTATATAAACGTAATAATAATGCTTTGGGAAACAAAAAAAGGTGATTTTATACGCTTAACATTATAATCGGTTGTCAAAAGTGTATGGCCAGCAAAACTTTAATGTTCCAATACCTAATTTAATATGGGTTACATCTTGCTTAAAAAACTTTTAGAATTCCTTGTTAAATATATGTACAATGACTTTTAGTAAAACTCTCTAGCGCATTCTGAGGAATGCTTCCCAAGGGAATTTTAGTTGATCCTCAATGTCCTTAAATTAGCTTTGTACCAAAAACGTTTCATTTGTTCTCCTTAACTCCCACAAAGAAGTTTGAAGTACTGAGCCCATCAAAAGCCATTGACTTGAGCTCTAGCTGGATGAGCTCGTTTTCCTTCTGCGAGGCAAGCTAAGTTACTGCAAATATTTATTTTACCTAAAACGTACTGTGGTTGATACACATTAAATCCTGCCAAGGTTTAAATTCCTCCCTCTGGCGTAGTGTGAAAGTATGGAGAGGAAGGCCCATAATTCCATACAAAGTATGGATCATAACTAACGAGGGCAACTAAGTGTCACCCTCGTAACTTAACTGAGGTTAAAATATTAGTTTAGTCACTAATAGCTCTCGTATGACATCTCAGTTGGAAGTGACTAAGCATTCAAAATGAAACCTCAGCACATTATTGTTGATCATTTTAAGTAATCTTAAATTTCGGGATTAAATAAACGATTTTAATCAATTCGTTTAAAGTGCTTTTGTTGATTCCATTCCCAATTTTATATATCACATATTAGATTTGAATGAATTTAAAATCGAGAATATCTCAAAATCCTATTATGGCAATATCATTCACTTATATTGAATATCTATGCATATTTTCAAATCCTTTAAGTCCTTCTGTAAATATAAACTTTTCTTAAGAATAAATGAAAAACTCTGCCATAGGTTATAATTTCGATTGCTTATTGTTAATTCGATGATACATCTTCCTAATTCAAAGAGAAATAAAATTTATTTTTTACTTAATCATTTTTTAAATTTGATCATGTATTTGTAATTATGTAATTAGTAGTCATGTATATTGTCTGCCTAAAGGCTCCTGATCTGATATACTAAACACGATATATTCTATTACATGGAAGGTAAGCTGCTGAATAAGTTACTGATGTTTTTTTGCTGAAGCTTTTAATTGAAGTATATCATTTTTATAAATCACAAGAAATTTGAATAATACTAGTAAAACGGACGTTCTCAGTCGTTCTCGAATAATCCCTTATTTTCTTTGTAGGTAATCTAGCCCACGATGAAACTAAAAATAACGTATTTAATATATCATTTCAGCAACGATCCATGGAATGTGTCCATGAAAATCATCCTAAGGAAGGAACTGAGAAAGGCAAAATTTGAATTCGAATTTAGAGTGTGTAAATGCTTCTGGTTGATTGATAGTTAATTATATTCGCATTCAGAAGCAACGTGGAAACTATTGGTGACGGACCTCGTCATTTTGAAAGGGGCAAGTGACGAAGGCAACACAACTACTGATGTAGTTTGTAGATTCCGTGATCCCATAAAAACACTGTTAAGGGATAGTCATATTGTTTTAATACTAAAGTATATAGTCCGTTATCAACAGTGCTGGTACAAAAATATTTCCAAATCGAATCCAATTTCCATTAAAGATCTGGTTTGTAAGTTTTATTAGTATCTTACTGAAACTGCATGATTGTTATTGATGTTGGACCAAATAAATTTCATTACACTCTAATGTCAATAACACCTGAGCTCCTACTTCCTTCTTCTAGTATGTAATTGACTTCAGCGAATAGATCAAGAAATACGAATTTTAAGTCAAATCACATAATTTTAATTATAATAAAAACATATCTCATGAGTGGAAAGTTAATTTCCTTTATTTTGTTTTCATTTTTTGATGATATCCTAACTGAATAATATGCTTTTGGAATACATTTAAATTCTTGAATATTTTCTTTCTGTATTGCACAAAAAAAACGAATCTTAAAATTATGATAATAAAGAGATTCCTTACGATTAAAATCTTACATAGCTTACATTTTCCCAACAAAATTTCATTAATTATGCCTCGATAAGAACTGCTTTGTTTGACTTTTCATTCACATTTATTTTTTTTTATAAATTCTTGTTTGCATATTTTTATAGCTTAAGAACCGAACTTATCTGTAATTCTATCATAAAAAAACTGAGCGCCATTAAACTCAAAATAACAGTATTAATTGAACCAATAAGTCACGTTTGTACAATTTAAATTATCCTAATATATTTTTAATCAACGCCACCGTAATACATTCTCCCTCCCTTAAAAATAAGTAAATATCTCATTTCCCCCCTTCACTGAATTCTGAAAGAAAATTAGAAAAAAGCAAATGTACCACTTGCGTATGTAAAAAATATGATTTATGCTTAATGATTCTTTAATTAATATGAAAAAAAGTAATTTATTTTGTAAAATTTAATTTCTTTCCTTCGCGCCTGCCATATATGTTTTTTTTTTTATTTCATTTTCTCCATTTAAAATTTTTTTTTTTCATTTATTTCATTCAGAAACTGTTTTTCTTTTAATTTTTCTTTATTCAACTGGTTTAGTTATTTTAGTTCTTTGTAGTATTAGACAAACAATGTACGTTGAATGTAATCAAATTTTCTAACTTAAATAGATTGAAAAATGAATTAAAAGTTTGAAATTGTTTTTGTTTTGAAGCGGAAATAACAACACGCATTTTAAAACACCTCAGCTTTTCTAAATCATCTATAACTCATTTGTTATTTTGTTTGATTTGTAATACGATTTATAAAAACATATGAAAGATTTGATGGTTTTATAATTGAAACGGCTTGGTGTACTTTATACTATCAAAATGTGTCTGTTTTGTAAAATTTAGCTCAATAAACATGTATGCAGTGTTAGCATTTCGTGTTTGTAAATTATTACTCTGGTATAATTCGTCCAAAATTTATATGATTGTGATAAAAAGGTATTTTAAAGACAACTGAGACAATTTTTTTCTAACTTCATATTTATTTCATTCTGCAGTTTAGTACAGATGGGAATCCATGATTTCTATACAAGGTGTGTCTTTTTAATAACGTGACTACATTGTAAAACATTTCATTGTGATGTCATAAATATTTACTTTTTATCACCTTCAATATATACTCCTCCTCTACCCTACAACTATCCATGCTAATCCTCCAATGTTCGAAACAGTGCTGAAAGTCTTCTGTCAGTTCCTTCAGGACGCGCACTGCTTTCACTTTCACAGCTTCAAGAACAAGTTGTTCTTGAAGA
This sequence comes from Nephila pilipes, assembly GCA_019974015.1. NCBI lineage: Eukaryota > Metazoa > Arthropoda > Arachnida > Araneae > Nephilidae > Nephila > Nephila pilipes. Next base: position 761,246 of record BMAW01003411.1, read on the forward strand.
ATGAACTGGCTCATTGACTTGTTTTAAAAAAAAAAATAGCATGCGGGTTCTTTGTCAATGTTTACAGTCTCTGCAATCAAGCGAATACATAACCGACAGCCAGTTCAAACCAAATTACCGATTTTTCATTTTTATCTTCCGTTTTTGACGTAAAAGGAAGACGCATGCGTGAAGCATGTTCAAGTCTTCTCCGAAATCTTGAAATCGTGCACGGGATACACATTCATTATCATAAACTTCTTTCAATAAATTATAGGTTTCAGTAGAGGTGTTTTTAAGTTTCATGTGAAATTTCATAACAATTTGTTGCTCAATTGTAACAATTATCTTTTTTCCAGCCAACGTATAACACTTGCGCGAAACAAAGCTATTGTTATATGGATTTGCTTAAAGAAACGAAAGGCACTACATTTGAAAGTGAAGACTTCGCTCTAAAGAACTGTTGGTTGCTGGCGTTTGACACATGTGCACATATGCAGCACCATCAGTATCATTATTTAATAGCCAAACTTCGAAATTATTATTTATGATAATTTATTAAATGGAAGGCACAAATGTTGGATTCTGCATTTGTGAACAAATGCGTCACACCATATTGAAAAATATCTTGATGGTTTTCTATAAATTTGACTTTTTTGGAATCCAGAAAACTCTTATCAAATTCTACTGAATCTATAGTACTGATAACATTCACATTATGAAAATAAGTTAATTACTTTACAGTGAACATATAATTATATTCTAAAAACTCTAAAATATTAAGTGTTGCACAGTATTCATATAAAAATATGCAAAATTTAAATTATACAATTTAGAGTTTCTTAAATTTTATAACATTTAATTTTTTGAAGTTATAATTTTGTCTATTTTACAATAATGTTATGCCTGCAAGTTTTCTGCATTTTGAAACAGTTAAATGCAGAGAAATTTCTGCAAAATTTAACTGAAGACAAATAGGTGTCTTATAAATGCAAAAATAGGGATTAGTTCTTAATTGCTCGTACAAAACTCGCTTATACAAATATACAGGCATTTCCATGTTAAAGTAAGACTTCCCCTCAGTTTAATTTGAAAAATAAAGTAAGAAATATTTATACTCTAAAATTCTCTCATTTTTCTTAGTCGAAAGCGTCCCTTTTACCTATTAATCCAATAACTGTTAACATGTTTTTCTCTTTTAAATGTCTGAGATTGCCTGTGAACGTTATCATGAATGATCTTAACTAAGTGGAAACGTGGCAAATCTTTTGCTACATATGTTTGTTGTATTAAAGTGTTAATAAATATATTAATAATAAAATCTCTTCAAGAAAACATTCATCGTCTTTGACTGCATTTTTAATAAATATTATACTATGCGTTCCAGAAAAAACTTAGTTATCTTATTTGGTTGAAAAAAATTGTTCTGACATAAATGTAGACTTATCTGTAAAGAAAGTAATAGTTTTTTTACAAGCCAATCTATATATATTCAGTATCACGTATTCAAACAATAGATTTCATCCAGTATTATCTGCGTATAATTCTACTTAATAAGATTTTCAGTCATACAGTAATAATAACTCCATTGCCTTGATATTGAAAATACTTCGAAGCATAATTGATTTAAAGATAATTAATTTTATGCGCTTGATATAGAGAATAGGGTACTTAGATACTGATTTCGATAAATATTAGTAATTCGAGATAGTCAATAACCAATTTGAAAATTTGTCAAATTTGAAACTTTCAGAAAAATTTATGGTTGTGTGAGATTATTTGCTTTTCTGCATATTCTATTTTTTAAAATGTTTCTGCTTTTACTTATCAACACATGTTCTTAATATTTAAGCAGTGTCATAAAAATGAATGCATTCTATAACCAAATAAGAATTATACGTACATATCTCTCTTATTCTTAAAATTCCATATGACGCTTTCGTTTTATATTAATTTCGGACAAAAGTTGGAATTCAGTTCGATACAGTTTTCTCACTGATAATCAAGCATTCTTTATTAAACAATTTTTATGTTAGAATGCATTTTGAGAAATATGTGGTGATTAAATTTATTCATCTTGAAAGTAATGTATTAAACACAATAAAAAATGCAACTGATATTTTGATTGATGAAAAAGAAGCAAATGTGAAAGAATAAATAGAGTAATATTTAATTTCATTACGTAAAAAATATCACACTTAAACTAATAAATCGCAAACATTTACAAATATATATGAAATGTTTTACTCCATTTTTATCATATTTTTAGGCTACACAGTACCCTAAAAATGACAAATTTATCGAAAATTTTTTTTTGCATTTTCCTGTAGCCCATACATTTGGGAATCTTGGCCCCAAATTTTAGATCTATTAACCAATTAGTTTTTAAGATATTTGAAGTTTTCTGAGCATTGTCAGTCACTATTTTTGACAGCTGAGGGGGGCGTGGTTAGTTTCGGTTTCATTTTAAAGCATTTTTCCATTCTTAAATTTAATTAATTACTGATATTTTTAAATAATATCGATACTTGCAGAGAAGTAGATATTAACTTCAACTTTCACTACTAAAATCATTTATGTTTGTTTATATTTTGAGTTCTTGATGTGCTTATAGTTACTTAGCCAAAATTGATAAGAAAAGGTATTTCTCAAGACCAATATTTATTCTGCATATAATTTATATAACTGAAAAGCTATTTTAAATTGTTTAAGTGAAGTTTTTTCTGTTGAGAAAATAGCACGGACAAAACTTTCGCAGCTTGAGAAGAGAATCAACATTTCTAAGAGATGGAGTACTGCTGATAATGACAATGCTAAAAACCTGCTTTAGTGGATATAACTACAAAACTTCAGAATACAAATGTCTTTAATACTTCTGCTACATATAAAAGTATCTTTCAAATTACATTATAGTGGATACTGAATGTTTGTTTACAGATAATTTAAGCAATAATTGCCATAGTGTATCTTTAAAACTTTGCTATGGTCAAAGAAATAGATTTGCATATAAAATGAATGTTGTATGTGTTAATTGTGACCAAACCTAAAGTGAAACATGTTCATAACAATTAGTTGATGCTATATTACATCAAATATCAAATGTTAGCAAGCATCAATTTTTTAATGTTCCATTTGATGTAAATATAAGATTAGTGCAAGGTATGTTAAGTTTGTGACTTGGCTACTCATCGTTGGAAAAATTCTGCATGCATATGAATTAAAATATAATGTTTAGTAAAACTTTTAAAAGACATTATAAGCCAAAAGTTCTGATTGGACATCTTGTTGGGTCAAATCAGCCGTTGCTTGATATTCGTAAAGATGTCATTGAGGCGTAGGGCTCAAGGAATGATAAAGATATAGTCGGTATTGGAATGTCATATGATGGAAGCTGGTTGACAAGAGAACATACGTCAACGTCAAATATCGGAATAGGATATGTTATCGACTTGCTGACTGGCTTTGTGATAGACTACGAAGTAATGTCAAAGCGGCGTGGAGAATGTGAACAGACTAAATTTGAGCTTGGAGAAGAAAGTGCTGAATTTCGTATTTGGTACAAAGGACAACAAAATGTTTGTAGTACAACACATGTCGGATCATCTAGTGCAATGGAAGTAAATGCAGCTGTGAAATTATGGGAAAGATCTGAGAGTATTAGTTTCCGGGACACAATCTTGCTCTTTGACTCTTGGTGTTTTTACCAGTTATCATTAGCACGTGGAAAAAAATCAGGTATTCACAAAGATTGGGTAAAAATAACAATCAACGAAGAATATTTGCCCAAAATCTTGCCTATTTATCAGCGATTAGCATCAACTGAATTATTAAGCACATGTGTCAGAGGTTTGACACACAATTCTAATGAAGCATTACATTCGATGATATGGGACAAATATTCCAAGGAAAATACAGCTTCTAGGAGTCGTGTTGATTGCCATGTCGAGTGCAATACCTGAATTTATTGTTGGAACATTAAAAGCTCTATAAACATTTCAGGATGCTAATTGAATTTGTAACAAGTTTGTCATCAGAACATTTAGTGTACTTTACTCATTGTAGGAGAACCTATTTCAGAAAGAAAAGGAAATCTGCAAATTTTAAAGTTGCGCAGAAAAAAATAAAACTTGTTAAATTGAGTCGACTTAAAATTCAGAAAAAATTAGGTGCTGTGTACAAACCTGGTAGTTTTTAACTTTTTTTAAACTTTTATTTATATCATTATTATTTTTTATAAGTGTATTGTGTTTTAAAACTTTTGTGAAATTATTATGTTAACTTTAAGCTGAATTATCTGTCATCGTAAAAAATGCTATATCGATATTTTACAAAAACATATTTTGAATAAATAAAAATATTTGCCATAATATTTAATTAAAGTAGTGTTTTCATATATTATATAAGTAGTTAAATAATATATTAAAAATTTAGATCTTTGCAAGTATTATTAGTTTTTGTTTTATGCCTTTAAAAACTTTAAATGCATTTTTCTCAGACTTTTATTTTTGAAGATGTAAGTGTTTTCTAATCCCTAAGGCTTTTTTTCTGTTCAAGATAGAGTCTTGAAATTTTTTATACATACTGAGATATATGTGTTCTATAAAAGTTAGTATGGATTTAGGTCTGGGATCCCTAGTTATTTTTTTAAAAAATGTTAAAGTTAATATTTTAAAAATTTTCCTGTTTTTTCCAGGTTTAGCTAGAAAAATAATTATTAAAAATCAACAAGGGAACAGATTTTCAAATCCATACTAACTTTTGTTTGCAATAATGTATGAAATATAAATCACGCAAAATAATTAAAAAATTTCAAAAATTGTGTATTTTATAAGGGTTTAAAAAAACTTCAAAAATTTTAAATTTTTTTAAATTTTAAAATAAGGACTAGTTAAATTGACTTTTTATTTTCAGAATCAGTTTAATAATATAGTATGAAAACAATACATAAGTTACTTTTAATATTACTGTCTCCAAAAAAATTTTTTGAAAAAGAGTACCGTGTAGCCTTAATTACAAAATTTTTTCTAAATTTACAACATATTAGTTTAATTACATTTTTTTTATCAACTTCAACGATTACAGAAAAGAATTAATTTTTGAAGTAGGATAAGCATTAAAATGTGTACCATGTGTGAAATAATATAATTAATTTTAATTAATGATTTTTTGAAATTACAAACATTTCCAAACACTATAATTAAAGAAATAAGGATGGAAGTAGTAGCATTCATAGAACGAAAAATTTAAAAACACAAACCAGAAGCAAAATAGATCAAACTAAAGGTTCCAAACAGAATTCTATTTTTTTATTTGTTATTTATTATTCTATTGTTATTTTGGCCTCTACGTTTTTTAAAAATGGGAGAAGATTTTAAAAAGGAAAACAGTAGTAAAATATTTCTGTACAGAAAAAAAAAATATTTTTAAGCTAATGTTTCGCATCATTTATTTGTTTATTGTTTTTATTCTAATTTTTCCAGCTATAATTATGAAATAAGACTTTCAACTTTTGCCTTATTTAATAGGAAAACGGAACAAAAAAAAAGAAAAATATAATTTTTATTTTTTTAAAAAAAATGGAGGAAATATAAATGGTTTCGACGTTTCTGCCAAGCGTAGTGAAATATTTTATTAGTTCCGAAAATTGCATTAAATGTGATGATGCAACTAAGCTATAGAATTGGTAAAAATTAATCAAATGCTTTGGTGTTACTAACGCGGTTGAAAATAAAATTTAAGTTTTTCTTGTATCTTCTTTATCGGTAAAGATATAGATTTTAAAAAATTCTAAATATAGCATGCTTATACAGATACGCTTAAAAATATATTATAGCAAATTAAAACCCACAGATAAAAAAAAGCAGACTCAAAATAGGTTTTAAATAATTTTTGAAATATAACTCAATAGTTTTACATATTTTTTGAATTACAACTCAATAGCTGTTCTGACTTGACAATTTTTCTGGTATAAGAAAAAAATCTCAAAAATTGTAGACATTACCATAAGAAAAATCAAGAAAAAAAATTTGCGTAAGAGTTCAAAATACAGTAATTGTCTAACGCAGCTAAAGATACATTATCTGTCCTGCCGTCTAGCAAAATTGCTGCTGCAATTACCCGCAATTCTGAAGGAAATGAACCAAGACAAGCTCTCGTATATATATATATATATATATATATATATATATATTTATATATATTATGTTACATATATATACATATATATATAAATATATTTATATATATTACATATACATATATATGCATATATATATATATATATATATATATCATCTTAAGACATCTTATAGTATAATTAACTTATTTTGAATATTGTATCATATGAGGAAAAAAAAATTAAAAAAAAACTGAAGAGATAAAAATATTCCAAAATGATTGATTGGTTTCATACATTTAACTTTTTTAATAAAAATAGTATATGCTTAACTTATCCTATTGCTATCCTCCTTTTTTATTAACATGTATGGTTCAGACATAATCTTGATAAGCAGTCCAAAAATGTTAAGTAAATTCGAGTTATAACGAATTTTAATATTTTTGTAAAAAAGTTTAAATAAATTTTATGTTAAGAATTTTGATTGTTTTAATTGATTTGATTGGACATCAAAAGTTATGAAATTATGACTGACGTATTTATTTCTTGCATAATTTCCTGATTTACTTTATTTTTACTATTTATACATTTGAGCAATCTTTGATAAGAAAAAGCCACTGTTTGTTGTGTTGATTGTGTAAGTTTCACTCTTTATAACTATTTTAGAAAAGAAATTCACCCTTTCGATTCTCAGAAATGTACTTTTTTCCTTGTCTTCTTAATCGAACATAAATAAAAGTTAAGTTTATCAAATCATTTTCACACATACACGCACACACATTCCCTGCACTTTCAAAAATATAGAAAATTAATCTTGAGGTATGTTATAAAAGTAATTATCTTATGAACGATGTTTCTTTATCTATATTTTCTTAATTTTACAATTGTTACACTTGTTAATATAATTTTGTTTCTCTCCTTAAAAAATAAAACGATCGGATTGATCCACTGTGAAAGCATCGCTTGTCTGAATTATTCTGTTTTTGAAATATAAATAATATAAATTGTAATTCAGAAATATAATGCAGAAATATTATTTTTAAAGACTTTATTTTCCAGGTAGAAACGATTTCGGTAGAACGATGTGCCAGATTTCCCGTTAAAGTATACTAGGAATATTTAAATTCCAATAATCGCAGATCTATAAGTTAAACATAAATTTTAATTTCCTTATCTGGCGGTTTCATCTTTCAAATAAATTATCAGAACTATCACCATAACTAGTTTTTAGTACTAAAGTTATTTATTTTAACCATATTGTGGAAATACCCAATCTTAAATCATACTAGTTTAGTAAATAATAATAAATGAGTATCACTTTTGAATTTTACTCTACAGTATTTCAAAATTATATGTTTTTTAACATACAACATTTAAATCAGAAAAACTTACTTTAAATTTATCTAAAGAGTTAAATAAGATATCTTTATTCAAAAACAAATTTAGAAATAATAGTACTAAAACTTGAAGCATATTTACTTCACTTTTAGACGTTATAACAAAAACTTAAATTTTTATTGAACGTTTAGACCAAAATTTCCAAAGTATAGTTTACAATTTTTTATTTATAACCAAAATAGATCACACTAAACTAATTAAGTATTATTTCAATCTCTAAACTTAAGCATTAATGTACTATAATTAAATTATCACTTTTATAACTTTATAATCATATATTGAAATATATTTTTTATACGTACAAACATAAAAAAAATTAATAAAAAAAATATCTTACGCTTTTACTTGATTTTATGAGCTTTTTTTCTTGTCAAAACAAGTGTAAAGTCTTTTTATTTAGCATCAAAGAGTGAGAAAAATATTGACGTAAAATGGTCTTCTAATCCTACTCAAACACATTTAGGAAATTCATCATTTTAACATTATCTGAACACTTTTTTAAAAAATAATTTTGTATTAAAAGCCAGTAGGGCAAATTAAAAAAGAATTTCTTTAAGAAGGAAACAGATAGAACCATTTCTCTTTTGAATATTATGATGGTAAATTTATTAATTAATTATGCAAAAATAAATATTCAAGGCTCTAAGATTCTTGTAAAACTTTTCTGAAATATAGTATTAATAGAAATTCTGAAAAGAATTATCAGTGATCCTTGCAGTTTTTTTGCATTAGAGCTTATAGAATAAAAAAAGGGCACAAATTTCATTGTCATTTTTCTAAACGCATTTTTCTTTTAAAGTTTCTATAAGATATGCATAAACAAAACACAAAAATTAATTAAAGCCCAAGATGTGTTTTTAATTAAAGCAAACATAAAGGATATACATGTATTATGTAAAGCATTGTTGAGAAAATTAAGTTTGAAAATTCCATTCAGTAGGGAATTTTTAATAAAGACTTAGCAGGCCAAAGTTCAGAATTTTTTCCCTCTTGTTTTAAGCTACTTTTGAATTGTTTACATTTGCGAGAAACAACATTCATGGAAATTAATTAATTACTGTTTTTTAAAAAATTAATAATTTTCAAATTTCTGTAATTTTTTTTTCCATAAACATACCTTTAATATAATCTGCTGCGAAATTATTCGTGCAAATTAAAAGAAAAATCGAAGGTGAAAAAAAAGTTCTGCATAAAATGAGTCAAATTATTTAAGAATCTACTTCTGAAATCTAGACTTTCACATTAATTAAGCAATAATGCTTTGGAATTTGACGAAAACTTTTTATTGTAATACAAGATTGAAATGCGCTTTAAATTTGACTTGTGATAAAATTTGATTTTATTTAAATTCAATTCAAACTTCATTGTAACTCCTAATTGTAATAATAATTTTTTTTTACTGTACTGTACAGTGATTGGTTTGGAGATAGTAATATAAAATTTGGAATTTAAAAAAAATTAGACGAGCTGTGGACTTATTAATTTTAATTTCTTTACTTTGCTAATGCTAATTGGGATAATTATTTCCAGTTCGTATACAAAACCGAAGTCACTCGCACTTACATATACCACTAGAGGGCTACAAGCTGGAAAGACAATCGCGTTATGCAGTGACATAACAATGAAAAACATTCTAATACTATAATCGAAGATTTTTGTTTAGGAATCATTTTGCCAGATTTCTCTTCTGAAGGAAAAGAAAATTTACTTCAGTCAGCAAGGGAAGTTTAAGCAAATTTCCTTTAGCCTTTGTAATGGATTTGGGGACTATTTTGGTAAATTGGTGGGAGATTTGGTACCTTTGGAGACAAGAAGAAGATCCTAGGCAGAGCTGGAATATTGGCGAAATATCGATTGGCAAGAAAGTTACGAACATTTTGTAAATTTTCCGTGTGACGCCATCCCTGATCGGAATAGGTATAACTATGCCGAGAGCCTGAATGATTCAGTTTGGTTGGTAATCCCTCCCACCCTATATATACTAGTCAAACGCCATTGAGGGCAGCCAATAGCATCATCAGAGTACGTCACAACTTAGCCAATAGCAATTCAAGCATCAGTCTGCAATTACAGAATTAGAAAACTTCCTCCAAGTCGTTCTACCCACCATTCTACCAAGTAGAGATATTTCTCCCACCAGATGTCGCTAGTGATTCTGGTGTATAAACTCATCTTTCTGCCTTTAAAGAAAACCCTTTTCTCCATATTTTCTAGCCTCCACTCCATAGAATTCAAACTCCATCTTGGCCAAGAATTTTATTCACGAAAATTCGGGCTAGAAGAGCGCTCTGCTCTCTAGGTGCCTGTCGATAAACAACGTCAACATGATTCAGTCAAACCGGAGTCTGCTTGGATGATCGACTGAGAAGCGATCTCTATTTGATGAGCAGATTTAACAAGGAAATGATGCATTTACATGATGACAAGGTGAGTGCATTTCTGGAGGAATCCGAGCCTGCTTGGACGTGCAGGGTATTACATCGGAAATTTGTTTGTCCGTAGTGTGAAGTAGTAAGCCGCTGAGGTGAACTTTGCTGATACAGTATTGACTGTCATTACTGTGCTGCTTTGTTCTTGTATTTGTGTCACTAAACTGTGCAAGTGCTGTGTATTTGCTTGTACTGTTATTGTCTAAGCTCTGCTATCTTTGTGTTGTCCTGGATATTTCAGAATAATGTGCCGTTGATCGTTATTTTCCACGGTGGATTTGATTTCCCTCACACAATCCCCCCCTACACCGAAGTTTAGTTAGCAAGAGTATGATTAGAAAGTTTAGTACAGCTAAAGTTGTCTAAACTAATTCTCCTTATTTGAGAAAATATGAATTACGTCCATCGTTAATACCACTTAGTGTATATATTGTTCTGAAGCTTCTCAAATAATTAAAAAACGCTACTGAAGTATAACCAGTAACTACTGGAGTATAATTTTACAAACATCTTGGAAGCTCTGTAGTTGTTATCGAAAATTCACTATTCTTCTGCAAGTTTTCTAAATCACGAAAGCAAATTTCTAAAAGTCTAAAAGCGTCAAAAGAATGGAATGCCAATGTGGCTCATTATTTCGTACTTTTTCATAAATAAAAAAATAGAATGATAATTCAAATAAAGACACATAAAAATATTTTATCCGAAAAAGAAATAGTTACGTGAGGCTCACAACTGTGATCTGTAGAAATTAACTGAAGCCTGATAAGCGATTACCAGACACAGATCAGTTTTACTATGATATGAAATACAGGATAGATACAGCAGACCAAATGGCTTTGAATCGTACTGAGAAAGCAGGATCACTGGGAGGGCTCATCAATACTTTACACTTGACTGCAGTCACTGCATGGATACTACATAAACAAACAACGGGGAGAAGGAAATCATTTTTCATTCAATTAAAATAGCACTTTTCCTACGATTAAGCAAATTCAACACATCTAGTATTTAATTCAATTCTAGTATCTGAAAGTTAACCTCCAACACCTTCAGTTCCAAACGTAAATACGTTAATTTATAGTTTTCTGAAATAATACAGAACATCATATTCGAAGAAGTATAAACAGAAGAAATTGCGTAACATGCGTAAACACGAAATAAAACTAGTATCATAATATTTAAAAAATAGTGTCTTAACTAAAATTAAAATAAATGTTTCTTAAAAAATTATCTCCAAAGTATTATTTGTTTTTAATTATACAGAAAATTAGGTTTGAAAAAATAGAATTTATTTTGCATTTGTATTTTTAAGTGAATCATTTGGTCTGGTTTTAATTGAAAAAAGTATGCATAGTATCTTGGTACATCTCTTGTTAAGAAGCATCTAAAAACGTTATAAGCCATGTCTGCGAATGTAAACTGTTTTTAGTGAACTTCCTCTTAAATAACTTTTGTGATTTGAATTGCATAAAATTCGAACTAATTTCTTATCAAATGATACGTGATTAGTTAAAATAGATGATTATGAGAGGAAGGATTTAATTATATTGTTACATAAACAAAATATAATTAGAGGGATTGGAAGTGGGATATTTGACAACCAGAAGTTGATATATGTGGTAAGTTAATTGGAGTGTATCGTTGTAGTTAATTGATTTTAGAAAAATTTGTTAAAATGATCTTCTGGTTGTAGTAATAAGAGTCGAATACACTGTAGTCAAGAAATACCCACTTGGGACAAGTGAGGTGGTAAGCTAAGACATTATAAGACATTATTGCTTAATTACAAGATTAATTCAAATTAGTTAAGATAGAGGAGAGAGAGAGCGTGATGTTACGTGTTTTGTAAAGAGAGTTAATAAATATCATTTACATTTTCTAACGTCTCTTCAATTGGATTTTTGAATGTATTGACTATTTAATTGAAAGTTATGATGCCTGAAGAATTAAGAAATAAGATTGGTAACTACAACTGCATTTAGACAACTTTTGAGAAAAAAAATCTCAGTTTTGGATGAGTGCATTGCATCTACGTTTCTGGTTATTGATTGTGGAAATGAGTTTGAAGCAATGGTTTGCAATTAGTGATATTTAAACACATATAGAAATACATTTCGAAATTCTAAGGGATTTCTAATGATTTTGAAGGAAACTAATTCATATCTTAAGGAAATTAATTATTTTCTCCCCTTTTTCAACAGCGTGAATATTATTCCAGTATTTGAAATAAAACTAATTATGTTACATAGACCGAAATTGTACCCGTTATTTAAGCTCATCCTGTTCGTCTACTGTCATCAAATATTCTGATGAGATCCGTTTTAAATTGGTCTCAAGAAGTCAGAATTTTTTTATTCCTTCAGATAACTTTCGTACTGTTCCGTCTGAAGAAAAACAATACACAAAAAAGTTCTTCCCATTTCTTTTATTTAGATATTTGGTCCTATTTCATAAGCCACATATTTTGAGTCTTTTCATATATTTAAGCGAAATACGGAGATATTTATTACCTGGAGAATTTGAAGTATTAGAAGCATAATATCATCCTCCATGGTCATTTCCTTTAATGTCTTTGCTCTTTTAGGCGCAGTATTCAGTCCAAATTCATGTGGATTGTTTTGAAGCCGATTGATTCTTCTCAACTTACTGAGTGGTTCGAGGATGTAGGAGTTGTTTTACCCTGCCCCTCACCTGAATTTTCGCTTACGTATTGAATCAGATTGAACTGACTGCCCAATAGATATCCAAACAATGTGTTTTATTGACAAACTTTTGGGAGAGATTTCTCGTTCTGTAGACGTACGTTGTACATCCATCGCCAATGTCTTTTGCGAGCATCGTCGCAATACCATAAACTGACGTCTTATTTTAATATGTTCCTTCCTTAAATTAGTTTTTTTTTATATCATGTTAAACTTTTAAATAATATTTCATTTGTAGAAAAATAGATTATTTTACGCAATTTTTTGTTTTCAAAGAGTTAATAAGAGTGATACTAAAGATTGTTAAGGAGTGTTGATGAAACATTATTGTAAATAATTTTAAGTAATTTCCACCTTAACATCTTAATTAAATGTATTCAGTGTCCGTTATTTTGCATGGGAATAGAAATTGATCAAATAATTAATTTACCAATGATAAATAGATAACTTTGTCGTAATTGCTTGCTTATCTCACATTGAGAGAACAAAGAATAAATCCTTAATTATAAATCTCTAATAATTAAACCCTATAGAAAATAACGATTTTTCTCTGGTTCGAAATTCACAAACAGGCCACCATCAATTATTTCATCTTTATATATATATATATATATATATATAAACAATTTTTTGTTATTTACAAATACTTTCCTTCTGTAAAAAAGATAATAAATAACACAATTATTGTATCGTTAATTTGTATGTAGGTATAATTGATTTTGACAAAAACAAACATTTCCATAAATTCATAGAAAACTTTTATACTCCATAAATACAATACATAAATCATCTAAATTGCATTGTTGCAAATGATTATTCTTATTCTAATCATTTAAGTGAGAAAGGAAAAAAATAAATTACTATGTTGTAATTAACAATTACCAAACTCATTGCAAAACACAATCGAATATGATTCTCTTTTAATAAGAATAAATCTAAACTTCCTACTTCGACGAACAATATAAAAGTGTAGTAAAAAAAAGGTAAAGGAATAATAAAAAAGAACATGCTTAAAATAATTATTACTTGTATTTGATTCGATAGTATTATCGTTGTATAAACTACTTGTAACGATTAATCGATTAAAAAAGAGAATATTCGAGTACTTGCTTTAGGCTAGTAGTGAAAAATATTTATTTGATTTCACAGGATTACATTTTAGTAAATTGTTACTGTTGCTTAATTGTAATAATTAGCAGTATCAATTTTAAATATGGAAGCAAATTTGTTTTAATGATTTTACTCTGCTAGAGAGATTGTTAAAGAATAATTATGCTTAATTAACATGTCTTAATTCATGCATTTACGATACAGACAAATAATTTCCATCGAAATTATTTCAGATATTAAATTTGTATAAAATTCATTCCACTATCATTCAGTTTTGTTAAGAAAACTAAATACTTGTTTTATTTTAAATTATATTTTCATTGTGATACAGTTCAAATACTGTAATAAACAAGTATGTGAATGTTTAAATACTACTTCCATTGCTTTTAATTTGAAAGAGTAAGCATTATTTAATTATGATAGAAATTAAGGACACTTTTTCTAGCCGAAGATGTCTAAATTACATTACACTACTGCTTTTAAATATGTATCAAATCTGCTTTTAAATAAGTATCAAATTAACATGCCAAAACACATACATATATTTATATGCGGTTTATTATAATTATCAGAATTCTTTGTTTCGACATAGTGTAATCATATTATTTTTTTTTCTTGAAGAGCTGTTCTTAAATTAATCGTCCCTTAAAACATTTTTGAAAGTTATGCTCATCTTAAATATGAATCTGCTGTAATCATCTCTGGCATGCACTGTTTTTATAACATATAATTAAAATTATCCAAGTATTTTACAGATAAATTGTGAAAAAATATTAAGGCCCTGAACTCGGAATATATTTTTTAATTGATGCTCTGAGTCACGATTTAGCAATCGAAGAAATTCTATTTTTAAAAAACTTTTTTTAATTCAAATCTGCACCACCTTAATTTATTTTATGTTAAAAACAACCAAGTATTTAAGATATGTCTTAAACTCTTAATGAGGAATACAAAAAAGTGCCTCTCAGATTTGTATCTAAAACTGAATTATGGTTAATGATTTTTTTTTAATTAATCGGAAAAAAGACAAAACACTTATTAAAGTATTTTTTTACACATTTCTTCTTCTAATTTTCTTCTTTATTCCTTTTCTTATTTAATCAATTTTTTCGAATTATTACGAGAAAAACGCAAGGAATTTAATTGTATTTCCATGCGTCAGCAGGTTAAAGATATTTTTTTAAAAAAATCGAAATCACATTTACATGTAATTGGAAATCAAGATTTATAATTAAAATTTTTTGTTTCAATTATTTAAAGAAGTTAGGATCTTATATTACAAAAATATTAAGAATTTTCAACTCTCTACATGAAATTGCAATAGTGGAAAATATATCGTTAAAAATAATTAACAAAAGGAAAAGAAAAATATTCTATAACTAATATAACATTTGTAAACACTCATATTGGCACTGCTGAGATTTAAAGAAGAAATAAATACACCCATACATACATCTACATTTTCATAACAATAAACAAGTTATAATTTACGTATGCAAACTATTATCAAATACATGTTTAAAAATAATATTATATGAGTACCATTACAAATATTGATATATATCACTACGAAAGATAATCCTGCATTGACACTGTGGCAACAGTAAATGAAAACAATGATTCTGGTATTATTAAAAACACCCATTTTCCCCAAAACTAATTCTCCATTACAAAAATACATGATTTATTACCCATTACCTGAATTTTATAAGTATGTATCCATTTCATACTTTGTCTAGTCTTATTTAGAAATAAGTTATAGCCAGTCAAAAACAAAATTGTCTAGACTAAACTTTTCAATCATGATTAAACAACACCTAATTTATTTCATTCTGATAAGCTCAAATACTCCTATGCATATGCATACTAGTTCTGTATTTGGTGTTTAATAAATGTTGATATACGTCATATCTCTTGCATAGAAATGAATGTTACCATGAAGTAAGCCATCAATTTAATCTTATGTTACCTTCCAATAATCCATTTATCTCATTATAATAAACTCAGATACTCCAATAAATTTTAAACTGATGGGGGTTTTTTTGTACAAGAAGAAAAAATGAAGTCTCTCAACTTTAAAAGGTTCTCTCTCTCTCTCTTTTATCTCTCTATCTCCTACAATATTTATCATAATTTTCTCAGAAAATACTGTCCTTTTTGAGTAGACCATAGATATGTTTAGCATACTTTGAAAAGTCATTCTTTTTCATAACTTTTCCCTTACATTATAGCTCATGACTTTTTTTTTCATCTCTATATCTACTTTCTGTTAATTTTTTTCCAATCAATTTAAAATCCTTAATTTCTTTTTTTTCAATTTTACCTTTTGAGTATTTATTCGATACTGATTACAGTAGTGAATCTAAAAGGGATTTTTACACTTCATATACTAATATCGCACTTAGAATCAACTCAAATTATTTTGGCGACAGAACTCACAAGTTAGAGCCTCGGTGAATTGAAAAGCACGAAACTTGAGATCACATCTTGCTCTCAAAACTTCAACATTACGCCAAAGTGAGGACTTGGAGTTTCGAAATATTTAACGTGCTCAGTCCCATTAGTGGCATCATGATTTAAACCTTCCACTCGACGGAAACAACGCCCGTCACTAGGCAACTGCGTCCATGGATCTGAAAGAGGTACATAAATATAAACTTCATTTTAAGCCCAATATAAATTTATGACGTTTTTCAGTTGGCGGAAGTGATGGAAGGGAGCATTTTACTGGAACTTAAATATAACTATTTTTCTGCCACATAATCTGAACTAATCAGAATTTAACTCGAAATCTATACTGCAAAAGAAGGTATTTGCCTTCAGGAAGTATTTTACTTAAATCTCAGATTATTTTATCATGCATAATATCATAAAATGATCTCTTGTTTCTATGTGTACTTTACATAAGTTTAAATCGTTTCAAGATTTAGTTGCTATTATATTTGCAATTAGTAAAATTCAATGCTTTCTTACTACAGTAATTTATCCAGAAAAGCCAACAATTTTAATTATTAAGTAAGCTTATAGGACTATAGTCCACTGATTAAAATTAACAATAAACATTTAAAACTATTTCACATATGTTATACATAAAAATTATGTATTTAGATGAAAGCTTACTATTGGACTAAATTATGCACCATAAATATCAAAAAAAGAGATTGGATAAAGTTTCAAAATATTACGATCATATAACATTCTTAAAATTAGTTACTATTATAAATAAAGCTTAGAAATTTCACTACTATCTTGAAAGCTATGTATTCATTATTTTCTTTGAAACAGTTATTTTATTCTTTCATTGGACAATTTCTTTATTCACTCAATTTTATTAATATCTTAAATTTCTCATTTGTTTGAAAATATAATAAGAAAACACTGCATTTGAATAATAAAAAAAGTAATTTGTGGTATTTCAAAAGAAATTGGAAGAGACAAACAATCTCATACGTTTTAATCAAGAAACTAATAACATTTAAAAGTATCTAGAAATAACTAGAGCTTATTGTAATGTGATATTTTTAAGTTTATAATACCTCGTTCGAAAAAGAAAAATAATTTGAGTAAACTGAATATTCAAAAGTGGTGATGCCTTCAGAACAAAACAAGTGATAATATGTATGTTTCAAACTGAAATTCAAACCTTGCCAAATATTCTCAGAAAGACAGAATTTTTGAAAATGAAAGCATTTTAATACAAAAGAAAATTTAATAGAATAAGATATAATTGTGAATTGCAGTGATGAAAATAATTTGACATCATTATGAATAAAAGTGCCTTGTATGTTATATAAAAATGTATTCTTTGAGACAGTTACAAACAAACAGCTTGAAAAGTCAAATTTAAATTCAGATTTTCCAATAAGATGAAACCTGTGTGTGATACATATTCTGAAAAAAAAGAACGGAAAAATATATCTTCGAGAATATCAATAAAATCCAATACACCAACATCTTTTGACATTAATGAATGTGATGTAAAAGTATTTTTTGAAATTATTTGTGGACATGCAGCAGTTGAAAAATTTTATATGTTCATCAATTCGCATTTGGTGTCAAATATAGCTTTCAATAACATTAAACGATAATTTTACTGTATATATTCTCTTTCCTTTAAACCTACGTTGAATGACGTCTATAACAACACTAGAATTGCAAAGAATAAATTTGTTAAAAATGCAATAAGTACAAATATTATCGATATTGATATTACATTTGATGGAACATGGTTGCATCCGAGGACATGCATCGCAAATTGCAGTTGACTGTCCAAATGTTGCTTTAACTGGATATTTGCTTGATTTCAATATAGTGAGTAAGTACTGTCCAACATGTATAAGTGCAACTAACTGAATTAGATGAGTAGTCACTGAATATAACTTTTGGTCTTCGGTCCACAAAAACTGTCAGATGAACCACATTGGGACATCAAGGGTGATGGAGATGAATGATGTAGCTAATCTGTGGTAGCGATCAAAAGTATCTGGTTTCCAATATACAAGTTTGTTGACCAAAGGGGTTAGTAAGACTCTAAATTTCTGAAATATCCGAAATGTATGTGGACTAAAACGCGAAGCATTAAAGAAGAATGCGTTAATTATATTACCAAAGTATCAAGTACCAACTTACGCGCTCTTCTGAAAGTGTTCAGAGCAATGGGTGCTGAATTATGTGGTAAATCTTACGGTAGCATATGAGAAATTACATTAAAAAATTCCCTCAATATTATCAAAGTATTACTTTGATAACATTGAGTAACACAGATGATGTTACAGTTATCAAACAATACACACATACACACACAAACACACACATATATATATATATAACACATCGATCAATAACTCCCGAGTCTAACATTGAAAACAACATTTTTTTTGCAAAATTTTTTTTTTATTCATCAACATAACACCTTTTGTTAATCACCTTTTAGGGTGATACAATC
>BMAW01003411.1:780023-803629 GCA_019974015.1 Nephila pilipes
AAATTTTTGACACGTTTCAAGCAAAGGTTAGTACTCTAGAAAGACCTGGTTACTGGTTTACTACGAGCGCCAACTCTGGGTTAGTCTCGGGAGTTATTGATCGATGTGTTATATGTATAGTTTCAAATTTTTTACTTAGTTCCATAAATGTTTTTTTGTTTTTTTGTTGATTTTGGATTTTTATTGATCTCTTCCTTTTGTGTTTTTTAATGATAAATTAATTACTTTACCTTATATATATATATGTGTGTGTGTGTGTGTATATATAACTTTGGCTTACCATAATCGACCCCTGAACATGAAATGTCTGCTGGTAAAAGATCATGGTGTTTCATTTCAAAGGTTCCTGGCAAAAGTCGAAAACTGCAGTACATAAATTTTCACTGAAACACTAAGAAATTCAGATCATTTGAAAAAGTAAGAACACAACAATTATTAGCTTCGCATTGTCTTTTAGAATAGTATACAAGTCGTTTGAAACAGAACAGAAACAAGATCGTTGTCGATATAAGTGTTTCTTTTGATAGTATTTGGATGACACGAGGCCATACATCTTTAGTTGGCATTGGTTGTGTCTTCGAAATATTTACTGGCTATGTCATTGACATTATTATGTGCAATGTATGTCGATATTGTTTCATAGCAAAAAGAGAACTTGGAAAGTCAAGTACAGAATATGATGTGTAGTTTGAAGGACATAAAGATGAGTGTGATATCAATCACACCGGTTCATCGGGTTCGATGAAAATGAAGGCAGCATTGATACTGTGGAAAACATCGCAATCATTGGGATTTCGATATTCTAAATTATTGTCTGATGGATATTGTTAAACTTTCAATTACTTATCTGAAAGAAATATCTATGTGGATAAAATCAAAATAAAAAAAGAGGAATGCATAAACCATATGAGTAAAAGGTTAGATACTGCTTTACGGAATGCTGTGTAGGAAACGAGAGCTCGAGGCATCTCATTAGGTGGGAAAGGTTATGGATCTTTGAAATAAACTATCATAAAGAAATTAACTTCTTATTATCAGAAGGCCATATTAAAAAGACGAAGTGTCAAGAAGACACAAAAAGCTATGTGCATACCATTTGGAAAATGAACTCATGATCTTGGTGTAATACCGGAATCGCGAAAAAAAATTGTTTACAGTGATACGCAAAAGCTATAAAAATCAATGTGAATGTAAACTAGTAAAGAAAGCAGTTTTAAAAAATAGAATCATTAGTAATAAAAAAGGAAGATGTTACATATAGACCAGGATATATTTGAGGTGCAAATAATAATGTAAATCTGTATCAAAATTTTGTTCATTATAAAATGTGCATGTAAAATATTTTAATTGAGGCAAATGATATAATTTTTTTTCATAATTTGTGTTTTTGTTCATTATTATATATTTTCATATAAATATAATGTTGGTGATATATGAAGTACAAAATTTTAAAAATTGATGTATTTATTATTTTATATTTTCCTTCATTTTTCATGTTCGTCAATTGTAATTAATACCTTGAAAATTATTATTAGAATTTATTAAAAATATCAAATGAAATTGTTTGAAAACACTATTATTTCAAAGAAAAATACATAGTTTATAATATAATTGATAATAATATTGCAGCATATAATAATTATTTTTTCAGAGTTATAAACTTTAAAAGGGTTTTTCTCATTTTGTGTTTTTTCGATACATCATTGTATTTAAAATGCTACTCCTCCTACAAATATTAATCAATCACTTCCTTTTTTATCTGTGTTTTATACGCAATACATGTATCAAAATGAGGATCCATTTTGCAAGGAAATGTATATATATATATATATATTTTTAAGTAAACAATAATGTAAGAGGTATCTGTTTTTTTGCTGAATGTTAGCCAACATGAATCCAACATTTTATTTTTTCTTTTCAAGACTTTATAAGTTATTACAAAAGCGATCCCTAAATTTTATTAAAATATCCTTGAGAATATTAGAAAAAAAATTGCATTGTAAAACATTAATAAATAAAGGAAGAGTAAGGTCTTGAAATGCTTCAATTTTTCTTAAAAAATTCAAATTTTTAAAATTGCGTTAACAATGTATTCAGATTTTCACATATAATAATTTTCTTGAATAGAAACACTTCATAGCTCGCTAAAAATTTTTTTGAATGTATTAATAAAAAAAAATGGTTCAAGGGTACCGAGTCCCCTTATTTAAATTCTGTGCAAATATCATCCTTATATAGGTTTAAGAACCCTTACTGCTTTCATGGTTGTAAAATTGATGTTTTTAGTAAAAAAGGAGTAAATCATGTATTGTTATAACTTTTTTTGATTTTTCATTGTTATTTGACTCAAAACAGAATAAAAATTGTAGTAATATGATTTTCATAAAGTAGTACCAGCTCCAGGAAATGTTAAGAAGAATAAGATAAAATTTGTTAAGAAGAAGGAAAATAATGTTATTTTGTTTCCTACTCCAATTTTATTTTTTAATTAAAAGCAGATTATTAAATGTGTTTTTCATAGTTTTATGTTATATTTTAACATTGAAAAATATTTTGGTAGTAAATATTAATTTATTTTAAAAAATATTTCTCCAAAGGTGAATGGATACCTTAATTTCTGCCGTAATAAGGATAATAGACGTAAAAAGGAATTTGCTTTTTGGGTAGCGTGTCGAAAAGTAAAGCAGGCATGTTTGCTAAAAGAAGAGAACTTTCAAAACTCAAAAAAAGTTTACATGTAGTCATAAACCCTTTCTGAACTAAACCTTAGTTTTTAAGTACAAAAGAAAATGTATATAGATAAAAATTACTTACTCCGAAATTATCGTAGACTAGATTCCTATATTATTTCTCACATTTAAAATAGTTAAGAACAAATTTTAAATATTACTTAAAAAATAATATACACTAATCAACTGGAATATTCTTTCACCTAATGTATTCTACACATACAGTCATATTTTTGTTACTAATTTCATTGCTTTTATAAAGCTATTTATATCAACTGAACGCTTTAAGTTGATTTATCTGAGAACAAAAAATATTGGATTTCTTCTATGCAAATATTAAAGATTTTCTTCTCTTAAACCAAAACTTTTCATATTTTTTTTAATAATATCTAACATACAAAACAATAGTTAATATGTGTTTTTAAATTAAATTTATAGTTAATTCTTAGATATATTTCAATTTAGAATATTCACATTTTAAGTGAACATTTAATGAGCATTCTTTAAACAAAATGTTTTGAATTTCAATCATTTTATTCAAAGCACATGCTGGTTTTCCCTGTCCGTTAGTTAAAAAATTTTGTTAATCAAACTCCATATATGTACGTTAGTTATTATTGAAGGAAAAGCATTATGAGAAAACCTTATAAATGTTTAAATTATTCTGGGGGGGAAATTAATGGTCCGCTTTTGTAATTATTTTATATTTATATCGAATTTTACATCTTGTTTAGACATAGGCGAAAAGGAAAAATATCGAAAAAATCATTAAGTTAAGAGTTTTTAGAAATTTAATCATACCGCGGCCCCTTTAAATATTGTAAAAGCATATAAGGAGTTACAAAATTGTTATGAATTATTTTCTTTCCATGTTCACTTTTGATAATATAACTAATTTTAAAATAATAAAAGAAAATAAATGTTAAAATCACTTGAAAACTTTAGAAAATTTTTCTCTTTTTAACCTTAATCGTCAGACATATTAAGAATTTTTTTTTTAAATTAAAAAACAATGCAGTAAATAAGAAGGGTTTCTCTAAGAATAAATATAAATGCCTCGTACACGTTTTACATATTGTACGAGGGAATTAAATAATAAATTATTTAAATAAGGAATGTTTCAAATTTTTTAACTCTTAAAAATATTTATTGTTCAAAGGAATAGTTAAGATTCCAGATAATATACTTAGTGGTAATAATGTTTTTTTTTTTTTTTTGCGTTAGTGTTCGTGAAATTAATTAAATTTTATTAAAATTAAGCTTCCTATGCTTAACGCGACATGTAAAATGCTCATAAAATATTTATTAACAAAATGGAAAAACTTAATTAAAGCTAAGAATGTGGTTTTATAATTAATTGGAATATATTAGGTCATATAGGTATGATGCAAAGCCATATTATAAAAAAAAAATATTTAGAAATTTTTGGATTGCATAATATGTTTTTAATAGGAGTTAAATGCGATTTTTCAAGAAATTGTTTCTTTAAAATTACAGATTGTTTGACGCATTTATGGATAGAAGTAATTAAACGTGAGAATTTTTATAATATTTTAATTCTTTACATGCATTAATTTTTAAGAAATTGTACCTAAGGGTTATGAAAATTAATACATTTTTGTAAACTTCAATAATCTTAAATCATATGAAATCAAAAGGTATTACAAAATATAATTCATTATTTGGAATAGTTCAAATATATCAATTCTGAGAAAGATATTTCATAGATGTTATAAAATATATCTGTGTAACGCAAATTAATTCCTTGTATAATAAAATTGTGCAACTAATTATTCAACGGAACGAACATAAAACACAATAAAATACTGATGAGAATATTGATATAGAGCTCATTATACTTACAACAGAACCCAATCATTGTGTAAACATTTATGGTTAGTCAATAATCAAACACAGTCTGTTTATCAGACAGTGTCAATAGTCATTGCGTGTATATATATAAATTTCGTCATTCTGTGCAAAATCATTTACATTTGCTAAGTTTTAAAATAGGATTTACAAATAAATGGATATTTTGAATAAATAGTTTGATCAATTTGCTGTTATCGATATATACTTACAGGTTACAAGATTTTATTCACGGTGAATTTGAATACCATTGTTTTGCATCTTTCATTACTAAATCAACAATTTAAATTCTATTTCTGAGCTTAATGATAATAAATATTTACCAAGACGGCAATTCAAGATTGAGACAATCTTTTAATATACATGTACATTAATTTATTGTGTTCGATCACAATAATTGTATTGATCTGGTATTAAGGATAAATATTACTGAGATGAAAGTGTTTGATGTACAATGATCATTTTTATTTCTAATGAAAGGGACGAAATAATTAAGCCCATAAAATATAACTTTAATTGAGAATTTCTTATCATTTTTAAATTTCTAGTACTTCAATTTTTTTCACAGTGCCAAGAAATTATTTCTGACTCTTTACATGTTGTTCACATAAACAGATATAAATGGTGTACTCAATATTGAAGGTGATATTCCTCAAAATAAGACGGTCGTTGCAAATAATGAATGTCTGATTTAAGTTAATGGCTCTAGAACATTATACGGATTTATAATTCAACACCATGAGGAATTGAAATTCGCTAGTTTGAATATCTCACACAGCAAGCGTCATCAGCCAAAGAGAGCATTAGATTAGAAAGCGTTAATAAAAGGAGGAAAAAGGGAATTCCCCAAAACATCTTCGTTTATTAAGCGATTGAAACTTGCTGACGTAATATCTTGTTACATGTGGGGATCCAAAGAAAAAATCAGTATTGTAAAAAAAATCTGAGTGCCATCGTTTGTTGTTCAAAAATTGAATAGAAAGAAAGATGATGAATTGCGTACGCAATATACTCACTTTTTATCGCATCTCTCAGACCATTGCTTCGAATTAACCCTTTTAGAATTTAAGATGATCATGTTGTTTGAATTAAATATCTCTCTTAATGAATGAAAGATTACATATGTAAATCAGATTAGAATTACTGACGTACAGTTAATAGGACACATAGAAAATGAATGTATGTTTAGGAAAAAATTCATTATGCCTGCTGATAGTGGTAGAAAAAGTGAGCAAAAGTTATCAAAGTACATTTCAGAATAGCATCTATATGCTGAGTAAAGAGATATACCTTCAAAAATAATTTGATTAGCCAAGGGGTAAGTGATTCTGACCCTCATTTAAATTCGTGTTAAAGCCTTGTGTGTGATTCATTATTACTAGTTAAATAACTAGTAATTAATATCTAGTAAGAATATCAATACTTAGACAAACGTGTGGATGGGAATTAAATCCACAGGCTTGATATTTAATATCTTAAATTTTGATTCCTTAGATATTATAATTAAGTAATGTTGAATTACTGCATGGTATTATTTTGTATTAAACTTCAAATATTGATTAATAAGGGAAGGAATGCTACTTTCCAGAAATTATATATATAGTTATGTGTGTATATATATATTTACATATATACATATGTAACAAAACATAAAAATTAAGAATTTCTTAAATAATCGTTGAAGGGAATGAAACTTGATCTAATTTCTATAGATAAATCATCTCTGTTATGATAGTTTTGAAAAACAAAGTAGCAAGCTTACACACGTATAAATACAAATTTCATTATTTTGGGTCATTTCTTCTGGTTATTCCTAACAGGTCAATTGAAAAGTCCCTACCATAGTAAAACACATTTTTTTGGCAAAATTAATTTTTTTTATTCAACATAATTCCCTTCAAGGATGATACACTGATTATAGCGACCCTCCAACTTTTCGATAACATTTTAGTAGTACGATGTGTCCTTTGCTTCAAAATAGGACTCAGTTTCGGCGATCACCTCTTCATTCGACGAAAATTTCTTCCCAGCGATCATTCTTTTGAGATCTGAGAACAGGAAATAGTCGCTGGGGGCCAGATCTGGAGAATACGGTCGATGAGGAAGCAATTCGAAGCCCAATTCATGGATTTTTACCATCGGTTGCACTGACTCGTGACACGGTGCATTGTCTTGGTGAAGCAGCACTTTCTTTTTCTTCAAATGTGGCCGTTTTTCGGCGATTTCGTCCTTCAAACGGTCCAATAACGCTATGTAATAGTCGCTGTTGAGGGTCCTTCCTTTTTCAAGGTAGTCAATGAAAATTATTCCATGCGCATCCCAAAATACAGACGCCATAACCTTGCCAGCCGAATGTTGCGTTTTCCCACGCTTTGGAGCGGGTTCATCGTGTGCAGTCCACTCGGATGACTGTCGATCAGACTTCGGAGTGAAATGATGGAGCCATGTTTCATCCATTGTCACATATCGACGCAAAAACTCGAGTTTATTACGCTTGATCATCTTCAAACACTGCTCCGAATCATGAACTCGTCGCTGTTTTTGGTCAAAAGAGAGCTCGCGCGGCACCCACTTTGCACAGAGCTTTCTCATACCCAAATATTAGTGAATGATATGATGTACACGTTCAGTTGATATCTTTAGAGTGTCTGCTATTTCATTCAATTTCAATTTACGGTCATTGAAAATCATTTTGTGGATTTTTTTAATGTTTTCGTCGGTAACAACCTCTTTTGGGCGTCCCTGCGTTCACCGTCTTCGAAGCTCATTTCACCACATCTAAACTTAGCATACCAATTCTTGATGGTTGATTTTCCTGGGGCAGTGTTCGAAAACTCGGCATCATGCCAAGGTTTTGCTTCAACCGTATTTTTTCCCTCAAGAAGCAATATTTTATCATCACGCGAAATTCCTTTTTATCCATTTTTTTCACAATAACAAAAGTTGCTTCAATCAAAATGCTATAATTCACAAACTAATGATCCGAGAACGGTCAAATTTATACACGCATCTTTTGAGGGTTAGGGCTAACTAAAAAACATATGGATTGAATTCTAGTAGCCCCATCTATGTGTCAGGCCGGGGACTTTTCAATTGACCTGTTATGTCTTTAGAATTAAGAATGGAATCCTGATGCAATTTCAATGGTTTGTTACGTATCTTAATAATATTTTTGAATACATGTAACATCTGAAAATTCTTAAATTCTTATGAACTTATTAAATATTACGTAAAATTGTTTTTTGATGAATGGAAATGTAACTGTGTCTTAAGTTTTATATTATATTAATATTTACAATCACAAAATGTGATCATGCAAAACAAGCTAATCTTTCACTTCTTGAACTTTTTAGCATGAAGTAGAATTATTATAGTAAATTTAGGAATGATTATTCATATACTTATATAATAACAATGATTTTATAAATAATCATATTATCACTCTGATAAAAATTTAGTTTCATTCATTAAATCATGCCATCATCGCAAAGTATTTCTTCAGTTTTTTTTTTTTTTTTTTTTTATTTCTTAACAAATTAGCAAACTTATAATTCTCCGTTTCCAATTACTAGACAAATTATGTATTTGAAATTAACAATCACTCAATTAATTCCACACTAACTTTGTCAAAATAGGAAATGGTTTTTTTTAACGAAGAAACTAATTCAACAGAACGTATATGCAATAAAGGTATTCACAAACACTTAATAATTTTACTGAGCATATCTTAACAGATTTTTGTAATGAATTTGATAAGCAAAATACATCTTCGAGATGGAAAAAAAATATATCTTGCATAGAGTTTAATAGTCTTTTGTTATTTTACAAAACATTTATATGTCGCACGATTTGGAAGTTTTTCCTTTTAATTAAATGCTAATTTATTCTGATTCTTTATTATAAGTTTATAATTCTTTTCAGCTCATTTAATTCGAGTACAATTTCACTTAATGCTTTAGTATATATATTAGTTCATGATTATATATTTTATGATGTTTATGTGTATGAGATTAGTTCATATGTTTATTAATTTTATATTTACTTCATCGACTATGAGGGTAATCCAAAAATTAAGTTTCCCTGTTTTTTTTTTAAATGAACGAAAGGTTCTTTTAATAATGCGTACCTCTTTTTAAAATTTGAATATTTGTATATTTTCTTATATAAATGCAATTTAGTCAATGTAATTTTTCAAATTTAATATGTCCATGCCGTAGACTCTTGCCGTCGCCTGCCGTCATAGAAGCGTGGATCTACATCTTTCATCAGAACCACATATTTCGTTAATGCTGAAGCTCGTTACGGCAAATGTCCTTTCAGGTTAGGTAACAGGTGGTAGTCATTGCGTCAGAAGTCCAGCTTAAATGGTGTAGAGAGGTGATGATGCCTCATCCAAACTACTACAGAAGAACTCTAGTTTGATGGTCGAATGTTGCCTTGTCGAATACTCACGCGGTTGCTCAATATTCTTATTTTCCATTTGTGAGTTTCGTCTGAATTTTTTCAGTGTTTTACAATCCTGTCAGCATTTATTGTGGTTTTCTAGAAGTTTCGAAGTCAAACAACATAACCCTTTTTGACCCCCACATACAATGTCACCCGAAGCACACTACCTGCACCACTCTCGGTCTATATTCACATCGATATATAACCGGAAATATGATTTCGTCTCTTAGTGATGAATTTAAATAGACTTACTTGCTTTAGCGTTCAGAAACAAAATAAATGAAAGAACATCACCCTCGACTTTAGTACCAAGTGAAAGCTTTAATACAAAGAGCTGTCAACCCAAGACTGAGTGTCCGAGAAATATTCACATTGACTTACTTAAATTGGAAGCAGCAATCTCAACAGTGCATTTAAAGAAGAATTTTCTAGTGTCCACATCTCTTCCGAGACCTTATTTTTTGAATTACACTTGCATTTTCAAATCACACTTGTAAAATTTTACAAATGATAGTTTTGAATTCAAATTTAATTACCTAATATTTTAGTAAATTTATAAATGTTTTAGTTTAATAGTTAGATTTTTGTAAAGTTGATCAAAATGATATGAGTAGGTTTCAGTTACATAAATTTTAAAGAATGTAAATAATGTAATTAAAGTCCCTTTTAAAATTTTCCTTCTTTTAATATAGTCACCATAACAGACAGCAGTCCATAGACTAATGTTTCTATTTTTATTTTATTAAGATCTGGAATAAATGAATTGTTTGAGAAATATTATTTGTTTCAGAAATATATTCTTTTTCCAAACAAAAACGTACTGAAAAATAAGATTAATTTCAAACTACTGTTAATATTAATAATTCATTGAAACTTTTTTTTTTACCATGAAAGAATTTAAATAAATCACAAATAAAAAAAATATTAAACTTTATATTAATATAATAAAACAAAATATATTCCACAGGGTTTCTTCATAAAATCATTTCCTTAGCATAACTAGTATAGCTCCAATACTTAAAATAAGACAGAATTTATATCAGTATCTTGTGAAGAGGAAAAAAATATAAAACCAGCAAGGAACAAGAAAATTGTCTGGAACTTCTTTCGAGAAGAAGAAAGTTTCCTGAAAGTGAAAGTTATTTATTGCGTTCGGATCTCGAAAAACGAAAATGTTAATAAGGAAAATGGCCACCGGTAAAATTTATATCTGGAGGACAGAAAGGAATTTTTTTCTCTTTTGGTTTTCGTATTAATAGAGGACTCAGTTTTCACTTTATCACTGTAGTATCTCGTAATCTTCCTTAACTTTTGTTTCGTAATCAGATTTTTAACTGATGATCTATGTAAGGATATATGAAGTAAAAAAATGGCCTTAGTTTCAACTCTTTTGCTTATTGCTCTAGTTGAAGTTTTGGTTATCAAGGTTTGAAAGATATTGCTTTACTTCATTTTTAATCTAAATCCTTAAAAATAAGGAGAAAAACATTTTAGCCTTTTTTCAGGGAGCATTTGAATAGAATCTATGCTTAACATTAAGTAAATTCGAAATTTTTCAATAGCTTGTATTTCAGCAAGACCTCAATTTCGTAATTGGAGTGCATTTCTTCAGAGTCTGTGGTCTTCCTAATCATGAAATATGTAGTATGAAAACTATTATCATTTGGAGACCTTTACAGTAGAATTACACTATACTCACCAAGGCTAGCATAAGTTGGAATACATATTCCAAAACAAGTTTCAGATAGAGTAATACATTAAGCTTATTAAAATAATTTTTCTCTTTCTCATTGATTCTAAAATTACAATCATTTTTCAAAAGATAAGTAAGAGGTGTGACATATTCATTTTTTAAAAACAAACGATTGTGATACTTTTTTTAAGATATTATGTGTCCAACTTATAAAGGCAGACTATTTAATTTAATGTGATACTTTATTTAAGACATAACCTATTCTACTCTTAAAAGCAGATGATTTAAACTTAAAAGTGATACCTTTTTCAATATTCTTTATTAAGATATATATTTTTTGGCAGCACCAGATCATAGGTTTGTTTTTAGATAATTTACTGGCAACGAATATGAAATTTAGTATTGAGTTTGGTTCCAAGAGGTAAAGACGAATGTTGAAAAAGTGGTGCTTGTGTAAAGTAGTGTCTTGAATTTATGCTTGAAAAAATGTGCACAAATAAATGTGATATCCTGAAAACAAGTCAGTTTTATTAATAGTCTTCGATACAGTACCGAGGTTAAGCAATAAGAGGATAGTTAGGAATAAATTTTCTAAAATATCCGGTTAAGCCAAAAATTATTTAGATTTGTTTTAAATTTGTAGCTTCAGGAAAATTAAGAACATCTTTGGATTTTAAAGTGGACTGATAAATACAACCCTTTTCTCTCACTAGTCCAAGATTTTCAATCATTTCCTGCAAAAACTGAAATTTCTTAAAATTGATATTTCCACACCATATTCACACAAAAGACTGAGAACTAGTTTTATTCTTTCAGTTATTTCCTTTTCATTAACAGATAATGTTATTACATCATCCATATGGGGGAACGCAATGAAATTATTGATCAAAGGTCAGAAAATTATGTTTATAAATCGGTGCAAAACTGATGGTGAATTGTATAAGCCAAACTGTAACTTTAAAAAAATAATATTATTCTTCATGACTGAAAAATGACATATTTTCTCCTCTTTTCATTTACATCCAAGTAAAAAAACATTTATTAAATAAATAGCACTAAATACTCGCGATTCTTGTAATCTATGTAAGACATCTTTAATCAATGGTAAGGGAAAACTTTCTTTAAATATATTTTTATTTACCTTTCTATATAATATATACATATTTGTGGAGTTCCATCTTTTTTCCTAACAATCACAACATGACTGGAATACTCAGAAGAACAAGGTTCTATGATACCCTGTTTTAACCATTCAATTGCATGGGCATCATCAATCTTATTTTCCGAATAATGTAACCGTCGCTGTTGTTGATTCATTGGTTCAATGTTTTTAGTTAAAATATTTAATTATATATTAATTGATTTTATTTTATTTGGTATGTAATTTAGACAAGATTAATGCACTTCATCTTGATGGATTTCAAAATACTATACCATGTATTTTACCTTCAATTTCATCAAAATTAATATTTAATGGTAAAACTGTTGAAATATTGTTTTCTTCACACTGAGACGTATTTTCTTATTGTAAATCTTTTTTCGTTTATTATAACTTCACTTTGCAAAATTACATCAAGCCTTATTATAGCCTTGTACGGCATAACAAGAATTTCAACAGCACATATATATGTAGTGCACTTAAAGTAGTCAATTTGTCTCTACTCTAAATATACGTAAGGACTTTATTTTACAATTTCCTATTGCCGATAAAATTGAATTACACTGATTCATTTCACAAATATTTAAATTTTAAAGATATTTCTAAAAATTAACGCAGCTTGACTTCCAGTTTCTATCAATGAGTTAATATTAAAATTACCAAAATGAAATATTTTGAACAGATTTGCTTGTTTAACAATATTGAGATCTGTTGCATTATCTTTGAGTTTGATTTCCATATTTAACATTCAGACGCCTTGTGCCCAAAGTTTGCATCTGAAACAATTTAAACCCATTTTCTTATGTGTACAAAATTTAGATAAATGTCCTATACCACCACAATTAAAACAAAATTATTATTCTGATCATAATTACTTAATCGTCTTCTGATTCACAAAATTATCACATTTTTGTTTTACTTTAATATTAAACTTATATTTACTTTTCAGAAAACCATTTTTGGTAACTTCATAATTTTTAAGTTCTTTTCTAAATTCGCGTAATTCTTTGCAACCGTACAAAACTATTTATTTTCATGTTTATCATTCATACTTCTCATAATATATTGCATTGATGAAACATCTTCAATTTTCCCACGAATACCTAGCTCTTTCATTATAAAATAATATTCTTATAAAGACACAGATTCTTTGTTCAGCGCTTATTCTGCTTTCCGAAAAGATCGATTCAAATTTTGAATATATTGATAGAACAAGTTAGCAACATTTAGCAAAACTAATATTCACTCGTATATTTCAATTTTTGTACCTAGGAATGCAATATTCAGAAAATCACATATAAAAATCATCTCGTTTAAAGAAAAAGTATCATAAATATTTTTTGAATTTAGATTTAAAATTCGATACATTTACTGGGAATTTGAAACCAGAGAAATTTTTGATTTTTTTCCATATTTTTGACATCACCTTCTGTATCAAAAATAAATTTACGTAAATTTTTAATTTTTTCCCCCTTAGATTCTTCATTGCATTGCTTATCACATTAATTTCGTCAATCTTTATTTTTAAATTAACAAATAAGAATAAACCTGACTCTCTTAAAGCTTTGAATTAATTTCTTACAGAGCACACAAAATATATTTGTCTGTAAATTAATCCAAAAAGCTACTCACTACGAAACTAAATAAGATCAAAATTTAATTCCAATTACAAATACTTTTTTTTCACATCATGAATCCGTTATGCCACTCCTATGTTATCATTTGTAGAATATCCAGAAAATCAAAATTTAAGACAATCACAACATTTATCACCTGAATGTTTTTAAACGTGTGTGATTTTTTTAGTAATTTAGTTTTGTGTTATTATTCATGTTGTATATCCTATGCTTTAGAATTTAATTAAATCACGTACTGTGACAGTGTGAGCTTCGTTTGAGTGTAATTTTTGTTATTTGGTTACGTAATTATACAATACTGTGTATTATATATAATGCACCCTCCTGTGTATTTTAAATGATGCACCGCTAAGAATCACTAGTTATTGTACAAAGATTTAGATATTTAAGCGATAAATCACATTTAACCCTTTCGCTATCAGAGGGAGAAAAAAGAAGTGCTTCTTTGGGCCCGCGGCTTATTAACACGGATTGTCACGCAGTGCCCAGACAATTTTAGATATTAAGCCTAATTCGTGAAAAACATTCCTCTAAAATCGGATATTCATTAGAATATTTTGGTTTTTACATAAACTGCTGTTTGTAGAAAATGCAACACCATGAAGGAATCATCAGAATCAAATGAAATTCGCAGCAAATGTCAATTATAGGGTATTATGCAAATTAATAAAGTTTCAGAGCCATCGCGCGTGCGCGGCGCGCGCAGCGCCCTCTGAATTGATGCTGAAAGCGTATAAATAAAGTGCTGTAGCGGGACGTTGAAAAAAGTCTATGATTATTTGTTAGTGGCAAACGTTTAGTGAGACCTGAGTATGCCTCCACGACGGAAGAATAAGAAATTCAAGCAACTTACGGAGTTTGAACGAGGGAGGATAATCGGCCTTCGAGAAGGAGGATTTTCCTATCGCGCAATAGCAGCTCGTATGCAGCGGAACAGTTCCACAGTGATGCGAGTTTGGAAGCAGTGGACCGACGAGCACCGAACAACTCGAAAAACAGGCACTGGACGACAGAAGGTGACGTCAGAGCGCGATGATCGACACCTGCTCCGCATGGCGGTGAATGATCGCACAGCTTCCTCCAGGCAGCTGGCAGCACGTTGGTCTACTGCTACAGGTGTACAATTGTCGGCTTCGTCAATTCGTCGTCGTCTGCTGCGCCGTGGATTGCGTGCAAGGGTGCCTTTATACAGGATTCCCCTCACGGCGAATCATCGACGGCTGCGTCGGCAGTGGGCTCTTGAGCACAGAGACAGGCGAGCTGATTGGCACCAAGTTGTCTTTTCAGATGAATCACGCTTCAATTTGTGGACCCATGATGGCCGTGTTCGTGTTAGACGTTATGCCGGTCAACGCTGCCTTCCTGAGTGTATTATTGAACGACATAGTGGTCGAACACCCGGAGTTATGGTCTGGGGTGCGATTTCGTATCATGGACGATCCAATTTGATACGAATTGAGGGTAATCTCAATAGCTACAGGTACGTCCGTGAAGTGCTACAGCCCGAAGTCGTTCCTTTCCTTCAAGGCATCCCTGGAGCTATCTTTCAGCAGGATAATGCACGCCCACATGTTGCGCGGACTGTTCGAGACTTCTGTTCAGCACAACGCATGCAACTTCTTCCTTGGCCTGCTTATTCACCGGATATGTCGCCTATTGAGCACGTGTGGGATATGGTTGATCGGCGTCTCGCTCGTGATCCGCGTCCTGCAGTTTCCAAAGACGAACTTTGGTTGCGCATACAAGCGATATGGAATTCCCTTCCTCAAGCAGATATTCAACATCTGTTTGACTCCATGCCACGTCGTATAGCAGCACTTATTGCAGCGCATGGTGGCTGCACCAAATACTGATTTCGGACGCTTAATTTGTTTCTTTTGTTTTGAAAATTTCATCATTTATTTGTATCAGTACAAGTCGTTTCTGCATTAAATTTCATTTGATTCTGATGATTCTTTCATGGTGTTGCATTTTCTACAAACAGCAGTATATATTATTTAAAATGCGTTAAACTTAATATATTTGAAAGAAAAAAGACTTAATAGAAAATTCAAAGCTTTTACATAAAGTAATTGCATAAAAATCATATCTTTTAAGAAAATACGAAATTTATTTACATTTGTTGCATAAGTTTCTTGGTGAAAGATGTACCATTACATGGAACACATAGATATAAAACATAAATCTTATTTTGCTGAATGGTATATTTATAAAAATTAAAAATGCATAGTCCGACGTCACATGTCTTACACACATATTTTGTCGTCTTTTGATGCCGCTCACAAGATTTTGGGCAAAGGGCACATCTTCATCGTCCTTTTTTTTACTTTAATGTCTATGCATGGATTTGGAATATTTTCACTAACATCACAGTCAAATTCATTCACTAATTCGCAAATCTCAGTATCAGATAAATACCTTCTTTTAGTCATGACTGTCGCTACAAATAAAAACCGACCGAATGAAACAAACAGCTGAGAGCATCTGCTACTAAAAACCTAACCCCTGTAAGGAGTCATAAATTTAAGTATGCAAGAAAGAAAAAGGCAAAGCACCCTTTAAATCATGTCATTACATTTAAAGAGCCGAGCCGTAAGACGTGCTTTTAACAATTACTCCCCTCCTGGTAGCCAGAATTGAAATCCACGCCACAAGGTCAACACTCCAAATAACCTATTTATATAGATATCGTGGTATTGTAACGCCATATAGTAAACTTAAAAACGTCAAATGAAACGTTCTCATCAAGCGTATCTCTTTTGATATATTGTTCCGTAGAAGACACTCACGGAGCGCATCAAATGTAATACGATGGGCACAGAACAAATGCGAGGGTTTCGCATGTGATACGCTGGGAGAGAACGGGTTAACGAAAGATAATTTTTTATGTTTGACCTTGAACTGTTTGCAGTAGAATATTTTGTTTTTGAGTCTTTCTTAACTAATTGCAATTTTTGTTCTGTTGTTGAAAATTTGTTGTTTCTTATGAGGCGGAAACATTTTCCAGCAAATAATCAAGTAAATTTTATATTAATAAATTGTGTGTTATATGAAAATATTATTTTAACAAAAACGTTTTGGTGTTTTGTTATATATAAATAAGTATATACAAACAAAAGTTAAAAATTATATTTAGTGTATTATTATATTAATTATATTATTTTTACCATTATTTCCTTGAGAAAAAAGTGTAAGTTAAATTGATTTGATTTTACTTGTGAGCTTTTATCAAAATTTTTAGATGTTAAATCAATTTTACGTAAACATGGCGCATTCAATAAAAGGTCGAAAGGCATTAAGAAATATAACAGAAAAAATAGATGAAAGAGTAAATGGCGATTTAAAAATTGTACACTTTAAAATCGTATTATAAATAGCACCAATTACGAAGAAGAATTTGTACAAGAAATGCTAAATGCAAGAATACAAGAAAGAATGAAAGCTAGCACATCGAGAGTCTGCGGGATACATTTAAAAGACGCAATTTAAACCCTTTTGACTTACAAAAATTTCTTAATTGAACGCTAAAGAAAATGGCAAAATTGAAATTGCAAAAAATATAGCTACCAATGACTTTTAATACATTTTTAAAAATATATATAAAACACTGTAATTCTAAGCAGAAACAAACTTCAGTTTGATTAGAAATTATACTATTCATTTTATTACAAAAGTATAGATAAATTTAACTGATAATTTATTATTATTTAATTTTCTGTATAGAGGAAATTATTGTAATGCATAATTTGAATGAATAAATAAGGTTGACAATGCCAATAGAGATATGTTACCTTTCCGGCATCTAATCTTTTGAAAGTAAGCAATTTTTTCTCTCGTTGGTATTCATATTTCCAATTTTATTTATGTTTTTAATCTACAAAGTATCATTTGTTCCTAAATCTTCCAATTATTTTTCTAATAAAATTTCAAACAATTAATAGTGAAGCCCTCTGTAATTGAACTATTTTACAAAAAATTACAGAAAAATAATTGCTTGAAATTAATTGTTATAATTTAAAATTCGCATGAACTGTAAAATATAAAGATGTTCCAAATATTTTAAATATTGAGTAGAAAAGTAACTATATTGCGCCTGTATATATTTGGTTTGGAATTTTCTGTAGAGTTTCATGGAAACTTAAAGTTTAAAATTTAATTTATAAAAACATCCAGCAAAATCGCTGTTCCTTTTTGTTTAAATATTTTTACTGATTTTTTCAGCATTTCTTCTTTTATTTTAAATAAAATTTCATGGGACAACACATAAGGGAAAAATTAATTTATCGAAATTGAAAACTATTTGTTGCTAGGAGATAGATCTTTTGAAATCATTAGTAGAGTGAAGATTTTGTGTGTCCCTAATATTGATTTTTAATAATTCTGAATAAATATAAGAGTATTTTTTGAGTCCAAAAGTTTCCCTTTTCCTCTTATTTGAATATAGAGATGATTTTTCAGACAGATTTGTACTTAGAGATCATTTAAAAAATATCACACTATATGTTCCAGTTTTTTTATGCTTTTGTATTACGTATTATGCTACGGAAAAAGTTGGTGAAGTGTTGTAACATTACTTAAAAGAAATACTTTAAAATTTAATAGAGCAAAAATGTGGAATTTTGAAGGAGGTTTATATGGAATTTAAGCAGTCTCGTAGAATATAATAAACTAAAGGTATTTTTTAAACTGTAGAGTAAGAGTTCTTTTTTTTCTTGCCTAGTGTTATGTAGCTAAAGAGATTAGACCTTTTTTGGTATTCTTGCCGTTAACATTTGAATGTTTAAATGATGTTTGGTACAAAACATATAATAATTTCTAAATATTGTTTCTAAAATTTAAAACATTTTGAAATATGAACCAAATATCATTATTGCTAACTATCAAGTACAGATGATTGTACGAATGGTGAATATAATACTACACATCTCAAGATACTTAACTAATCACTCCCCTGCAAATGTTCAAGAAAAACTGAAGAAATATTGATAAAATATTTATTTTTCGAATAAAAAATCTTGAAGTCAAATTAAAAAAATATAATTCAAGGTAAGCAAATCTGTAATAAATTTTACATGTGTTTAAATTATGGATCTTGAATGTTTTACACTACACAGTATCTAAAAATGACAAATTTATCGAAAAAAAATTTTTTTGCATTTTCCTGTAGCCCATACATTTGGGAATCTTGGTCCCAAATTTTAGATCTATTAACCAATTAGTTTTAAGATATTTGAAGTTTTCTGAGCATTGTCAGTCACTATTTTGACAGCTGAGGGGGCGTTGTTAGTTCTGGTTTCTTTAAAGCATTTTTCCATTCTTAAATTTAATTAATTACTGATATTTTAAATAATATCGATACTTGCAGAGAAGCATATTAACATCAACTTTCACTACTAAAACTTTATGTTTGTTTATATTTTGAGTTCTTGATGTGCTTATAGTTACTTATGAAATAAAATTGATAAGAAAAGGTATTTCTCAAGACCAATTTATTCATATAATTTATATAAGTTAAAAGCAATTTTAAATTGTTTAAGTGAAGTTTTTTCTGTTGAAAAATGCACGACAAAACTTTCGCAGCTTGAGAAGAGAATCAACACTTCTGATGGAGTACTGCTGATAATGACAATGCTAAAAACCTGTTTTATGGATATAACTACAAAACTTCAGAATACAAAAAAATCTCAATACTTCTGCTACATATAAAAGCATCTTCAAAATTACATTATATGGATACTGAATGTTTGTTTACAGATAATTATGGAATATTTTAAGCAATATTTGCCATAGTGTATCTTTTAAACTTGCTATGGTCAAAGAAATAGATTTGCATATAAAGTGAAAATGTTGTATGTGTAATTGTGACCAATCAGAGTGAAACATGTTCATAATAATTAGTTGATGCTATATTACATCAAATATCAAATGTTAGCAAGCATCAATTTTAAGTTCCATTTGATGTAACAATGAGATTAGTCAGGTATTTAGTTTGTGATCTGGCACTCGTCGTTGGAAAATTCGCATGCATAAGAGTTGAAATATAATGTCTAGTAAACTTTAAAGACATTAAGAAATAAAAGTTCTGATTGACATTCGTTGGGTCAAATTCTAGCTCGTTGCTTGATTTTCGTAAAGATGTCATGAGGCGTATCTGCATGAATGATAAAGATATTGGAGTGTCATATGATGGAAGCTTGGTTGACAACAGGACATAGCATGTCAAATATCGAATAGGGATATGTATCGACTTTGACTGGCTATTTGTGATAGATACGAAGTAATGTCAGACGTGGAGAATGTGAACAGACTAAATGGGATTGAGAAGAAAGTGCTGAATTTCGTATTTGGTACAAAGGATACAACAAATGTTTGTAGTACAACACATGTCGGACATCTAGTGCAATGGAAGTAAATGCAGCTTGATTATGGGAAAGATCTGAGAGTATTAGTCTCTGGGCACAATCTTGCTCTTTTGACTCTTGCAGTTTTTACCCAGTTATCATTAGCACGTGGAAAAATATCAGGATTCACAAAGATTGGTGGTAAAAATAATAATCAACAGAATATTTGCCCAAAATCTTGCCTATTTATCAGCGATTAATCAACTGAATTATTAAGCCATGTGTCAGAGGTTTGACAACAATTCTAATGAAGCGTATATCTGGATGATATGGGACAAATATTCCAAGCATAAATACAGCTAGAGTCGTAAGATTGCCATGTCGAGTAATACCTGAATTTATTGTTGGAACATTAAAAGCTCTAAAGACATTTCAGGATGCTGAACAGTTTGTCATCAGAACATTTAGTGTACTTTACCTGTTATAGGAGAACCTATTTCAGAAAGAAAAGGAAATCTGCAAATTTAAAGTTGGCAGAAAAATAAAACTTCTAAATTTGCGTGACTTAAAATTCAGAAAAATTAGGTGCTATGTACAAACCTGGTAGTTTTTTAACTTTTTAAACTTTTATTTATATCATTATTATTTATATGTATTGTGTTTTAAAACTTTTTGTGAAATTATTATGTTAACTTTAAGCTGAATTATCTGTCATCGTAAAAATGCTATATCGATATTTTGCAAAACATATTTTGAATAAATAAAAATATTTGCCATAATATTTGAATTAAAGTAGTGTTTTCTATATATATAAGTAAGTAAATAATATATTAAAAAAATTTAAGATCTTTGCAAGTATTATTAGTTTTGTTTTATGCCTTTAAAACTTTAAATGCATTTTTTCTCAGACTTTATTTTGAAGATGTAAGTGTTTTCTAATCAAGGCTTTTTTTTCAAGATGGATCTTGAAATTTTATACATACCGAGATATATGTGTCTTATAAAAGTTACATGGATTTAGTCTGTCCCTAGTTATTTTTTTTTAAAAAATGTTAAAAGTATTTTAAAATTTTCCTGTTTTCCAGGTTTAGCTAGAAAATAATTATTAAAATCAATAAGGGAACAGATTTTCAAACTAACTATCTTGTTTGTAATAATGTATTATAAATATAAATCACTCAAAATAATTAAAAATTTCAAAATTGTATTTTATAAGGGTTTAAAAACTTCAAATTTTTTATTTACATGACAGTTAAATGATTATTTTTCAGATGTTTAATAATATAGTATGAAACAATACATAAGTTACTTTTAATATTACTGTCTCCAAAAATTTTTGAAAAGAGTACCGTGTTTTGTAAGAAATAAGCCACGAGTAACTCATCGTAATTTAGTTACATAATGGGGAAATTTTTCCTATTAAGTGAAATTCAAATAGATATCACCTTTCATGATTTCAAAATCAAATAAAATCATTTTTTTTGTAATGGCGCTGATAATTCTTGCTTCAAGCAAAATAAATAATATCTGAGTACATTTATTTTCTAGTTGAAAGCTCAAAAATATAAAATAGAAGAACAAAAGAAACACATGACGGAACAGTTTTAAAGATGAGATTTATCTTCAAAATTGTTCGAATTGAACAGATTAAGCACGTACTGAATAGAAAATTAGAATTTTTCTAAGAGTTTTCGATTGTCAATAGCCCTTGAAAGAATAAAATTGATATCTTAGTTCAGATTTCAAGAGACATTTCAAGGGCATAACATATCGTTTTATATGATTTCTAGGTAACGAAAGTGCTTCTGCAATTCGATGTGACAAAACGAAAATATTGTTTTAAAACAGAGTTACAACAATAAAACTAAAAGGATGAAAACCTGTCTAAGAGGGTATCGCTTTATTCTCTTTGAATTGCATAAGGAAATGGAGAATATTTTGAGTATTTTTATACACGAAGGCGAATTTACTGTAAATATTGCATTTATACTCTTAAATTTATCCCAAATGAATGTTACTTTACAAATAATTATGAATATATGCTGATATTAAAGATAGTATCTTTCCAATAATGAAATTATATAAACTCCATCCATAATAATAATTATATAATCTCCATGGAATTGAGAATTATATAAACTCCATCTGAAGGAGTAGAGTATCTGAAGGAGGACTGTGGATTATCAGAGGAGGTGAAGTCTAAGTGCTATATAAGAGGAAGGCGGAATTACAGATTAGTATTGAGATGCGAGTAAAGGCTACTCGGATAGAGATTCGGTCTAGTATCTTCAGCAGTTGTTCCAGATTCGGAGTTGCAGTCGATAAAAGATATTGAAAAGAGGCTGTTTGATTATTATTGGTGGGTTGAAATAAGACATTAGAAAACTTAACCTGGAGAGCATAATTATTGGTGTCATAGTAAATATATACTAATAAATTGTGAAAGTTGTTTTGGTGGTTCTGTAATTATTGGTGTCGTAGTATTTAATATTTGAAATTAGTGATGGCACAAGATAACGCCCAGAACGATCGGGTATTACAAACGTATTTATTGGATGGTTATATATTTTCAGTGTACGCACACACATAAATCACCACATGTGAACGTGAAAGATCTCTGGACATTAAATGGCACCAGAATTGAGATATTCTGGAAAACTATCTCTGCAAATCGTTTCAATTTTCATATAACATGTCTACGCTTTGACGATATTAGAATTTGTTAAAAAAAGGAAAACAGTGAAATATATTGGCTCCAATACGAGATAATTATAAACTGGTAATAAGCCTAAAGAGCCTTTTTGAAGTAGATCATAGTGCAAGTAGTGTTCTAAAAAGTTCAATTGAGCCACTTCATAATCACCACCATTTAACCGTATTTTGACAGTTAATTACTGGTATACATATTCACCTCTGTCACAGGAGCTTTTGCTGAAAAAATAAATTATTGTTGGAACCATGAGCGAAAATCAAAAATCTCCCACTTACATAGCTTCAAAAAACAAAAATAATTTGTTCCTCTATGTTTTGTTTCAAAAAACAAATAACGATTATGTCATATGCACAGAAGAAAAATATGAATGTTGATTTACTTTCAGAAATACATAATGCTGACGCAATAGGTCCATCTATAGGATAATTGAAAAAAAACTGAGTTCATCACATTTTATACTTTAACTAAAGGAGCAGTTGATGTTGTTAAAGGAATGGCCACAACATATTCTGCAGCTAGAAAATATAATCGTCGGCCTAAGATTATACTTTTTGCGATGTTGAATGTTTCAGTAATAAATGCTCGCATCCTTTTGTTATCTATGAAGAAGCCCCCTATTCAAAATCGAACCAGACACTTATTTTACAAATGTTTTTGATTCGTACTTGTAGAAGAATAAAATGAAAATAGGAGACAGCATGCAATGGGTCCCAGAAACTAGGATCCGACGCTAAAAACACCACACCACCTGTTAGAAAAGCCAAAGGACTCGAAGTGGTAAATGCCTAATTAAAAGGACCAAAAAAAATAAATTTATTTGTTAAAAGTTTCAAAAACACATATTCAGGGTACACATGATATGCATTTACAGAAAATGTGTAGACTAAGTGTAAGAGTTATCTTTTAAGATATTGTTACAGATTTAAAATATGTTTATAATGTTAAGGCTACACAATTTTTTTCAAAAATTTTGGAGACAGTAATATTAAAAAGTAACTTATGTATTGTTTTCTATACTG
>BMAW01003411.1:808201-856253 GCA_019974015.1 Nephila pilipes
TATTATTAAACTGATTCTGAAAATAAAAAGTCAATTTAACTAGTCCTTATTTTAAAATTTAAAAAAATTTAAAAATTTTGAAGTTTTTTTAAACCCTTATAAAATACACAATTTTTGAATTTTTTTAATTATTTTGAGTGATTTATATTTCATACATTATTGCAAACAAAAGTTAGTATGGATTTGAAAATCTGTTCCCTTGTTGATTTTTAATAATTATTTTTCTAGCTAAACCTGGAAAAAACAGGAAAATTTTTAAAATATTAACTTTAACATTTTTTTAAAAAATAACTAGGGATTATGTCAAAATTACTATTCTGCTTGAAAAATAGTGCGGAATTAACGTTTATTGCATGTAAACATGTGAAGTAGATCAATTGCTATGAGACCTGGTAAATAACATGGGGCTCTTTGGTATCTCGCCAACTTGGCGAGATATCGTTTAGTTGGCGACAGTTTTGGCAACTTGTCAAATATGTTGCCGTGTCGCCAAATTTGGCGATATTGGCGATATTTGACGACTTCCGGTTCCTGTTCTCCTACTTTCTGGAATGTTCTACCACTTTCGCCATGTCTATATAAGGCTTACTGGAATGCAAGATAGAGTTGTTTTTGTTCAGATTTCTTGAAGCTCAGACGCGCCCGGAGCCTCTGTTAGTTTACGGGTAATTCCGTTGTGATTTATGCCGAAGAGAGTACGAAAGCCTACGGCTTTGAATTTGATTTATTCCCCGCTGGATCAGTACATTGCATTGTGTTACTGTTGTGTTGTATTACTGTGACTTCGGCTGTTCTTATGCCTTTCTGAACATTGTATTTTTCATTGGGCTGATAATAAAGAACTGTTATATCGTTGTCCTGATTAAAGTCTTTTCAATCTCTGAACCCAACAGTGAAATTCGTTACAATATATTTACAATTGTATTATTCTACTTTTATAGAACACATGGCATGCATTTGCATAAAATGTGAAAACTAAATGTAAATTTTATTTGTAAATATGTATTTATATACAGTTTAATTCTTTTTTTTTATCTCTTTTGAAAAGATTCCATTATAGAAAACAGAAATAAGTGAACATGGGTGTGAGATAGCCTGCGCGAGTCATTCTGTTTGTTTTTGTTGAGCAAGTAATGCCGAGTTAAGCAACAGATAGCCGCTGGCTAAAGATCTAACAAATAAGGAGAGTTGTCTAATATTGGGATGCTGTATTTCGCTAAACACCTCTTGACAGACAATGTAGGATGAGCAGAGGCCTTTTTTTGGTAGAAAAATTTTCCGTACTGATTTCTTGTCAATTCCTACAATCTCAGTATTCACACGAATGCTTAACCAATTATCAGATCGAACAAATTACCAATTTTTTCGATGATATCATCGGGTATTGTATTGGAACAGAGGCCCTTAAGTGAATCATCGTCATAATTTTCTCCGCCCTTTTAAAACACTGAAACTACTAAAAACCTATGCATGAATAAACAATCATTTTCATACACTTCTTTCAATAAATTTTACGTTTCTGTAGCGGTTTTTCCATGTTTCATGTGAAATGCCATAACAATTCGTTGATCACTTATTTTTCAGGCGAAACAAAAAAAAAACTAACTCAAATGCGAAAAAAGGCTACGGGTCTACGGATTTGTTTACAGTGGCGTATGGCACTGCTTTTGAAAGAAAAGGTTTCACTCCAATCAACTATCAGTTTTCGGCATTTGGAGCATGCGTACTTCATCTGTAGCATCATTAGTCTTGTTATGAAAAAGCTACACCTCGTAAACGGTTTAAAGGGTTGGCTTTGTATCAAAAAGGGAAATTTGACGATT
This sequence comes from Nephila pilipes, assembly GCA_019974015.1. NCBI lineage: Eukaryota > Metazoa > Arthropoda > Arachnida > Araneae > Nephilidae > Nephila > Nephila pilipes. The sequence goes on from BMAW01003411.1 coordinate 810,025, forward strand.
TATGCATCTAGGAATGTTTCCTGTAGTGTTGTGAATATATATCGGACTCATAGGTTTGACTGATTGCAGAGAGAGTAAGTTCTCATAATCGTTTAGATGATTTAATAATATTAAGAGCCGTCGGCTTGTTTCAAGCTAGGTAGTTTCATATGGAGGCGGCTTGATACATACAAGTGGAACCAAAAGTGGTTACCAGGTTGGGGAATCAATTCCAAATAAGTGTTATTTTAACCTGGATGGTTTCCAAGGCCACACAGGAGAAACGGCACTTGCATAGTATCGCTACATAGCACTGAATTTAAGATGACATTGGCAGACAACGGTTACGTACGCTGCTGCGTGTCGAGAACGATTTTCTTGGAAAAGCACGGTGGTATACTCGTATCTTCCTCTGCACGTGTCACACAAGGTATCCCATTCATCGTAGAGCTGAGCACACCATTCTTGGACACTTTAAGAATGCAGATGTGTTCTTATCAATGATGGGCGGAGATTTAGATCATATGAGAATGCTTGGCAAATTTTCATGTGGAGAGAACATGGAGCTGAATACAACTGTTTTACGTAAAAGAAGTCTACCAGTTTGGTGGCAGGTGAATCCTTCTCAGTTGGACTATCGAATACAACTAAATGTCTTTGATATATATGGGTAGAGTCATTTTTCAAGACATTAAGGATGAGGTCATTGAACACCATGCGACTTTTTAAAGTATGCTACATGCTCGGACTACCTGTTCAGGGACGACAATGCAGAAATATACAAAATTAACATTATTTATGATTTTCGAGGATTCTCTCCATATGGACTATTGGACTGTACTGCTAAGTGTCCGGGACTGAATCCTAAAAAACATTCTTAGGATGGTCAAGAATAGCTATTGCACAATGTCATCCTACTTTCGAAACCCAACAGACAATAAAAGTCCGGCTTTTAGAAAAGCGGGACTTATTGATGGAAGGATTTCTCGACACCCTCATTAATAGTAAAAAGTTGTGAGACTTGTAAAGTAGTGTACATTGGTCAAATCCTACAATAGATGGAACTTTCTCGAGATTTGATGCTACTTTTATCGAAAATAACCAATCATCTTTTCCCCATCCTTTTTCAGTTAACACAATTTTTTTCTTTGTGTCTTTAATTTTGGTTATAATTATAAATGTTTTATATAAGGAGTTTAAATTAAAAATACAAATAAAATAGGTAGAAAATAATCATTATGAACTGTAAAAGGAAAAGTAGGTGATTTATATTTTATTTTTATGCTCTAAAAAGAACTTAATGCTAATAATTAATGGTATGAATCGATGATAAGAAAAAAGCAGAAAACATGTAATTTGTTTAAAATACTAGATATATATAATCTTTTTATACGGTAAAAACTTACTTGTGTTAAAGCTTATTAATTTCACAAGTTGAGTAAATGATTCAAAATTTTTTTATTATAAATCATGTTCTATTTTCATTGAGATATTGAATTAATTGGAAGAAGTATTAAATGGTACTTTAATGAATAAAAACGTTTTAATTTAATATTTATGATAAATATATGCTCTTAGTTTTGAAGAGAATTATTTCATACGAAATCATTAAAAGATGAAGTGATTATTTAGTGTTTTTTCTGAATTAGTTAATTGTATTAACCTATCTCTTTTGAATTATGTTCTATACTTTTGTGCTTTTAAAAATAAGTCGAATATTCAGTTAATATTTTGATAAAGATTCAAGTATTTTTCAGCTCCCCATTTACCATACCTATATTGATATTTTATAATTCCTAGATTAGAATAAATATATTTTAAAAGTTTTAATCTGTTTTTATATGTGACTAAATACTTAATGAAATTTTTGGTGCACCTCATGAATAGCAATTCCAGGGAGTTAATTCTGAATGATATCAAATTCTTCACACCTTGTTATTTATGCTTTACATAGCAACCATTACAACTATTGCTATTCAGTTATGCTTAAAGACATACATTGCTACTGATCGGCTTGTTATCAAAAATAACCACTTAGCATTAATTTTGTCATATGGTGGAATCGACAAAGAGGGTTCATTTAAATAATCAAGATTATCAAAAGATTGATCATTTATTAAAACAAACTAGCAGTTATCGCGATACAAGGAATTTAGTTTCAATGATGAACATTATTGTTCTTCATTGATTTCAGAACTAGACCATTAACGGGTACTACGTACCTGTGAGATTGTAAATGTAGTTATTTGTATTTATGGAGCCTTTTTATGAGGCTCGACCCCAACATACGTGTTTATATAAATAGCCAATAATTACGGAAAGGTGGGAGAGTAGAATAGAGAAGAAATTAGAAGTATGTTTATTAAAAATAAGATGTAGAAAAAAGTAATAGAAAATGTGTGTATGAGCACAACTTTTTAAAGTACAAACTAAAACTCCCCAACTTTCCGGAAGATTTCTGAAAAGGAAGATTATGAAAGTAAGGGTAGGAAATGTGTGAGTTACCAAATATAATAAAAATGACTATGATCATCATATTTCTATTTAAGAATGAATCTTAAGATTAATTAGAAAAATTTAAATTCCTTTTATATTCAAAATGAAACTAATAATTGCATGCCTTTTCTATTAAGCTCTTAATCTGTTTCTGAGTGTCTGGTCTGGATCCAAGTTACTTACTTAGAATGTTTTTATGTAAACTGCAATATCACTTGATTTCTTGTCTTTTCTATAGGAAATATTAAACATTATTAACCTCTAGAATGCTTAGAGAAATATTACACTGTTATGCATTATTATTATATCTTATTCTCTCTCTCTATATATATATTTATACTTTTACAACAATAAATAATAAATATCCTCATTAATTATAAGCTATTTTAAGGCTGTAAAATTTAAATAATTTAATTTAAAAGGGGTGAATACTTCATATATTTTAGTCGAAATAATGAAAGATATAATCAACGTATTTATAGTACTTCGATAATAGTACAACTTTAATAGGAAGAAAAGAAAAAAAAAATCTTAAGTTTACTGAACTAATCTTAAAAACCAAGTTTCAGTGAAGAATAAGCTATTTTAAGTCTAAAACGAGTTTTCTGCAGAACTGTTTCAGTTAGTATTCCTACGTAATCAGTCTCGTTTAACCAAGTAGTTTAAGCTTCTTAGCTATGCATAAGGGGCTTATATGAATGAAATTGCATTATGGACTACGCAATCCCTATGTTGTGTTGCAAGTATAATCTAATAATAAGCTTTCTTAACCATTCATTTTACCTATTTACCTTTAGATAAGGGGAAAAAGATTATTCGATTTTTTCATTTTTTTAAAAAATTTTATTCTTATAAGAAGCTAAAAAGTATAAATAAAAACATTTTGGCTAATGTGTTTCAAATTGTAAAAATTCTTATCTTGTTAAACGAATAAGATTCACTCGCATTTCAGTAACCCCGATTTGTAAGTATAATTAGATTCCACTCTACCGATTATTTTTTTTTAGTTATCCTTTGCTTATTTCAGATGTTTTATTTTTTATTGAAATATGAAAAGTATTACAGTAAACCTCATTTCTTACTTTAATATATCTAATGTTTAGAGTAGTTTGAGAAGATTTGATGTTCATTAGAGTTGCACGAGATTTAGTTTTATAGTTAGTTTGGACACCGCATTAGAGTTATGCAAAAATATTAAGTCATACGAGGACCGTCTATAATGTTATGAGACTGGCTCAAAGAAGGATATTTATTATAATTTGTGGCAAATATGTTGTCTGTCTCCTTCAGTATTTCAAATTGACTCAGACGCATCGATTCATTCTTATTTCTCACAATTAGAACGTGTATTGCAATTCATTTTCAGGTCAAAGAACAGCTTGATGTTTCATTTTTTAACAGCCGCTGCTGATTCAACGTGTTTCCCTTACCAAAAATTTTATTTTTTGGAGAAAAAAAAATGGAGACGGTGTTAAATTAGGGAAGTATTAAGGATCTTCCTGTTTTGCAATCCCTTTTAACGCCCTAAAAGTGCTTACCTTCTTTCGCAGGTACGGATATAGCATAACCTAGGGACTCTATGTATCTATTTCTTTTTCATTGGGGTTATTGGCTCTAATGAGGAGCAAAAGGGATATCCTAAGGATCTTCTTCAGTTTTCGACAATCCTACTTAACAACAATTTTCTACTTTTTTACTAATTCTTTAAGCGTTTAAATAATAGTTACTTCTTGTTTGGCGCATTATAGCTATATTTCGCTCTTGCACTGTTGAAATTCCCCATCATTTTTTTCTTAACAGAAACTGATTCAGGAATCCACTTTTTAGGAAAGGGATATTGTCTCTTAATGCAGATTAAAACTGTAACGCTGGAATTTTCGGCAGGGTATTTTTTTTTCAAATACTTTCTCTTACGACCAGTAATATTAAAAAAAAAGTTTTGATGAAGTTGTGAGAAAGATTCAAAAATATATTTAAAACGTTAATAACTCTGACAATTAGGTTTCAATATGTATCAAATCTATACGCCTTCGTAGACAGCGTTTTCCCTGAAGCAGTTTTTGTTAAAAAAACAGATTGCAACTCTGGAACACTTTACATATTCCTCTGAATAATCCTCTTGGGACTATTATTTGTTCTTACAATTCGTATTAAGCTAAAATAAGCCAAATTTGAATTAGTAAAGGCTACTGAGAAGAAAATGTCACAGCTATACATAGTTACCACATAGTGCACTGCAAAACAACTTTCAGTAGTAGAAAACAAGAATACATGGATGTGTCAATACTAATGGAGAATAACTATATTGAAACAACATACAATATATTTGCCATAATATGCTAAGCATTTCCTTTGCTATGCCTTTTTATGTGCGATGTCCAAAATAATTCTAGAAACACAAACACGTTGTCATTTAACTATTATAAGTGGTCTCTCAAGATAGTGGGCTGTTGCTTTAATTATGCTTCCACTTCTAAGAGGAAATAAAGTTTAACCATTCTTAAAAAAAAACTTTGAATCCACCCGTTTTGCACAATATTCCATTTTTCCGTTATTTCACTTTCGAACAGTTCTTTTTTAACATTGCTCAATTAAGTGATTTTTTTCTACCCCTAACGCAATACACATTGTCAATGGTCTTAATAAATCTTCAAACTGAAAAATGAAAATATAAGCTTATAGCTTGCGTTGTAAATTTAATAAAATTATCTATGTTTCTACTTATATTGAATGGTCTTTTCGTCGAGACTTGAGTTTGATTCCTGATGCAACTTAAGATTCATTCTGTAGCATGCTGATGCAAGCGATTCAAATTGCTTTTTGGCCTAGTTTTCAGAACTATACTCAATTTATAAATTTTGTGTTATTATCGTTTACAATAATATATTTCGTTGATGTGGACAGTTAGGTCTATAGTTCTAAGATAACACAGATTCTGTTACACAATTAATTGTATTATTTTAAATTTTTGAATTTCTAAAATTTTTCAGGGTTTTTTAAAACTGTGTTAAAATTTTCTATAGTTTGTTTACTTTTTTCTACTCATATAAGTTACAATTATATATATATACAAGATATCACTTTCTTCTTAATTTTAATTACATTTTACATCAATTAAAATTAAAACCAACCAATCATGATGTAGAAACTATTATACGTTAAATATCGAACACAAGATACGTGAAAATGCTACCAATAAATAGAGATTCAGTCGATGTGAAATCTTTTTTTTTACTACCAATTGTCTTCGGTATATATATGATAGTCGAGTGGTAACTAACTTTACCTTAATTTTAATAATATGTATATCATTAGAATAAAATTGCATTTGAGGGGATTTTTCAAATTTTTTCAACAATGTAATTTGATAATGCTAAACTCTTATATATTCTCTCACAAGATATTACGCATGTTAATAAAGAATTATTTAAAAAAAAACCATTCTTTTGTGTCACGGCAAATGTAAATAATTTTAAATTCGAAGCAAATGAGGTATATTTTAAATGAAATCTTGTTTTTTATCGAACACCACAAATAATCTTAAAATTATAAATCCTTAATGTAAAAATGGATATTAACAAAAATTCTCTGAGTCCGATGAAAAAACAAGGAACTTCTAAAATTCTATCTGTGGACTTACTTACAATACGGAGACCTTTTGAGAAATGAAAGTTATTTATTTTTCTTTGATTTAGAAAAACAGAAATAATAATAAAATAAATGGGCGTTGGTGAAATTTATACCTGAAAACAGGAAGCATACTTTTCCTTTTGTTCAACATCAGAATAACTCAAGATTCAGATTCTCTTTATTTCTTCCAACAATCCCTTATCTTTTGTTTCTTAATATGATTTCCCTCTGATGCCTGATAAGATATTAAGAAAGATAGCAAAATGAGGAGACAATTTTCTCCCCTCTTTCTGTGTCTAAGAATGAAGTTGCCATTACCAGGGCTTACGAAGAAACACTATTATTCGTTTTGTTGTCAGAATAATCGAAAATATCGCATGACAAAAATTAAAAATATTTTTGAAAAGATCAGTGATCAAGTGAGAATAAAAACTAGTTAATGATAACTCATTTACTGGGGTAGGGAGAAAACTCTATTAATAAAATACATTTTTTTTAAATATTTTATATTTATGGTATTGAATATGGATAATGTAAAGAATAGCAAAGGAAGAGAAGAGAGATTTTGTGATAAAATAACTTAATAATATATGATGATTATGCATTTATTTTGATTTTTATTTAACGTTTATAAATGGAATTTTAAGAAAATTCTTACAACATTGCACTAAGAAAATCTGGATGAATAATTTGTATTTATTTATTAATGTACATGAAAGGAATCTAAAAAATTTGTTTAACATGTGAAAATGTTAAAACCATATCATAAAGAAACCAAAATACACAGATAAATTTACAAATTACGAGAGAGTTTTAAAAAAAAAATTACTCAGTGACACTTAACTTAGTCGAACTCAATCGAACTTTATTTTAAAAGTAATTTTGAAAGATTTTTTTTCTTACATTTTTGTCTGGTTCCTTATTCAAGAGGAAAATTATCGTATTGAAAGTTAATATTAATGTCTACGCTAATATAATTGAGAGATTTCTAAAAATTCCATCTAATGTGTATGGTGGGTTTTCTTCACTGCAAACGTCTACCATTATACCAGGTGTCCACAAAATTCTGTTCTGACGATTTTCACATTTATTTCACAAACTAACGAAATTTAGAGGAATTGTTTTTCTTCTTGGAAAAAACTTCTAACATAATGTAGAAAAACATTTTCAGCCTTTATTTTCAAGAAATTTTAAGAATATTCGCCTGCTTCCAGAACACGCAGCTAAACTCGTTTATGTAAATTTTGAGAAAAGCATTTCAATATGCTGGGAGTAACTTATTGTGCCCTTTGAGTAATATGGAAATTTTAAAATCATTTATAGTTTCGAGGTTATTTTAAATATATCCTTAAGAAAATGTAATGAAATGCCCAGATCCTATTAACGAAAATCTTGGTTTATATAAGATAGTATAATATGCCATACGAATGGTATTCCCCAAGATTTTTAAAGGTGATTGACCCTTATGTCAAGAAATACTTCTCTACCTCATTATATTAATCTCAGCATTCCTTGACCTTTTCTGTGGGGATATTTAAGGAACAATATTGATGAAAATAATCTTCAAATAATACGAGAGAATGAGAATTCATCTGGAGTAAATAAGTTCAACTTTGGCTTCTAGAAAGGTACATATAAAGTACATCACATATAAAGTACATCAGGGTTTTGTACATATAAAGTACATCAGGGTTTATTGAGTATGTTAGAGATGCGCTTATAACCCCTAACATAAAAATAACTGTTTTAAGTCTGGGTAGTTTTGTATAACAAATCCGTGAATCGTTTGTACGAAAACGTTTAGGGCATCTAATAGGTTATCAACAGGAGTACATGTATCCTTGATTCGGTAATTAAAATATATTTATACAAAATGAATGAGAAAATACATAGTGCTATGACATTAAATTAAAAACACAATTCTCCTGAACATTTGTAAAATGTTAAATATTGACCGCCATGAAATTATATCATATATTAAGCCTTGTGTAAAATATTTAAAACAATTATTCAAAAAATTAGATATAATCTTTACTACTCTTACACACACATTTTATATAAAACGTTCTTTATTTACTATAAAGGTTGGCTATTTGTTAATCCATTGTATATAAACACCATAGATATCTTGAATAGCTCCTAATTAATATTGGAATTTTTATCGAATGTTTCTTAAAATTCAACATTTATAGAAAGGCATTGCTTACTTTTAAATTTCTCCTTTTATTCCTTTCAAAATTAAAATATTTTTTTTTCTTGTTTATTTATTGTATGGTAAAATCAAATCGAAAACCTTAAATAATGAACATCTTAACCAAATGCATGACAATCAAATTAATTTTCTTGAAACGCATCTACAAATAGATTGTCATTAAATTATATTTCAAATAATATCTATATCTGAAAATTAAATGAAAAGTAATACTTCCATAAGGTAGGTTTGAAATAACTTTTATCAATGAATCGTTTTCAGTTCTTCTCTTGAGAGTTTTTGTGGCATCAGATTTCATATAACTGTATTTAAGAAATTTAATACAGATAGGAATTAATTTAATCAGTATTGAGGATTTTATAGAAACGTATAGTTATGTTCATTAAAATTAGGTAAAACAGTAGATACCCTTTGCATGGTAGAAATTGGGACAGGGATGATTATAAATTGAGAGACAGAAAGAAAAAAAATATAGCAAATGATATATATTTAGGTGTGGAAGTGAAAAGAAAGCATTCTAGACAAACGTTATTACTTAATTAACTGTATGATAAAAATGCTAACTGTTTGCTATATATTTATAAATATTTTCGGCTTGTTTAGTGACTTTTTTTTTTTTAAATTTCAGGGATATCATAATACTTTGATTTCTTTTCTACAGAAATGTCAAAATATATTTTAAAAATATCTAAATTACGAGTAATTTTTAGAAGAATTTTCGTAAGATTAGATCGAAATGGTATATCAAATGACTTTTGGTTACAGGCAACATCAAGCCTTATACAGAATGAGATCTATTCATTAGTATGAATGCAATTGTGATTGTTCTTTAAGATCACACTAAGAAGAAAAACGAAAACTATTGGTTTCATACCTTCGTTATTTCACTTTCGCATCAGCCCCGCTGAATGACGAGTACTTAAAAGTATCAGTGCTCTAGTATCACACGATTCAATTAAAAAACGCCAGCCACGAGTCTTATAATAATCACCAGCTGTTGCAATCACTTCATTGGTATACAGATAGATCAAAAGAAATATGTGTCATTAAAGTCAATTATACTGTTCATTATTTTTATTAAGGTAACAGTGAGAAAGTGCATCAAATATAAAACAAAAATTATGATGCCATGACTTCACTTCTATCAAGGATTTGAATCATCGTAACTGAAAAAAATTGCAAGTAAGAAAGAACCAATGAAGAGAATCCAAATGATGTTCACTGCTTCCTTTGAACAGTTTTTTTCACCCTTCCAGTGGTTGCGATTTGATATTTTAAATCATAGATTTCATCTTCCCCCATCTCATGCAATAACAGCAAATACAAAAAATATAATCATATTGAACATTTTGATTCTAAAACGACAGTACGAAATTAAATATAAATCGTTCAAAATACTAAAAGAAGTAAATATAATGATATTTGGCAACACCCGTCCCCTGCATTAGGAAAATCAGAATCGATACTTCTATTTTTTTTTTCTATCTTACGTACAACATATTACACATAATGGATGATTTGCGAAAAATTACAATTCAGAACGTCTGAGAGGACTAAACGTCTAAGTGAACATAACGTAATATCTATAACGCCTGAATGAACTAAACGTAATCGTGTATAAATTCTTCACTTAATTCAACTCTGGTAAGTCTCAATTGAGTCAATACTTTCCTCACGATTGAATCCATTCTGAACGTATATGTTATAATTTGCATGTTAACAGACATACACGGCACTTAATATTCATGGCAGTAGATTTATACATAACTATGTATAAATTTTAAAGTAGGCATAAGCGAACGTTAGAACTCAAACTATTCATTTTTAATACTAAACTTTTCTTCGAGTTTTTCCGCTAAACCTCATTTGAATAAAATTTTACACAAAAATAAATCAAAAATAAATAATAAATGAAAAAATAATAAAAAATAAATGATTCAAAGGAGATAAGTAAGTAAATGTCACCTGATATTTAAATGAAATAAAAGATCATAAATAAATAAATACTACGTAATAAATAAATGTAATAAAATATAAAATGAAATGTAAAATATAAGAAATATAATACAAGAAACAATAATATGAAACTAAAATTATTTCAAATCAAAACTTCTAAGATATATCCTGCAATCTAATTCTTTCCACGAATTAGCGCTGGCTAACCGAATGTAAAATTTAATTCTGGGAGCAATAAATTCCTTAGCTCAAGCAATGCAATCGTTAAACCTCTTACGTAATAATACATATATTTCAATTTTGCTTTTATTATATCCAGTTCTCGATATTTTACCATTTAAATCATTTAGGTAATTTGAAAAAGAAAAAAATAGCCTTGATTTTCTGAAGGAAATAATTGGAATAAAAGTGCATTATTTTTACTTGTTTTCCATTGTACGATGGAAAAGAATTAAAATTAATGCAATTTTATTCCATTTCAAACAATATTGCCTGACTCTTACAAAAATAATTTAACGCATGAAAATAATTTTAAAATATATATAGTCTGTCATCACACACAAACAACTAAACAATACAATTTCTGTCATGAATTAATTCGGTATTGATGTAACAAAGCGCTGTGCTTGTTTCAAATATTTTATTATTATTTTTCACGCAGACTAGAATAATTGACTAGTTATAGAAAAAACTGTGAATATAAATCACATGAAAATCTGCTTGTGTATAAGCTTCATACATAATTTTAAAAATATGGAAAAAAAAGTCTTATGAAAAAACATTCAGTTGAATTATTTATTTAAATTTAAAAAGTATTATCAGCATAAATTAATATAAAGGTGAGTTACATTTAGTTCATATCTAAAGCTTTCTTAGAATTTTTGACATTTATTTAATTTTTTTTGCCAATTTAACATAAAGGGCTTTTGTTATCCACTTTAATTAAAAAAATATCTGTAGGAATTTAATTAATTTTAACCTTGCGTTTATAAATTATGCAATAGCATTATGATAAAAGTGCTGTTAACAAATAAAATAAACGAAATAGTTCTTTTTAAAAACAATTACGACAATTAAGAAAACTCTTGATTTAATCTTGGTTCGTAAATATGAAGTAGTTAATAAAATATTCATAGTAAAAAATATTTGCTTTGATAAGTTAAATATTAAAATTTTCCGTAAAATTTCTAATTAAAATTCTTCACAATTTCTGTTTATATAATCGTTTCTTTCATATAAATTCGATCTATTATAAGTGATTAAAATTAACTATAAGATTAAGGAATTACTCCAAAAATGTTTTTTCCTAATTGCAAAGAAGCATGAAAAGAAAATTGAACATATGTATTAATTTCACATGTGTTTTAGGAGGTTAATTTTTACATGTCATTTATTTGTACATTTGCAAGTTTATTAAATAAAAATAACACAATTTTTCTGATATAAACGGCTTAGTATAATTTTCTAAGCCACTTTGAAATAAATTCAGAATAACAATACATAATCTTTTTTTTAATATATATTTAAAATAATAATGTAAAAAATTCAATTTATATTGAAAAGAGCTAATAAATTGTTTTAAACCAAAATACATTTATTATTATGGCAATTGCTATTTTAACAGTATAACATATAAAGAAAAATTAATTAATAATATTTATTAATGAAATAAATTACAAAACTGCATTTATTTGATTACAGATAAATAAGTAACAGAAAAAATTCTTATGAGCATTATTATTATACAAAAGTAAATTCCATTTCTAATGATTTTAATAAAAAATTATAGAATGGGAAAAAGAAAATGGTGTTATTTTTAGGTATACATTTCTAATTAATGGAAGAGAAAAAAAAACTATTGCTGATTCAAATGCCCTATAGAAATGTTTTTAATTCGCAAACATTTAGTTTAATGCAAAAAATAATTTAAAGAAATCGTTGTTAAAAAGATTTTAAAGTAAGATAAACATTCTCTACTTAGATGGAAAGATTACTCTTTATTTTAAATGGAAAATATATAAATTATATAATTATGATGAAATATATATATAATATCTAGATTATAATTTAAAAATACTTTTTTCGAATTTGAGTGACATTTCCAAATTTTAAAAGCTCATATAGAATTTAGAAAAAAAAATAGTATATTTGTTGAAATCCCTTTACCACAAAATAAGTAGATAAAGAGTCTGACGCATGAAAATTTCACCTTCATCTAGAAAACATTTTCTCCACAGAAGCTTTTTTAAAACATATTTCATCAAGCAATTCTTATTTTCATCTTTTGGGAAAATTACTTGGAAATTGGTTGCAGTATGGTTCTTATTCCTTCCATTATACATCATAAGATTTCCTATCATAAAGATAATTCATTAAGTGAATTATTAATAAAAATTATCGCTACCTCTGGATATTGTTATAGCCTTTTGCATAAAAATCCCCGCAGTAATTAGGATTTTTTTTTTCTGAATTACTGACTTACATTCAGGTTTTTTTTTTTTTTTTTAAAGAGAACCTTATGCAATTTTTTTAAAAAATAATACAAAATACCTATGAAGAGTATTTAAAAATTTGAAATTAATATGTTTATTAAATTTGATGTTTTTAAATGATTTAAAATAAAAATTCAAAATTGAAATGTCAATAAGTAATTTGATTTAAAATTGTGGTTTAAGTAAAATTTGGTTTCTTTATTGAAATAACATTAATAATATTTGATTGTAATGTATCAAAAATGCATTTGAGTGATATTGAAATAATTTGTGTTGCGCTGAAAGAACGCAAATCCTCAACGATTAAGGTGCTAGATAGATTATTTTTTAAAAATGAAAATATGCGTTTAAACCGTAATGGAGTTTTGAATTTCGAAGGATTTAATTTTAAAATTTTAGATATTGAATTCTTTTGAGATAATAAAAGAAACAGTAGATAAGTTTACTTTAAATAAATTAATTAAAATGTTTGGTATTCTAAGCATCGCAGGTGAAGGGACGAAAACTGAAATAGCGAAAAATTTTATAACGTCTGTGCGTTTTTGAAATGCTTAAAAATTCCTTAACGACTGATAATATATCAGAAGAAGAAATAAATGAATTAAAGAAATGCGATAAAAAATCAGAGCAATACGAAAATAAAAACTGTGATAATAATGTTTTTAAAACAGATAGCACTGTTAATAGTGTAAATACCAAATATGAGCAAAAAATAATTGTGAGTTTTAACGACATCGAGAGCATAACAACTCCTTTTAAAGGTGAAAGTCATGAAAATGTTTGAAATTCGATTGAAATTTTTGAAGCCAAGTGGAGTTACTTTCGTTGTCTGAAGCTCATAAATTTATTTATGCAAAACGATATCTTAGGAAGAAATCTTTATTAATGATTAGGATTGAATCCAGTATTAACTCGTGGAAACAATTAAAAGAACTGTTAATTGAAGAGTTAAAATATCTTTCAATTCTGCTGAGGTTAATGAAATGTTACAAAAACGTAAAAGGAAAAGTAACGAATCCCCTTTGGAGTATTTTTACTCAATGAAAGAAATTTTCGAAAAAGTGACATTGACGAACAAGCTTTAATAACTTATTATTAGAGAAATAAATGATTCAACACAAAGAAAAACAATGGTTTTTGGGTGCACTTCTATAGTATAATTTAAAACTAAGTTCAGAGTGTGTGAAACATTTAAAAGAGAAATGAAGCAGAACCTTTCAATCGTGTACCTACTGCTAATATCCAGGTAGGAAAACAGTCTCAAATTCATTATTACAACTACCAACAACTGGTCCACAAGGCTTATGAATGTAAGATTAAAATTAATAAGCTAAAATCTAAATATATTAATTACACGAAGGCCTCATAAGCTTTCAAGACGCATGCGGTACAAAATTTACCCTCCAAACCCTGTAAGTGTTGCGCGCAATTAGGAATCATGAATGGTTTTCATTGGGGATATTTGTGTGCGAATAAACCGTCTAGAGCTGAAAAGCCCCTCAACCACAGCCAAAACAATGACAATTACTTTTATCCATATATATAAAAAGTAAACGATCGTACAAAATAAAGGAAGCAGTATTAAATATAACTCGGGTTCATTCAATTATACATTGTTGAACATCGATACCGGTTCTTCTATTAATATTATTCCTTGCGCAATTGTTTAGAAACCTATTGATTCGGTTGAGGAGTATAAGGTAGTAAATGTTATACAACCTAAAGAAATACTAAAACTAAACAAAATATGTTTTTTACACCTTAAAGTTGGTAATCTGGTTAGATGGGTAGGGTTTTTCATACTTGACACCAATTTACCTTACGCTCTCTAAGGTTTAAAGAGTTTTATGGAGTTCCAGTTGGTAATTGACTGTGTGAAACAAGTTGTTGTGCAGAAGGGGAGGAACTTAATCAACTTCTCCAGTTCTGAAGGCAGCAATTTGTCTTTACATATCAATCCTGATGATAATGTTAAGGAAGGAATTTCTGAAGTTGAAATAAAAATTGATAAAACTAGAACAGAAGTTAAAAAAGGAAATTTTGCTGAGTCAGAAAGGAAAGAAAAGATAAATAAAGATAAAATAATTGTAGCAAAAAGAAGGACGAGGAAAAAGAGTAGAAATAAAAATAATGTCCTGAAATTTTCGATTATATCCATGACTGATTCTGATAATGGGTGCACACGTTGTCAGATTGAAGTCGAAGGTAAATCAGAAACAAAGACTGTGAAGAAAATTTTGAATTAAAGGAAATTTTGAAAACATACGACGATGTGTTTGCTGAAGATAAGTATGATGCTTGAACTATAAGAATTGAACCACAAAGATTGAGGCTAACATCAGAGTTACCAATATCATTACGCGCATAGAAAACGTCACTGAAATAACAGGAAGAAATATAGTCAAATTAATGAATTATTAATGGTTAAGATCATTAAAGAATACTCATTCCATATTCTGCACCAGTAACTCTTGTTTAAAAAAAGATTGGAAATTTAAAAAAAGCTGATTTTGTATTGATTTTAGGAAACTAAACCAAATTACTAAATCGGATACTGAACCCCTACCTTTAATTGAAAAACTTGAAGGTAAATTAGCTCAAAGTAATTTTTTTTCAAAATTAGACATGGCTTCGGGGTATTAGCACATACCAATACATCCAGACGATACTAAGAAGCTCGCTTTTGTTACTAATAAAGGATATTATGAATAGCTAAAATTACCATTCGATTGGTCCAATGCGCCCAGTATTTTTCAAAGAACTATACGCCGAATCCTCACTAAGCAAAACATTAATTTTGGGACTAATTATTTTGTTGACATCATAATATTTTTCGAAAATTTTACAGATCATTTAGAGCATATTAAACAAATTTTTAACATTTGCAGGCTAGAAAATATAAAATTAAAATCATCTAAGTGTACCTTTTTGCAAACTGAAATTCAATTTTTAGGATTTCTAATTGCATATTCACTCTGGGGGACAACAATATTGAAGTAATTAAAAATTTAAAACTCCCGTCTTATGTAAAATCCTTACATAGGTTTCTAGGTTCTATTAACGTATATCGTATATTTATAGATAAATATGCCATGATTAGGCATCCTTTGAACCAATTACTACAAAAAGAAAGAAATTAGAAGTGGACTAATGAATGCAAGAAGCTTTTGAACTTTTAAAACCAGCTTTGATTTATAAACCTATATTGAAAGTTTTTAAGCAAAACAGTTGAATGTCACATTTTTGTAGATGCAAGTTTAACTGAGGGGAGGGAGCGGTTTTGAAGCAACCAGATAGCAGTGGTGATTTACACCCTGTAGTATTCCATCCATGCTCATTAAATGATTATGAAAAAAAAATTAGTATTACGGAGCTAGAATGTCTTGCTATTGTAGATTCTTTAAATAAATTTCATCATTATCTTTTTTGACAAAAGTTTACCATACATACGGACCATGCGGCCGTAGTCTGGCTCAAAAACGTAAAAAAACTTAAAAGGAAGATTGTTACACTGGTCCTTATAATTAAGTATGTATGAATATAATATTAAATGAACAAAAGGTTCCACAAACTTTGAAGCAAATATGCTCTCTAGATATAACAGAGAAAAAAGTGAATGTGGTTTAAATAAAGTAGATAATCACGCGTCTCATCTTTTGGAGTTAGAAGAAATAAAAGATGCTCAAAAATTAGACAATTTAACAGGAAACTTCATCGAAATTAATAATGTTTTGTGTATTCATAAGAAAAAAATTTACTAATATAGCAGTCCCTTATTCTTTAAGATACACATTCCTTAAAGGTGCTCATGAAAAATTTAGTCATCCAGGAATTCAAAAGACAATTAATTTAATCACTCCAGTTTACTATTGGCAAAATATAATTGAGGACATTACTAATTTTATCAATCATTGCCACCCATGTCAGGTAAATAAAAAATCTTTGGTAAAAAAAGATTTGGTCTTCAAAAAAGATTTGATCTCTTACAAGCCATGCCTCCCGACTTATTTTGGCTTTGAAACACTTGCATTGAAAAGATGAAAGGTTAATTGTTCTCTTCAGTGATGAAATTAATTTAAATACTGATTATCTAGATGGTTAAACCTATTAAGGTATCCTACTACGTTTGGAACGATGATTTGGAAAAAACGTACAAATGAATATTTTTTTTTGATATTTAGTATCATATGAATTAGAATGTACATAAAAAAGGCATTTCAAAAGTTTTATTATAATTAATTTATTATAATTTTAAAATGCATTTTTAGCATGAAATGAGAAAAAAAAGCACATTTTCGAAATATTCTCCTTTCATGAAAAATCTTTCTATAACATTTCTCATTAACATATGTATTGATATGACATTATACAGAGCCTGAACTAAGATTTTTTTATAATTTACATTATTTGCAGAGTTATTAAGAGAGGAAGTAACAACACACATTTTTTTTTAAAAAAATTCCCCAATCTTATGCATTGAAATGTGAATAAATCCACTTATATACCATACATTAAAAAATTCCTAGTTCAGGATCTTAAGAATAATATGAAAAACATTTCTACCAATTTCCATCAATATACAAAAAAAATATCATTCGAGTTATTACCTTTCAAAAATTGTAAACATACTGAGAATTATATTTTCAGACAATGAATTTAAATTTAAAACTTGTTCAGAAAACAAAGGAAATGTCTGATATCGAAATACTTATAACTTGATTTCTATGTACTGTACCTACAAATGGAAGGTAGCTTTAGAAAGAGAAGATTTCAAATATTTCAAAGGATAAATAAAAACAGTTTAGTATTTTCTCCGAAACTCGAGTTTTTAACGTAATAGGACACCTTAATGGCGTGACCTCTGACGAGAAACTCTCCCTTTCTTAAGCCAACAACAAGGAGGAAGTCTTCTGTAGCTTAAGTTACGTTCTATTTCAACCACTCAACTGATATATTTCCAACAAGATCGTAAATGTTCAGAAGACTAACCTTATATGCTTTAGATCCACCTGCTTCAATTTGGAAATACCATGTAAGGTAATAACTAATTAATACAGTAAAACAACGCTATGATCCTCATATATGAATCAAATGAAATTTAGTTTACAAGAAATCAGAATTTTTATTAATAGAGCTACTTGCCTATATCTCAACCCAGGGGCAAATGTTTTAGGGACCACTAGCAGAACATTTATATTCATACGAACATCGATTTACCACATATTTGAGTTCAGGTATATGACTGCGATAAAAAACTAGAATTCGAGAGAAAATAGGATTGTTTTTATTTATCCATTAAATAGTTTGAAATATTCTATTTCTAAACTTGTTTTCAATTTGTTGCTACGATACATATATATCAAGATATAAGCATTTTATCTCTAGACGATTTCCAAAAAATAGCTGTGAGTCTCTATTTCGAAACCGGAAGTTGATGTCTTGTCATAAATATTCATTTTAAATTATATTTTTTAAGAAATTCTGGCTTACATTTAAAAAAAATTAAATATTTTCCGATTCATGTTGAAAAACCTGATATCACATTCAGTAGTAAAAGTTTTTAAATGCCAGTAGCAATATATGAAATGTTTATATTTTTCTGATCCAAATTGTTTGAATGGCCCTCGAATTTTGCTTTTAATTTTCATTTTATATGTATTTAAAATGACTATTTAAATTTTTTATATAATGGCTTTTTAAAAAAATATATTTTTTTAATTTAAACCACGGAAAGTTTGAAACGATAACGTCAATATAAGAAATGAAAATTCCATGGAAATTGTGCTTCTGCTTCTAAAACAATTGAAACAGTTAAATAGTTCCTCTAACAGTATTAACCCGTTCACTCACAGTGTATCACATTCGATACGCTCGCGTTTGCTCTCTTGTGCCGAGTGTATCACATTAGATAAGCTGCGAGAATGCTTGCTGCAGATTAAAGAATCTATGGAGATAAGATTGATGAGAACGTTTTATTTGATTTTTTAATGTTACTATGTGGCATTACAATACCACGAAATCTATATATATATATATATATATATATATATAGGTTATTTGGAGTATTAACCTTAGTGAATTGGGGTTAGATTTCACTTCTGGATATCAGGAGAGAGGTGATTGTTAAAAACACGTGTTGCGTCGCGGCTCTTTAAATGTAATGACATGATTTAAAGGGTGCACTTGCTTTCATTTTTCTTTTTATTTTCTTGTTTGCTTCTTAGAAGTTCGAATGAGAATTTATGGATGTTTTTGAGGCTTAGAGCTTTTGGTAGTAGATGCTCTCAGTTGTTCATTTCATTTGGTCCGTTTTTATTTGCAGCGACAGTCATTACGAAAAGAAAATATTTATCTGATACTGAGATTTGCGAATTAAGGAGTGAATCTGATAGTGATGTTAACAAAAATAATCCAAATCTGTACATAGCCAATAAAGGAAAAAAAGAACGAAGAAGATATGCCCTTTCCTCAAAATCTTGCGTGAAGTGTCAAAAGTTGACAAAATATGTGTGTAAGACATGCGTCATTGGACTACGCATTGAAGAAGTCTTTTTATAAAAAATACCATACAGTAAAATAAGACTTATTTTTTTGTATCTTAATATTCCATGTAATGATACATCATTACACCATGATATTTATGTAACAAATGTAATTATAATTTGTATTTTCTTAAAGATATGTTTTTTATGTAATAATTTTATATCAAAACACACAATTCTCCATTAAATCTCTTTTTCGTTTGTATATATTAAGTTTAATGCATTTTAAATAATATATGTAAAACCCAAAATATTCTAATGAATAGCTGATTTTAGAAAAAAAAATTGTGGATTAGGCTTAACATCTAAAATCTTCAGGGCACAGCATTACACTCCGTGGTAAGAAGTCGCGTTCTAAGAGAAGGACGTTTTTCTTCCTCCAGTAGTGAAAGGACTTCGTAGTTACTGATGAAGAGAGATGTTGATTTAAGAACTGGTTAACTCGTGATATAGATTACTTGCTACAATTATAAATTATTATTATGTGTTTGTTTGGAATGCTGGAGAGAGCGACATTGGATATACTATGGTAATGATTAAAAAATGATTCTGTTTTGTTCTTACGTGTCTTCAATTGGAGTCCTGTATTTTTTGACAAATATCTTCGATTGAGATATGACTCAAGATAGTTAATTTGGGATGTGATAACTGAGATTTTACACGGAAAAACAGTTTACGTCGCAAAACATCTTTAGCAAACCATCTTTTAGCAACAATCCGGCACTTAACTTCAAAATGATTCACCACTCAATTTTTTCTAGATGCTGTACAGAATATAGATCCTTTAAGCCAATGGCTTGTATTTCTTCTATGAATTTATTGCTCCATCTATACTAAAATATTTGGTCTCTAATTAAAGATCAAACAAAAAAAAAAGGAATCAAATTATTTATTTTCGCAAGTTTTGAAAATTTCCCAAATTCATTAATTATAGTACTACTAATGTAAAACAATTTCCTTCAATTATCCGAACCTAAGGATTAATATTATAAAATGCAGCTTTTGTATTATCACCAGCCTCAAGGCGGGGGGGGGGGGTTCCTCAATCAGTATGGAACATGTGATCTAAACCCTAAGAGAGATCTGTTCCCTTATAAACACTTCACACTAATCACTGAGTTATCACTTTCTCATCTTGCTCATTAATTAAATTAACCATAGTTTATAACTGTTATTTCGATATTATTCACTACACTTCAATATTTCTAATATAATTTACAAAAGTAACTATTTATTCACCACAAGGATTCTCAAATCAAATAGCCTAAATGAAAGTTCTCAAGGTTTATTTAAGGTACACG
This sequence comes from Nephila pilipes, assembly GCA_019974015.1. Taxonomy (NCBI): domain Eukaryota; kingdom Metazoa; phylum Arthropoda; class Arachnida; order Araneae; family Nephilidae; genus Nephila; species Nephila pilipes. Next base: position 830,633 of record BMAW01003411.1, read on the forward strand.
AACACGTTCGGAGTACTTTTTTTAAAAAACATTATTTAGAGAAAAATTTATACCCTTTTTAACTTCAGTTTCAATGTAAATAAGGTATGTTAAACTGATATTTGCAATAAATTACTTAAGTTTCACAAAATTAGCAAATTTATAGAGAATTTTGAAGAAATTTTAGAAAATTTTCAAAAATGCTACATGAAAATGTATTCACCTAATTTATGTAAATTTAGTATCAAAATAAACCTTATACATGTACCTAGGGCTGGGCCTAAAATATTATGGCTATTTAAATAAATAAAAATTTCAGAGCCAGTCGAAGAGCTATTACAAGAAATTTACCATATTTTACAACGTTGTTATACGAATAATAGGCCATAATTTTAAAAATATTCTTATTATGAACATTATTTTAGACCAAGCCCTAGACAACATTATGAGAAAAGATAATACCAAGTTTCAAAGAAATTTATCAGTAATATTTTGAGTTATCATTTTTGGAATTTTCAAAATATGCGAAAAAACTTATTTTGAGAAAAATGCATTTTTAGTACAATTTATCGTATATTTTCTATATACACACAATCACTTACTTAAAATTCACCAGTTTTATAGCTGACACCTTCTCTTTGCTCATTTTTAACCATTTTTTTCTTTTTAGCTAACCTATTTTTTTTTCTGGCAACTTTTACCGTTGAAAAGGAATGTCGTTTAGATTCTGTGACTCGAACTTCATCTAGTTCTGCAAAACCTTTTAATGTAAATGCACCAATAGGCACATTGAAATGTTTCAATACATCCAATAATCCTTGAAATCCCTTATTAAATTGAATTACTGCCATATATCCTCCTAATCGCAGTGTTGGTAATGCAACAAAGACGTCTTTTGGAATGAATTTCCACAAAATTCCATTGAAGCACTCATTTGCATTTTGAGTTTTTCCTGGTAAGCATTTCTCCAATAGGCTTTTGTCGCATAATTTCATATATATTGGTTTTATAATGTTAACCAGATTTTGTGGAAGTCCTTTAGACTTGTCCTTATAGATTTGTTTATTGAGTGATACAGCTCGTTGATATTTGCACCAGCTATCCGGTCCAACAGGGCACTGGCCGTGCATTGGTTGTTTTGCATTTGAACAACAGTGAAAAAATGCTGCAATTACTGCACGTTGCATACCTTCTAAATTATTCACATTGTCACGGATAGCTATGCCATAATAATTTTGCAACTTATCGATGAAGGCATCTGTCAGTTTTCCCCGTCCTCCAAGCCCTTTTCGTGTTGATTTCAATTTTCTTAATCTTGTTCCAACACGTTTTTGTATATGTCCTATACATTCATATTTTGTAACGGTATTCTGGCCATAAATATTTTTCACAGCATCATACGCTTTGGAGTCACCATCTCCAAAAAAGCTTACATATTGTAATTTCCTCATTTCAACCGAACGTTCAAAAAGGCGATATACGCCAACAGGTTCCATAGCACCAGATGATCCTGTATGCTTTGCACAGTTATGAATGGTGTTTAATCCTTCATTTTTTGAATCGCAAAGTCTACATACTTTAGACATGAATTCAATGTCTAATACCTTCCCTGTATCTATTGAAATAACAGAGACACATCCATTCAAGGATGAATATCCTCTGCGTTGCCAAGTTCCATCAACCGACACACCACATTGAGATAATTCAGAATCATTTTCATTACCTCTAATTTCCAAAGCAGCTTCATTCATTGTATTACACGCTACGTAGCTAGCAGCAACTTCAAGTTTTTTCTCAAGGAAACCAAATGCTGTCTTTGAAGGAACATTTATATTGATGGCGGAACAAAGTTTTTTGGCCGCAGAATATCCTTTGCCAATGACTCTCATACCAAAAACAAATACAAGATTAATATTATGCAATTTGTTTATTTTATCAGATGAACAAAAAGAGAAGGAATAGTCACAGTTTTCACATTTTAAAGTCATGTTCATGGCTAATCCAAAAACAGATTCTTGCATTACATTAATACTTCTTTTAAAACATACAGGACAACATAATAAAGAAATTACATGACTGAAAACTCCTAAGTTAAAAATAACATTTTTTTCATCATTTTCAGTAACATCTGAAGGTTTGAAAGAATTCATCAATTTTGTTTCACTGGCAGTTGAAATATCTACATCTTTACTAATTTTTTCATTCTCTGGAACTGGAACATTATTAGAGTACCTATTTCCTTTGAACTGTCTTTTACGAGAATAACTTTTATTTCTGTTATTTCCCATAGCTGTAAAAATACTAATACCAGAAAGAAAATTCAGTATTGTTTCAAATAAAAAGTAATAAGGTTTGTTATGCAACTACACAAGCACAGTTGTCAACAAATCAAGCTATATGTAAATAAAACAATTATTGCCAGATTTCCTTAAATTCTACATCGTCAGACACTAGCACAATTCTTAATTATTTTAAATATTGCATCAAATGTTTTCTAAATTTATATTAAAAATAAATATGGTATTTTAATTCTGTTTGACATCTTTAAAGGGCATTTAAATGCTGACTTCCGGTCATTTAAATACCCACATCCGGTTTTTTGAGCTTTACTAATTCTTTAATATCTTGGCTTATAAGTGACGTAGAAACAAAATAAAAACAGTTTTATAAAGCTAAATAAATGCTTTATTCAAGAAAACAAAAAACTGAAAATGTGATTTTTTTCGAAAATTGACCATTTCAACGTGTTCGTATACCTTAAGCGGAAATCCAGTGACAAATCCCTGTCATAAATATCAATAGACAAGCAAATCGTACTTTCTCGTGAATAAACTAAAGATAATATTTTTTCAACATAAACTTACCATCATAAAGTAGAAAAAATACCTTCAAGTCTATTAAAAAATTATAATAAATAAATGTAAGCATTTAGAAAGGTTAACCACATCCATGATGTTTACTGTGTAAAAATAGAAATCATTCAACATATTTTATTCCTGTTAGCACATAGCTATCATCATTCAGTTAAGTAAAAAAAATTAGAAATTCCTTCTCTACATCATCTCAACTGCCATCAAAACTGCCGCCAGCAAACATTATTTCGAAATAGAAAACTCAACCAGATCTTATTGAATTTTGGTGAAAAATTTTTTATACGGAACAGCATTGCCTTTTCCGTAATGTAATTTTCCAAATACTTCACAACAGCAATAGCAAATATATAAATATAAAAAAGCAATATCTTTTTTACATTGAAAGTTGTAAAAATGTGAAATTGAATTGCTACCATTGATAATTCAATTGATATTATTTGGTGATTGGATTTGTAAGACGCAGTTGCCAGTTAAGAAGAACCTTTTAAAAAACCTAACAGTTAAAAAAAAGAGTGCATTACGATATAAAAGCAAAAAATAAAATAAAAAAAAAATGGCAACTTGTTCCTTCCTCTAAAATTTGTGATCTAGAAATCAATTTACCATACATTTTTCACATGCTTATGATTCTACAGAGGTTCCAATTCAAATAAATAAGCAAATAAAAATAAAATATTCTCTGAAATTGTATTTCCCTAACATTATTAATATGGAATGAGTTTTGTGAAATAACTCTGTTTATTCGTCAGTAAGTTAATATATAGTAAGGCAAAATATAAACTCGGATAAAATTACGCTTTTGAAATTTTACTTAGTCACTTTGCAGACGATATATGAAATAACGTAAATACTTTCTGCAGATAAAATGTAATAGAAGTTTTTATGCAAACTCTTAGCAAGATGCAGGTATCGCTTTCTGCTATAATTATGAAGAGGATATGATGTCAGTTATTCATTTTCATCGGTGTTACAAATTTTATGAGATGTACGATATTATTTTAAATTATACGTTTTAGTTATTTAAAGAAAAAACCACCTTAATGACTAGTACTCATGACTGGTAGAGACTTAACGGTCTAAGACTGCGTTATAGTATTACTTTAAATTATTCTTTAAGTAACAAATACTTGCAATACAGTATGCAGATTAGTTTTCAAATGAATAAGATATTATGAACGAAAAATAACCAGAAAACTCTCACAAAAAAAAAAAAAAAAAACATCAATTTTCTGGTCAAAACTTCTCACATCTTCAAATTAATCTCTCCCACTAGCTCGTCAGCCAAAATGTTTTCCCATCCCCAAAAGATGACTCAGATATGTTTTTGAGAAACTAATTAGGATTTACCAGAATTTTTCTATTCTTACATCAATGCGACTAAATGTCCATCAACAGTGATATATAAGGTGAATAAGATGCTTGTTGAGCAGCATTTGCTTAATATTTTATCGAAAACTCACGATTAAAAAAATGATATTGTTTGGAGGTGAAAAATACCCTGACATAAACTGATGGGTCATTTCGCGAATATTCAGGTCGTTTCCGACGAATTGCAGTAAAAAAAACAATGCAAAAAAAAACACATAAATAGAGGTGTTTATTCACCGTATGGTTATTTGGCGGAAACTTAATACATATTCTACCTTGACCTTGAATATACGATATCCCTTGTCAACATTCCTTTGTATTTTGAGCGACGTTGACATGCTTGTTTTGGTCTTCCATCCCCTTCCAAATGTCAGTGAGAGATAACTTTTTAAATTCTCACTGCAATTATAAGCAACACGACAGCTATTGGCAACTTACCTAGTATTTTTGAACTTCAGTCAAGTGACAAGGGCGACATTTGAGCTGAAACCTCCCTCTCCAAACTTCTATTCCACGCCAACAGGAAGACTTTGAGCCTCGACAAATTTAATGTGCATCAGGCCTGGCTACATGGAGGGTTTTTAATGGCTTCAGGGCTCGAATCCATGACTCGTTGTAAATAATTCTAACTTTAAGTGTGATGACCACTAGGCTTAACTGATCAGTTCAAGTGCCATTCCTCTAATTCTTGAGGTGGGTCTATATCAAATGCAAAGATCCAAATTACATCACCAGTGATAATGCATTTAACAAAATTAATGACCTTGAAAAAATATTTTTTATCACTTTAACGTGTTGTAGTTTTTAGAACAATTCGAGATAGAAGTTTCAGCAGGTGTAAATGATCTTTCAAAATTACTTTACGAATTGATATAATCGTTTTCAATAAAATAATTTCTTGATAAGCGACAATTATTGAAGACCTCCTACTCATACCTGAACGGTATATCGATTATTAGTCCAAGATGAGGGTCTATGAGATAGCAAGTTGTGACATTGGGCTATTCGCGGTTTCTGTTCACTAACCTTGGGGACTTTAAATTGAGATTGATTGCTTTTGTTAAACAACCTTTGTCCAACAAAAATGAAACATGATTATGTAAAACAGGTAGAAATGAAGTGAAGTGGGTGAGTTAGGAAATATATAAACTCTGACTGAAAGTAGCGAGAGAGAGGCTGAAGGAGAAGTGAATCTGAAGCTGAAGTTATAGATAAGCGGAAGGAGGAGTAGAAAGAGATGTTGAATTATAGGGTTAAATTAAAGATTGTTGCAAGAAATTTAATTACTACTGTATTCAACAGTTGATCCAGTGTCTGAGTTGCAGTCGAGGAAGGATTAGTGGTAAGATTCTGTTAGATTACTAGTGGTGGGTTGAATTGAGTTTAATAGAAATATTAACCTAGAGAGCATAGTGAGTTGTTGTCTTAGTAAATATATGTTAATAAATTACGTAAAGATTGTTCTACTGTCTCTTTGATTATTGTGTCGTAGTGTTTAATAATTGCATCTAGTTATGGCACAAGATGAAGCCCGGGTCGGGCGGGCGTCACAAAGTAATCCAAGAGAGTTTCTCTATTGTGTATACCTATTAAATCCAATTACAAACTGTCGTTGTATTTTTAAAAAAAAAACATTTAAAATATTTTTATTGCAAAATATATTTTGCACCATTCCAACTGTATTTGCAGTGGAAAATTCAATCGCTGAAACCAAATATAAAGCTTACTATTTGTTCAATTTCGTTCGAATTTTTGTTAAGGCCATGATGCGAAAACTACAAGTATTATCTCATTAGAAACAAATTTATTTTCAGAAGATGAAATTAAATAAATGCATTAGTGTTAAAAATGTTTATATAATTCTTAAGGAATTTGATAAAAAATTTCCCTAGGATAGCTACATTATACAAGACAATAAACGACGGACCCAGTAGGAGTTGACGATTGTAGTGAAATTTCGTGTGTAAAGACATTTAGACCGATCATGCAAATGATTTAAATATTTTGCCCAATGAATGAATAGTGGGAGCTACATCGTATCGGAACTGCACACTCAACAGGTGTGCATAAAAAGTGATTCTCAATCTGATGGTCAAATTTTCTCTTGCAAAGAGATTTAGGACACCCTTCAACGACTGAGAAAAAGCCTCGTTTCAAGATTCCAGCTAATTACGAGCAACTATCAGAGTTAGAAAGAGACCGTATCATTGGATTGAAAGAAGCAGGTTAGGTAAATTGGAGAATTGCTCGTCATATAGGTCGAAGTGATGCGGAAATTAGAAGATGCTGGCAAGAATGGTTGGACAATAGTGGATTTCAGCGTCGTGATGGTAGGGTTCAACCTAGGGAAACAATAGATAGGGATAGAAGAGTGATTGTCAGATTAGATGTCATAGCGCATGATTCATCATTATCAACCATGAGATGGGCGACCGTACACTAATGTCCACCATGAACATTCACAGAAGACTGATAGAGCGAATTCTACTCTTATACCGATCACTATGCCACCTGCAACTCCCGCCTGCACACTGTCGAGACAGATTACAGTGGTGCTTGGCTTAATCAGGGTGGAATGATGCTGACTTGGAACGTCTAGTGTTTATTGAAGAATCCCGCTTCCAACTGTGTCCTGACGATCATCGAAGACGTGTCGGGTGATGACCAGGACAGTTTTCTTATCCCACTTTCACTAATGCACGCCACACAGACCCTCAACCAGGAGTTATAGTCTGGGGTACCATTTCCCTTGATAGCCAGCACCCTTTGGTCTCTTGCAGTACCCTGGCCTTATTTTTCAGCAAGATAATGTCAGACCACATTGGATCGTGTTGCTATGTACTGTCTTACATCATTATCAAACACTCCCTTGGCAGACAGATCTCTCTCCAGTCGAGCATTTCTGGGATGTGATGGAAGGCGACTGCATCTATTAAAGAATGTTGAGTACCTAAGTCAACTATTGGTGCAAATTGGCAAGAAATGCCGTAGGAGACCATCAGGGAGCTTTTTCACTCTATATCATGTCGTGTGGTAGATTGCATACAGGCTATAGGTGGGTCAAAACATTTTTGATCTCGTTACTTTGTAACTATGTAACTCAGAAATAAATCATTCAATTTTTCTGAAATCTTAATCGTTTTCTTTTCTGTACATAATTTTTCTATTCGCCAATTTCTCTCTCCATCGGGCAGCTCCTTCTTGGAACGTCTTTTTTTTTTTTTTTTTTTTTTTTTTTTTGTAAATACTAATTATCAGTGACTCTAAATACAGGACATTGCTTTCCTTATGTCTCACTCTTTCGTAATCTGGACCAATACTGAATTTTATTACATGTTCAATACTGATTCATTGAGACAAGTTGAGTATTTTCAAAAAATTTGTGTCTAGACATGCGTTTTTGTTTCATAAAAGTGGTGTGAGAAATATGTGTAATTTAATGTTATTCAGGTGTGAGTATGGAATTTTTTGTATTTTTCTGGTTTTAGTAACCTAAATTTAAAAGAAAAATATGGAAATAAAAAATGTAATGCATTTTTTTTCTTTCAGACCTGTGGAATTAATGCTTTATAAACCACTTAGCAGTTTACAAAATTTTAAGAATCTGGTCCAAGTTTGCTTATATTTGTTAAGATTTTAAGAAATTGTCAGACAAAATTTGTGTAAAAAATTATTATTGATTTAATTTAATGCATAAGTAGAGATAAAATTTATCATTACCCATTTAACATTGACTTTTATTTTACAGGTTGGAGTACATAGATAACTTATTTTACATAAACTTAAATGTCATCCAATTAATGGAGGGGGTACCAAAAATGAACACCTTGGTGGAGCAGATGACTTTCAACATAAATTTCTGAAAAAAACTCATCTTCAAAATCGTCATCCAAACTTATTCTATCATCTTTAAAAGATGAGTAAATATCAGAAGGTCTACCAGATTCACTTACAAAAAGTTATATTTGTTGTGATGTGAACTTCCAGAATCACTTTTATATTGTTAAAGAGCCATCGATTTTTGATACACTCCAAAATTAAAAATGTAAACCTTATAAAATAAAATTTAAATGCTCTGTTATTATTTTTCTTAATTATAAGTTAGGAAATGTATTGCATTTTTTTTGAAGCTTACAGAAATAAACACTTTAGAATTTAGTATGCAACACCTAAACTAATATTTACGTTTTATAACGAATCAAAAGCGCAAAATAGAAACATACAACCCAGAAAACGTTTATTCTTTGGATCAGTCATACCATCCATAAATAACAAGAATAAATTGTACATGATAACCAGAAACGTGTAATATAATTTTTGCGCTGCATAAGGGCAAATCATGCTATGCGCAAAATGATACCTGTTTGAGGTACGGATAAAACTGTTAAATGATTAAATTAAGATTATGAAGTTGTTTAAAGAGATACAGTATGCTTATATAAATCTTTAGTGTCTGAGAGGATTACTGAAACATCAGATACAAATACATTACGAATGTCAATAGAAATGTGAATGATTTTGTATCAGATACAAAATCATTTATATTTCTATTGACATTCGTAAGCATTCATTTTATTAGAGTTTAAACTTAAGTCAGAGTTTTCAAATTTAGTGGTAGTTTATCCAACTAAGTGTGACAGCTTTTAAAAAGTGAAGGAGGATTATGTCACTTCGCTTCATGTCTGTGTGTTATAAATAAATTTCTTTTGTCTGCTTGTTTCAATTTATACGTAGTGCCACTGAAATATCTATTAGGGATTTTCAGATGTCATTTTATTTCAAATTTATAACACTGCATTTAATATGAACATAACTGAAGTATATTTTGTGTTACACAGGAAATAAAATTTGATCAAATATTTCATATGAATTTGAGTTTCTTTCGGATTTGATGGATTTGAATTTTCTTTTATGAATGATGTATGTTGAAATTATAATTTACTTCAATAAATCTGTCTGGGACATAATATTTACTATTATATGATATATATAAATTATGTATGCAAATATTATTAAATATGAAATGACAACGAATAAATGTCTTGAAACGTCATCCATTCTTCTTTTTACATTCAAATTGTATTTAAAATAGTTTTCATACAATTTTTAGTTCTTTATAAAACTAAAAGTTCATTTATTTTCAACTAGACTATTGCTATAAATAAAAAAATGAATAATATTTAAGGGAATTATCCTTTTGAAACCATCATCAATCTTCCACATCATGAAGTTAGGACGTGATTTATTTATGTCCAGTATTTCACATAATATCTCCAATTTACACATGGCTTCTGTACTTGAAATACGACTCTTACATTACTTATAAAAATAAGAAATGCAACTACAAGTCTCTTACAATATTTGGAAAATGTATTTGATTTTTATAGAGCTTTTCTATTGACAGTAACATTGATTTCCTGTTCTGTATGATTATTTTAGCTTTTTGGTATAATTTATTTCGTTGTATTGATATGAAATATTTTCGGTATTAGATTTCTTCCGAACCGAGATAATTGCTCGCTTTTAGAATGTTGATGACGTTACAAGCCCTCCACCTCTGGAGAGGACGAAAGGTTTAACGGTCACCTTTTGCTGCATGTTTATGAACTAGAAGAAACACGACGCCTCTTTCGGATCAGTTATTAAGGTACTATAACTTCTGGCGTTGTTCAAGAGAGCCGCCGTGTACTCCCCTCAAGTATCCTCATAATGATACGAAGAGAAGCACGTCCAATGATATTTGTGGAGAAGTTCATTTTTCCAGCCATTACTGCAAATAACATTAATCTCCTTCCAGTTGAATAAAGTCTAGTTCTACGGCAGATTTCTTTTGACATCATCATGTGTCTCGAGTACAGTGACGGGTGCCTTGGACACGTTCGCCGTGGCTGTAATCTGCACAGTAGTGGTATAAGAGAGGGTTCTCATAGTTAAATACATATATACAAGTTGTTTACGTTGGAGAGATATGAAACCTGTAATTCTGATTTGTGCTGTCAAGTAGTGCTCAAGCCCTGGGTCATCAATGCTACCTTAGTGATATTTTCCAGTCCGTGGTTGTGGAGAGAGTTTTTCAATCTGAGAATGCCGACCGTGTTTCGTACCCTTGACCAGTAGTCCAAAGAAAAGTTGACCGGTCACTTTATTGTTGCGCTTTTATCCGTCAAACCAAAAGTGTCATCCCTTTCCGGCTAGTTATTAAGACGTTTTAACTTTTATCGTTATTGAAGAGACCAACGAATATTCTTCCTAAAAGAAAAGTAATTTTTCTTTAGTCCTGATTTTTCACAGTTCGTTAATATTAATAAATATATGAATTAATGTTTAAAATTTTATTCTGAAATCATTTGCAAATAATAGTGTAGTGGAAGATTGTTCTTAAGTACCCTGATTAATTGGATCAGGATTTTATCAATGATCAATTAATCATTAAAGCACCCTGATCAATTGGATTGAAGGACTGTAAGGTTACCACAAATATTTCTCATGTTTTAAAGACGGGAGGTATTTCTTTTTAATCAAAACCAATTCCTGATTGGGTTTTTCTTATAAGTACAATTTAATTAAAATATTAAAATGGAAAAAAAAGAAACATATTAAAATTCGATTTCAAATTCATTTAGTTCCAGATAACGAAAAAATAAACAGATTTAATTAAATGAAAGAACAAGAACATAAACAAATATTATGATTCAGTATTGTGCCCTTATACTCAAAATTGTATGCTTCAAAACTTAATTTATACTGCTATAGTCTTTCATATCACATTAATTACATTATTACACCAGCTACAAAATGTTGTTTTTGATAAGAAGAGAATAACTGAACAAAACAGAACAAAACTTAAAAAACTTTATAAAAAAGAACAGAAATCTTATTATTTTTCTCACTTTAAGAGAAGGGGATGTGAAGTAAAACAATAAATTATTTTAACATAAAATCAAATATCAAACTTGTTTTATGAAATTCTGTTTCTTCTAATTTAGGCCGGTTAGATCAAATCTTGATTATTTTGAAATTCCAATCATCCTGTGCTTATACTTAACAGCTTTATGATCTGTAATTATCTGGCTGAAACCGGTATTTAGTTAAGTCCACAAAAAAATGCATCGTCTTCAATTCTGCAAGTTGTTTTCTGTAGAGAATTCATATCGTTCTTTCAAATACTATACGGTGGTTTGTTGAAGAACAACGACTGAATTACAATGTCTTAGTAACCAACCCAAGGGGGAATACCTATTGATAAAGTTGATAAGAGCACTGCAAAAAAAGTGACTAGACAAGCTTTCTTTGGGTCCAATGGTCAAGTGTTAGAAACGTCACCGACAATCAATGCCAAATATTCCTCAATGCGACAGAGAAAAACACAGTTCCGATTGAACTGATGCTCCTTTACTTAAGACTTAAATGGCAGCACAGATTAGAGCAACTGGTTGCATATGCCCTCGACGCAACACACTTGTCTCTGTGTATCTAACTTAGTCAACCGTACAAAACAATTACCACCGTGATACATTGGCTACAGCGGGAACTCTAAATAGACCCTCCACTTCCCGGTGAAGGTAGATGACTTCAAATGGGAACTGACCAAAAGCGAAAAACAAAACGACAGGGATAGAGATGAATTGCAGTAATGACTGTAGAAACCTCACTTTCTCTTAAAATATCTTTCAGAATGTTTCCCTTTGTATCATGACGAAGATATTGGATGGGGAGTATGCAATGGTTCGTTTTAACAAAGACAACATCAGTTTAAAAGCCTTAATAACTAGCCCTTGGGTAATCTCTATTCGTTTATATGATAAGAATACTACAAAAACGTGATCGGACAAACTTTCATCGGATGCAAAGGTCGAGTGTTCAAAATGTCACAGCATTTAAAACGAATTGTTTCTCGATGTGGTGGCTATAATGTCTTTCTCTGATAATATTTCAATATTATAGCATATTTAACTGTGTAAAGTAGGATATTTGACCTATATATGTTAGCTGTCGTTTTCAGTTGCCTGTAATAAAATGATGATACCCTTCATTAATGAATTTTGCGCAGCAGGAACTTTAGAATAACATAAATTTTCACCGTTTACCATGATTGATGCACTTATCTTTGAAAATTTGAGATTCCCTTTAGATATTGTAATAAAATTGTGTGTGCATTTTTTCATAGGTTTTCTTGCTAAACACGTGTTAAAAAAACTATGTACATGACTTGTATATTCATAAGTAATTACACCAATTGATCACCATAAGATCGTTTAAGATCAAAACAGTATATGAAATGTTAATCAAAGAAATATTAACTTTCTTCCTCTAGAAATCAATAATATTTTTTTTCATTATAGAGGCAGTTTTGATTAATTTCCAGAAAACAATATACATTATTGCTGTTCATAAATTTATTTTGTTGCCGTATTATGTGTTGCTCTTTAAAAAGCATTTAACTCCAAAACATTCTATCATTGATATATACCCTCACTGGACTATTCTTCTTAGAGACGGTGTATTTCTTCAATAGCTGATATGCTTTTGTTGATATCCAATAAATCAAAAAACTCACTTCATTTTTAATGTCAAGAGAGCCACGAATAGGACTTGAACCTCCATAGAATTCCATTTCATGTCGTCCAATACTCACCGTATTTCCTTCTTTGGATTTCACAAAAAGAAATTTTTTTTCCGGGGTGGAGTTGTGAGACTCACGCCCAACAGCCAACTTACTCCCCAGTTCTCTAATATGACTGCCAAGGGCAAGGTGCTGAGCTACATCCCCAGATACTGGGTGCCCATTTTAGTCGCCTCTAACGACATCATGAACTACATTGTGACTATCATTTCACACCCTGTCACCGCACGGATGGAAAAACAATCTACAGATTTCAAATTAATGCAGAAAAAAACAGTTTCATATTTGAAATGAAAATAATGTCATATGCCATATATAATATTTATTTATTTCAACCATCTCTTATGTAACATACAAGGGTGGCTCTAAAGTATCTATTTTTTGGAGATGGATGGAGTTGTTATGGTATGTTGGTGTTACCATTGTGTTCGGCCATCTATTAAATGGTGGCAAAACCAAAGTGACAATGCACTATTTAATGAGTTTTTTTTCACAACATTGGATTATCTTTTCAACCATCATTATTTAAACTTTCAAAATATTTAATAGTAAAAAACGAAGAACATTCAATCGCTTAAGTTTGTGACATTTTTGGCATGCACAAACGAAAAGTTTACATATATATAAATTTCAGATACGGGTGGGGCTGAATATTTGGATACAGAGCTACAGCTAAAGGATCACATTATTTATGGTAATTTATTTAATAAAATAGATGCATTCGGGTTTAAGATGATTTAAATACCTTATTGCAAAGCAATATTCATTTATCCATGTACAGAAACATTACATTAAACTTTTTGCATCGTAATAAACTGCTAGTTACAAATGATAAAGATATATTCAATAATATTAAGAAATTTATAAGAGAATGTAAAGAATGCGATTACCCATTAGATTTTTTAAAAATATATATTCCCAATAGTTTATATGATGGTTTATTTTAATGTGTTTTTAAGATTTCCCAAGATGAGTTCTTAGGGGACTCTAGAAGATATTGAAATATCATTATGTAAATCGTATTTGACATCTAAAATTTTTTATATATTATAAAGGTTTCTTAATAGAATCTTCATTTCATAAATTGATTTATATGTATTTTTAATATTTACATCTTGGAGTAAGAGCTAACTCTAATATCTTCTGGATTAGTGACTTATTCAAAAAGATAATCTTTTACATAAGGGCTATTTCCTTTCAGGACATTCGTGAATTTTTGAAATTTTCGTTTCAAAAAAAATCTACCACACAACATTAGGATTACAAAGACAGCTAGTTAGTGCTCTAGTTGTGAAGATGTTTTGAAATATTTTTGTATAATTACACATTTACAATCACATATTTCAATCAAAGGAATTTCAAATAATTTTAACAAATAAAGTTCTGATTTATGTATTATTTAATATGATTTCTGGTCATGATTGGTTTATTGGTGGATTTTTATTAAATTATCTATGTTGAAACTTTTTACACTCAATTTAATTAAGTACTATTGATTTCCAAATTTTATCAAGTACCAGTGCATGGTATTGGACATCATCATTTAAAAAGTTCCTTAGCCTATTGCACTAATGTTCATGATCACTTGTCACAAGATGTTGATTTTTTGCCTTTAAAATTGTGAGATTTGAATTGATTTTTCATGAAAAACAGGGATTCGCGTATGTAGTTTTTAAAGTTTTAAATCTTTAACTAGACATATTTAATTATAATGTTTTATTGTGTCAGAAAATCTTAAATTTTTAATTGAATAATTTCTTATTGGATATTTTTGATTGGAAATTCTTAAAAAGATATTTTTAAATGGATACTTTTTAATTGGATAATTTAATAGATGGTGTTTGATTAAGAAATTAGTTGGAAAGTTTTTAAGTGAAGAATATATTCTATTAGTTTGGAAAACAATTGTTTTTGAAAATAATTAGCAATTAATATACCTCGCCATTCAATTTTTCTTCTTTGTATATTGCTTCCTTTCTTTAATTTGCTAATTGAATTTTTGAGTAATCTATTTTTTCCCAACAAGATACATTGGGGGAGGGTTTGGTACCATAGAACTAATTTAACCCTACAATTCAGTCCCCAGTTTGAATATGTATGTTTTGTTTTGTTCCGTATTCAAAATCTTCTTTTAGTTTCAAATTTGATTCAATTTTTATACATCTTGTAGTTTCAAAATTGATTTAATTTCATCTTTTTTACGTAGTTCTATAAATGTGGTTTTTTTTGTTCAGTTTAGATTTTAATTGTTCTCTTACTTTTATGTTTTAATGATAAATTCATTGCTTTATCTTATATATATATAATAGTAACTCTTTAGTTATTTTCTTATTAATCCTACCTCTGATAAACACTTCCATAAAATTTATCTCACTTTATTTATTCCACAATTTTCCGCTCATTCACTTTATAAGATTTAAAATAATTTTCATTTAATTTATTTTACGGCAACAAACTAAGTTTATTTCACAAAATAAAACTCGTTTTAATCCATGTGTGCTTTGCAGAACACTCCAAGGTCACTGGAAATTTGATGCATTGATCACTACGCTTAAGTAAAAAATTGACATCCTTTCAAAAAATGCGATTCGAATCGCAGTTCATTGTTATATTATTTTGAATGGATAACGAAGTTTGAGATAACCCTTGTTTACCAGCAAATTTCGCATGAATAATTTCTGCAACAACGTTGCCTTCTTTTACTTTGGATGTGGAGGGTGTGGCATAGTACTTTGCGTTCGATTAGCATTCCATGTTTCGTCCTCACAACTTTGTCGCTCCCTTGTTACGATAACGTACAAAATAATTTCAAACGCCCCCTTAATGTCGAAGTTTACAGGAGCATTTTTCTACGGCTATACTAAACATTTGGATGAACAGTATATATTTAATAGAACAAAAAAAAATATATCGCTTTATAAGAAAGATTTATTATTGTTTTTAAATATTTTTAATAAAAGGTTAAAAACTTTTGAAATTGATGCAATATAATCGTTGTTATTATAGTTCTATAACTAGAACATTTAATAAGTACTGTAACAATACACTGATATATTGAGTAGGCATAAATATTTGAAGTAACATGATAAAATTAAATTTTTGAAATTAAACTTTATGACTTTTTTGGCAGTCTTAACTCTCTTGGAGTAAAATTTGATGTTAGTAATTGTGTATTTTGAGTTCTTTTCTCATTTAATTAAATACACGTTTTTGTTTTCCTTTTGTAATGACTTAGTTCAGTTAAAATATAACAACATCGTTGGAACTTATTCTTTTTTAATTTTTTTTAAAAATAATTTATTTTAATCGTATAGACTTGAATTCATAATTATTAATACTGAGATTTATTGTTTCTAAGAATTCTCTACGGTGAATCTGTACAATTTCAATGTCGTGTCATTAAGATGTTACATTATAATGTCACCTTAAATTTTATTTGGACTTTGATTCACAATATTATGCAAATTCTCATAATATTTGTTGCACATTAAATACCTACGAAATAGCTTTGAAATTAATACACTTTTCGATTATAAAAATAATTGGTTCTGTTGTTAGATATGAAACATGGCTGTAATATGAAACCTCAAAACTGAAATGAGCAATTGAATCTAATGCAAGCAATTTATTCTGAATAGCGAAATTATTGAACTTTCCTTTTAACACATTAATATTTTTATTTTTTACACATACAAGAACTAAAAATAAATGCGTTATTTTTAACTGTATACGATTATCGTTTTATTTCTAAATTTATTGAAGAATTTGTATGATTTTCAATTTCAACTCTTCAATATTGAAATTTTCAACTAACTGAAAATTAAAATTTCATTCAATCCCACAATCATTCCAACAATTGATTTTTACAAAATATATTGTTCCAGATGTAAATTTGAAGTTAATAACCTTTCCGATTACAAAATGCATAACTAGATGGTAAAAATGCAACAATAAACTTTAAAATATTGCATTTAATTGTAGTAGTATGCTCTATTTGGCAAAAAGACATGCATTTACGTATCTAAAGGCTTATAATTTTTTTTAATGTTTCTGAATTGATATATATGAAAATGTTTGGTATAATGTTTTCATTTCATATATAATTCCTTTTTTACGATTAATGTGATAAAATATTCACCCCAAGAAATCACTAACCCGCATGAAATAATATAGTGTCGACATTTATTTCGACAGTTTATTGATTTAAAATTGTTTACTGATTTTTCTTAAATTTTAGACTTAATGCATGATAGGAAATTAGCTTTAAATTTGGCATTGTAATTGACTTGAAAGAGCAGTTACGTCATTTAATGCTCAGTGCTTTTGATATGAAAATGATTCATTGATTACAACCATTTTGTTGGAGCACTCAATATATTTCCCGTCTTATTCAAAACACCTTTCAGTTTACTGAATATATATATGTTCTATATTATTATATTTGCACTTAATTGTACGGAGTGGAATTTCGAAGAATATTAAAAATGCAGACTGAGGAATTCAAACTCTAATTATTCATGGAAAATGTTTGTGGATTGTAAAATATTTAGAAAACCCATTTCATACATACACAAAAGGTAGTATAAATTGAACTTAATGAACAGAATTAACTGTAAAATTTAAAGAATTTCAAATTGAACAATTTTTAAACTTATTATTTTATTTCAGAAATTTTTACATGTTATTCATAGTACATACGAATACTTTGATTCTTGAAACCAAATGTAGAATCTTCTGTTTTTTTAAAATGATGCTTTGGGTGTCTTTGGAATGAATGAAAGCTTTAATGTAAACAAGACCCTACTTTGAGAAGAACGTTTGAAATATTGCTTTTCAAGAGATATATATTTACCACACATATCTTTCTAAATTACGAATAAAACACAATGCATTTGAAAAGTTACTCCATAAAATGAACGAATTTAAATTTTACCGTTGAAATTTGTATAAGCTCTATCGCGAATAATTTACTCAAATACATTTTCAAGAATATTTAAAACAAACAATCTTTTTTTTTATTTTAAAATTAAATATTTTTTTTATATTTTCTTTAAGGGAATAATATCATAGTCACATCACTTAAAATGGATGCCGGTGACAATCGCTATTTCACGATGCAATTTCAACATCATCAGAGAATTTGTTTTTACAATGTGTTCAGGAAACTTTTCTTCAGATTAATTATGGAGGTTATTGTAACCATTATTTGCTACCCTCATTAAAAACGAAGTATGACATTTATTAATAGGTTAGTTTTTATTTGAAAACCATTTGCTGAAAAATTAAAATTTGATTAGTCATTTGATTTTCCATAATAATTTTGAGTTGAGGTCACCATCAATGAGTCATGTGTTCATCGCTATACAATGAAATTCAAGCAATATGGAAAATAATGAGTTGCTTACAATAAATCTGCTCTTAAGAAGGTGTGGCCGTGGTATCCAAGTGGTGAAAAACACAAACTCTCGGCTGCATTACTTTCGTCTAGACATGGGGTCGAGTTCTGATCTACTAAAAACCCACAATGGTGAATCAGTTTGATGTTTCATGCCTCCCCCCCCCCGTTGGTATGACTTAGAAGTTAGGAGACTGTTGTCCAAGCTCAGATGTCGTCTCGTCAGTTGACTGAAACTCAAAATTACAAGAGTCGTTGCCAATAGATTCCGTGTAGCTTCTAAGTGCGATATTAATAAACACTAATCATCAGTACACAGAAGGAGCATGGAAAAAAAATGGCGATGCATTTTTCGGATATGCAGAGTATCATACTCGTGGTTCTCTTGTGAAAAAAGAACAATTACCGGATAAGAGTAATGTGAGATTAGTAATTCTCATTGCCCAATAAATATTACCTAATTACCCCTTCCAAACATGAAAACTTATGAAATTATCTTCACGCATTTACAGATACACACTACACAATAAGAAAAAATATATATTTCAGTTATCTATAACATATCTTTATAACATCTTGTTTATTCGTAAACAAATCTAGATGTATAAAATTAACTCTTCAGCAACTGTTCATTTGAAAAATTTGAAATAATATATGATGTGTGGCTATTAAATAACAAGACTGATGCTACTGCAGTAGAAGTACGCTTCGGCCAAATCCAACGAACGATAACTATTTAGCATGAAATGAATGCAATGCTTCTAAATTCTGTAACGAAAGCCGCCTAGTTGTAGCCTTCGTTTGCATTTGAACTATTTTTTGGTTTCACCAGACAAATTACAAGCGTAACAATAGAGCAACAAATAGTTGTGAAAATTTACATAAAAGTTAGAAACTCGCTACTGAAACTTGTTAGTTATTGAAAGGCGTATACGATAATGAATGTTTATCACGCGCACTTGTGTTGTATTTGCGTGTATTTTAAGAATTTTCAAGGTGGACAAGACTTTTTGAAGATGATTTACACCCGAGTCGCTCTTCCACGACTAAAACAGATGGTAATACAGAAACAAATCGGCTTTCAGGCGTAATATGACTGTTGGTTAAACATTCATGAGATTGCAGGGACTGTAGGAATTGACAAAGTTTCTGTATGGTAAATTTTCCATAACAAATTTGACATGCAAAAAGTGTGTTCCAAAATGTTGTCTGATATTCTCCTGCTTAAGCAAAAAATAGCTTGCAAAAATATTTGTACTGACATTTTATATACCTTATAAAATGATCCAAACTTATTGGAATGAATAGTAACGTGTGGCAAATCGTTGGTGTTTACTTATGGAAGCTCCAATCCATGTACTAGAAGAAATCATTTTTACTGTGATCCAAAACGGCTAGAGTGTTCAAATATAATTCAAACCAATGTTGATTTTTTTTTTTTTTTTTTCATATCCATGAGATTGTGTACCTTTAATGGATTTCTGAAAGTCAAACTATTAATCAACATTAAACCCATCATGTTCTTGATAAATTCTGTGAAAGAATAAGGAAGAAATGACTATAATTGTATAAGGACAAGTCATTCTTCATTGTCTGTCAAGAGGTTTGCAGGCAAGTGCAGCATCCCACTGTTAGACGATCCACCTTATTCACAGAATTTCGCACTTTTGCAACACACAACTTATTTATGTTTGGTATGGTGAAATTTGCATTTAAAGGAACAAGATTTGATTTAGTTGAAATTCTAAAAGAGAAAGAGGCACGCCATCTTAAGGAAAGGGCAGAAGAAGACTTCTAGCACTGTTTCGAAATAGGGAAGATTCGCATGGAACGTTGTAGGGATAGAGAAGGGGTGTATATTGATGACAATAATAAATAAGTAAATATTTAAAATAACAATTTTATCACGTTTATCTCGTTTCTTAATAGCTACACCTTGTACACTACGCAAAATATATAACAGATAATATATAATAAATTGTGATTAATTTATATATAATACTTTTATAAAGGTTCTTGTAAAAGGTAACTTGATTTGATAAAATAAATTTCAAAATTAAACAGTTGCTTATGTAGGTCGCAAGGATGTATTGCGATTTCGATGATATTATCCGATACTTTTAAATTGTTTTGATAATTTACTTAATAGTATGAAATTCGTAAAAAATCTTTCCGAAATTTAAAAAGTACGAAATTGGACGATACTTCCATTTGTTCATTTATATAAAATCTAATTGGTTATTTTCAAAGAGTTCCCGTTTACTTCACGAGAATTGCTTAAGAAACGATGCATAAGTCTGAATATTATTACATTTTGTAGTTCTTGGAATCAAAGAGGAATATTGTCAACAAACATTATAGCTTCAAGCGATTAAGGTATCCGACTACGATCGGATATCGTATATGAAGGTATAAATGAAGAATATTTCTTATATGTAGTATCATCTTAATTAGAATATACATAAAAAACCTTTTAAAAGTATTATTATATTGAAAATAATGTTAAAATACAATTTTTTTTAGCATAAATTAAGGAAAAAAAATAGCACATTTTCAAAATATTCTCTTTTCATGAAAATAAAATTTTTTTAACATTGCTATTCACCATATGTATAGATATGATATCTATACAAAGCCAGAACTAGGAATGTTTTATTAATTCACATTATTTGCAGAGTTATAGTGAGTCTAAGTAACTACTCGTGTTTTTTTCAAAGCTTCCATCATCCTTATGCATTTAAATACTTATGCATGAATCCATTTACAAGCTACAAATTATAAAAATAAAAAATCATATTTCAGGCTCTTAAAAACAATATAAAAAAATATTCTACTAAATTTAATCCATTTAAAGAAACACCCACTGATAGTTATCGCTTTTCAAAAATTGTGAACATACTAAAAATTATATTCTTTAGAAAATGTATTTAAATTTAAATCACGTACATAATAGAAATATATATACACATAATAAACTTAAAACCCTCCCCCAATTCTTAAGTCAAACTTTCTTCTTTCTTTCCTTTTATTTTTTTGAAACTTAATTATTTTGCATCTCTAATTTTTTTTCTGGCTATTTTTGCTGATGGTAACGAGTGTCGTTTAGAGTCAGCAATACGAATAATATCAAAATTTTTAAAGGCATTAACTGCATTCTGCCCAGGAATCACATGTAATGCGTATAATATTTTTAACACTTCGTTATAACTATCATTAAAATGAATTACAGATATATATGTTCCCAGAGTAAACGTTTCGAGGTCGACAATTACGTCTTTGTGGAATATTTTCCGCCAGCATCCATTGAAACATTCATTAGAATTCTGTGTTTTGCCATGGAGATATTTTTTTTAAATAAACTTTGATTACATAAATCAAGGTATGTAGATTTGATGGAATTAACATTGATTTTAGGAAGGCTTTTGCATTTTTCATTTACTTTTGTTCAGCAAGCAATTGCACGTTGATATGCACTCCAACTAAGCTGTCCTTTCCAGTATTGGCCATGTACTAGCTGATCGACTCCACAACAGCTGTGATAAAATGCTGCTTTTGCAGCGCTTTCCAATCCCTGTAAATCACCAACATTACTTCTAAATGCAATGACGCAGAAATTTTGCATTTAAGTAATAAATTTGTCGGTAAGTTTTCCCTTACCACATAATCATTCCCGATTTAATTTTAATTTACTAATGCGGGTCCCGACTCTTTTCTGAATTTAATCATATTTGCTAACAATATTCGTCCATGTCCTTTACTACAAAATAACGTTTTCAGTCACGGTACCACTAAAATAATGAATATATCAGCTGTCGCAAATGGCAAGACTGTCCAAATATACGATATGTGCCAACAGATTCCATGCAGGATGATGACACAAAATGATTTTGTGAGAAAACTTTTTAACGAGGTACATTCAACGTTTTATTTCAAACACAGAGCGACAGTTATTGATATAATTTGAATACCTACAACTTAACTCATATCAATGGATTAAGCTGCTACACACCTACTTAATGATGTGGAACCTCGACGTTGCGATGTACTATTAACATATTCATCAAAACGAGTCAAAAACTCCTTTTGACGATTGATTTCCTTTATTTCATAAGCTACAGTATTCCAAAATCATGTTCAATAGTTATAACTTTCAACAACTTCTGTTCACAGTTCATGAAAGCTGATTCTTAGAAACATGGCATATACATTCATGGACAAAAAAATTATCGCACCAAGAAATAATTGCGGGATCGTAACGAAACTTAGCATGAAGATACATATCAGGGACATATGCAAAATATTAGAAATGCAGCGTGATTTCGCATTACGTATAGCCGGTAGAGGGCTTTTAATGTCGTTCTCCGTGGAGTATAAAACATGTCATCAAAGCTTGTTTGAGTTTGCTGACTCATTTACAAATGAAGAGCTGAGATAGACATGCCATTATGCCGTTTTCGAAGACAATATGAGCAGCTGTCGCAGTTTGAGAGATGGAGAATCATCAACAAGATGGATGCTGGGTGGTCATCTAGGCGAGTAGCTCGTCAATTAGGCCGCTATGATTGTGTTGAGAGGAGATGTTGGGAACAGTGGATCCAAGAGATGTTAATTATACGAAGACCAGGCACAGAACGCCCTCGACAGACCAATCGTCAAGAAGACAGCCACATCGTAAGAAATGCACGCGTACAGACAACTGCTTCATCGGCCGCCATCCAGACACAGATAGCACCTTCACTAGGGGCTCCTGTGTCTTCTAGAACCATACGAAGGCGCCTGCCTGAAGAACATTTGGGATCTCGGTACCCATTACTTGACCCTTGTCCTTGACGCCCTCCATCGACGCCTCCGTTTGGAGTGGTGCCGCGCACGAGGAAACTGGACTGCAGCGGAATGGAACTAGGCCTCTTTAGCGTCGAATCCAGATGCCATCTCAGCAGTGATGACAATAGTGTTTGCGCGTGGAGAACCCGTGGTGAACGCCCCAATCCTGTCTTTGCTTTACAGCGAAACACCGCTCTCTCAGCTGGTGTGATGGTATGGGGTGCCATTGCCTACAATGCACGGTCACCCCTAGTATTGATCCGTGGTACCAGTCCAGCGGTATGTCCATGACATTCTGCATCCACATGTGTTGCCACTTATGCAACGGCTCCGAGGAGCCATTTTTCAACAAGACAATGCTCGTCCTTCACACGGCAAGGGTGTCACAAGACGGTCTCAGCACTGTTACTACCCTTCCTTGGCCTACCCGATCCCCAGATTTGTCTCTAATCCAGCATATATGGGATCATTTGGGATGGCCAGTTGGGCATCCCATGAGTTTGAACTAACTAGAGGCAAGGTTACAGCAAATATGGAACGAATTTCTCAAGACATCATACAGAACTTGCATACCTCAATGTCCGTTTGTATCGCATCGTGCTTTCGCGCTACATGGTATTAAATCCTCCGTTCTTTTGCCTTTTTCTCTGAAATAAATGATATTTTATTTTATTTTCTAATCATTTACTTATATCAAAGTAGTCATTACGTATGTAAAATATCGTTTAATTTTGACGACTCCTTCTTGGTGCGGTAATTGTTTTGTCCATGAGTGTATAATGCAACACTCAGTTTATTCGAAGCATTATGGCATTTTCCAATTAACCGCATGCCTATCAGAATATAATTCCTTAGCGTGTATTAGCATCTAACTGAATATTAATTTCATTAAGTGTGTTTTCTTTTTTAGTTGTTGAAAAACTAAGATTAATATTGTAGTTTGTACATTTCAACATAATATTTAAATGATATTAATTACTGATTTGATTGATCTGATATTAAAGGCCTTGTCACTTGATTCCTATGAACCGTAGCTACAAATAGAAGGTAACTTTAGAAAGAGATAACATCAACTATTTTAATGGATAAATAAGAAAAAATGAAATTTTCTCCGAAAATTGAATTTTAACGTATTTGGAATACTTTGGATTTTTTTGAAACTGTGATAAATTTTCATTTTCCTTTTAAAATAATAACTTATTCTGTTTTCCTCATAGTAGATTTCTTCTTATTTATCAGTATGAGGATCTGGGAAATACTTTAGGCTTATGAATTAACCAAATTCATTTTTTCTTGTGCGTTGGTGGTTTGATAAGAATCCTAACACTGTCTAAATCATTCACATTTAAGTCGCACATAATTACAGTAACCCGTTTGTATAATTCTTGATGAAAGCTATAAGCATTTTTTAACTTCTTCAGTGAAGAATATTGAAATGTATATATTTTTTAAAAAATTAGACTCACAAAATAATTTTATCTTAGTAATTTCAGATTATTTTAATAACAAATGTACTACAATGATTGATGATACACACGCATTATATAATATTGAAAATACTTGGGAGATTAAATATCTATTTAACAAGAACACAATGAGATATGTAGTAGATATGAAAAGAAATCTTTGTTATTTAAAGAGTGAAATGTCTCATGCTAAAGAAAATTGAATAACACATTTCAACAGATGAAAAAAACCATCTGCCTTTAACAATATAATTTTACAAAACATTTTAAAATACAATAATTTTTAATAGTTTTTTTTTTTTTAATTTGGAAATTCGTATAAGAAACGAATTATGAGTATTTAATTTTTTTATGATCTGCATTAACATATCTTTCTTATTCAAAAACGTTTCACGAACCAGTTGCAATACTACCATCTTTAAGGTACTGTTCACAACTAAAGGCATTTTGGAATAAACTAACTACTTTCCTTTCTCTAAACTCTTACACAATGGTTATCCTCAATGTTTATTGTGATGTTAAAATACATAAATTTTCTTTTTGTGAAAAGGAATGTTTCCATTAGGCTCGAAATGAACTTTAGACTTTTATATTAGCCAAATACTTTTTTAAAAAAAAAATGGTGTATTTCTTTCTTCTCCTAACATAAGTTCTTCCAGGGTAATATAATATGGCAAAAAAAAAAAACTAATTTGAAACGCTTTTAACGACGGAATGAGCCAGAGGCCAATGTAAACTGAGTTTTATTCCTACTGGATTCTGAAGTGAATAAGAGCTCAGTCATTTTTATTTCACACGTCTATTCTTATAAGACCGAAGCAGAGATCCCTTTCTAGAAATACTTTCTCAGAATGGTACTCCGGTTGGGTTCTAAGAATGGCTGCTGAAAATATTAAAATGACACCTTTCAAAAATGGAATAGTGTTAAAGTATCTCCAAGGGAAGTACTTTTTTACAAAACCACACTAATTTGAATTTCCAAAGCGAGGAATTTCCATGCAGAAATCCCCACTTATGTTGAAAATGACATTAGTTTTTTTAAGAAATACAAGTTAAGTCCTTTCACTCGAGATATTTTTGTTCGTATGAGTAA
>BMAW01003411.1:871253-909776 GCA_019974015.1 Nephila pilipes
TGTAAGTAATTTTTATATTTTGATTTGTTGATATTTTTTAGAATTATAGATTTTATTTTTGTAGATTTTATAGCTGAACTTTTTTGCATCTTTTAATCCCTGAACTCTTTTGTAATTTGGATTTCCCAAGAATTATAGATTTTATTTTTGTAGATTTTATCGCTGAACTTTTTTGCATCTTTTAATCATTGAACTTTTTTGCATCTTTTAATCATTGAACTCTTTTGTAATTTGGATTCCCAATTCCGCCTACCAAGTCGCAAAGGGGGAAGATTGGTGCCATTAAACTAGTTTAACCCAGCGTATTTGGTCATCACCTCGAAATTGCTTTTTGACTTGCTGGGTTCCATATTTTCATTTATTTTTTCTTTCATTTTTACTTTTCTTTCTGAATTTTTGTCTTTTTAAATATTTTAAATTATTCTTTCTTAAATTTTCAGTATATATACATATTTATGTATATATACAGATAGAGAGAAATATTATAATGATTATACTTTTTAAAAATCCTAGAAATCCGAAATCTAGATGAGAGTTAAGTAATAAATATTTAGACTGGTTTTCCTGTTTTCCGTGTCTTGTATTTCACCTAAAATTCTTTTCTCGTTGTCAAGTTAAATTCTAAGAGTAGATATCTTATCTCAAATAAGGTTCTAGAAGATCCTACTCCACCAAAAAGGATCGTAATTTTTTTTAAGCTTTTCAATGACTTTTGAAATTCCTAAGATACTATTTTTCTTCCTTCAGTCACCGTTGACGTTCTAAAAAATGTTAGACTACATTCTAAATTTTGTATTCAGTACTTTCTAAATATGTTACATGCGATAGAAATAATTCCTTTAAAAAAACAAACTCTACTATATTATTATTATCCTCTTTTCTTCTTATTCCGAATCAAAAGAGCATAACTGAGGGTAGAAAAACTACTCAAATTTTAAGCAAAAATTAAGCAGCCTACAAAGAAATTGAAGCACTAAAAGCACGAGGATGTTTTACGAAAATCTATCCTTTTAAAGTTTTTGATTATCTTTGGTTTAAAATCAAAATTTTCGTATTCACATTTAATATCTTACAAGACACCTTACTTTTGTTAATGATATGTCTGATAAATGTAATGAATCCATTTTTCTATTTTTTCTAGATCAATTTATTTTAATCTAGCTTTACTTTAACTGAACAGTATTGATAAAGGGACAAAATATATTTGTACTGATTTTCTTACAAAACCATATCCGTTTCAAATTAATCTTATGAAAGTAAGAATAAAATATGTCAATTTTCATTCCCCTTAATATCTTTCCCCCTAAGCCTCTCCCTGTTTGAAGACACTTTAACAAGGCCGTAAGAAAAATAAAAATACGTAACGAGAAAGAGCTAGAATAAGAACGATATTAATTATAATAATCATAAGAAATAAGCAAAACGCATGCAAGAATTACTGCCACGTGTTAATTTAATCTTGGCATCAGAGATAGCATTACCTACAACAATAGGTTTCCAAATACAATGGGATCCATGTATGAACTATAAGTGATTTGAGAAAACTCATACCATGTTATTGAAAATCTTTCAAAAGTCTAACAAAAAAAAAAAAAATCAACACACGTTATATTTCTTTAAATCTTCAATTACCCATAGAAAAGTAAAATTACCGTATTAACAGTGTCAGTCTTGAGAAGCTTTTACAAATAATGTTAACTCTGTCCTTAGAAAAGATCAATTTGATATGTCTCGTTCTGTGCACTGTTATAGCTTTCCCGTAATTTCCTTTCTTAAAACATTGGAGTTACGTGTTGGTTGACACTGAAATTAACACTGTGGGAAACCTCCAAGTAGCTGTATAGTCTGTAATGTCTCTGTTAAGCTCAAGTATTACTATTTCTTCAAATGAATATATTTACTGATATTTTCTCATTTTGTCTGAATCATAAAGTACCGATGTCATGTCAAGTACATGTTTGAGAAGGATGACTTAATAGTATATAAGTTCAATCTTCAAAAATAAATAATTAATTACGTACTGCAGTAGCAATTAGTTAAATGTATTGAAATTTATCACTTAATCTACTATGATGTATCATGTAATTGATAGTGAAATACGAACGCAAAACAAGATTATTTTGCTATCGCGTTTCACTGGATTCTATAAGTATTTCTGTACAATAAAAGTAACTTTTTGCAACATATACATTTCTCTTCCTTGTAATTTTTCCTAATATAGACGCAATCCAAAATTACTTATAACGACTGTTTTTATTTTGGAGAGAGGTCTCTATTTCTTCTATGAAATGACATTTTGCTTAATTCACAGCTTTTAACATCGATTAATAGATTCTATTTGAAAACGATATTTCAGCCAGTATAGCCCATTTAGATTAATTAATCAATAATACGGTGAATTTTCAACTGTTAAAAAGGAAATTCTCTTTCACAACTGTTTGCTCCCGGGTAATTGAAAAGTCCCCGGCCTGACACAGAGATGGCGCAACTAGAATTAAATCCATATGGGTTTTAGTTAGCCCTAACCCTCAAAAGATGCGTGTATAAATTTGACAGCTGTCGGATCATTAGTTTGTGAATTATAGCATTTTGAGCGTGTATATAAAATATTGCTTTTTTAAGGGAAAAAATACAGTTGAAGCAAAAACTTGGTTTGATGCCAAGTTTCCGGACACTGCCCCAGGAAAATCAACCATCAAGGATTGGTATGCTAAGTTTAGACGTGGTGAAATGAGCACCGAAGACGGTGAACGCAGTGGACGCCCAAAAGAGGTTGTTTCCGAAGAAAACATTAAAAAAATTCACAAAATGATTTTGAATGACCGTAAATTGAAATGGAATGAAATAGCAGACACTTTAAAGATATCAACTGAACGTGTGCATCATATCATTCACGAATATTTGGGTATGAGAAAGCTGTGTGCAAAGTGGGTGCCCTGAGAGCTCACTTTTGACCAAAAACTGACTTTGCCAAAAACTCACTTTTGACTGCACACGATGAACCCGCTCCAAAGCGTGGGAAAACGCAACAGTCGGCTGGAAAGGTTATGACGTCTGTATTTTGGGATGCGCATGGAATAATTTTCATTGACTACCTTGAAAAAGGAAGGACCATCAACAGCGACTATTACATAGCGTTATTGGACCGTTTGAAGGACAAAATCGCAAAAAAACGACCACATTTGAAGAAAAAGAAAGTGCTTCTTCACCAAGACAATGCACCATGTCACAAGTCAGTGAAAACGATGACAAAAAATCCATGAATTGGGCTTCGAATTGCTTCCTCATCCACTGTATTCTCCAGATCTGATCCCCAACGATTATATCCTGCTCTCTGATCTCAAAAGAATGCTCGCTGGGAAGAAATTTTCGTCGAATGAAGAGGTGATTGCCGAAACTGAGGCCTATTTTGAAGCAAAGGACAAATCGTACTACAAAAATGGTATCGAAAAGTTGGAGGGTCGCTATAATCAGTGTATCACCCTTGAAGGGAATTATGTTCAATAAAAAAAATTAATTTTGCCAAAAACATGTGTTTTACTATGGTAGGTCGGGGACTTTTCAATTGACCTGTTATGTTTTCCAAGCCTTGCAAAATTTAATAGAATCCTCTACAAATGCAAAGAAATCAGATGTGAGAAAATTCGCACTTTGAAGTAGCTGATTATGGAGTTTTAAAAAAAGTCATGATTACTCGAAGTATGTAAAGAAACTTTTCTCAAGATAATTTATTTTTAGTAAGCAACTATTGTGAATTCCATTTCACCAATGAAGAACCAATAAATGTAAAAGAAGTAATGAAACCTTATATCAAAAGCTGGTTAGAAGAAGGTTTTCTATTAATGAAGAGACAAAAATAAGATGGATCTATGCTTTCACTTTAAATCCATAAAACAACTCAACCTAAGCGAATCCTTTTATCAATATTTAGCAAATACAGTACATCAGGAACTTCTACCAGTTTAAATTAGTCTGTTACTGGGCATTGAAATAACAAATGAATAGCACAACTACAATAGACAATGAGTCTAAGCAATTTTTCTATCTTTATCACTTATGTTGCTAATTATATGAACAAATATCACTTCAGAACGTTTTTGCAGTAGCATTTGATTTTTACCATAAATTTTATAACAGTAGATGTTTATGTTAGCTAACGTGAACTTGATCAATCACAAATCTAGGCTCATTACGAAAACGTGTCATCGCCGTATAGGAAAAATATTTCTCCAGGTTGTCCTGCAGGGTAATAAATAATTGTGTGGCCATTTTACATCAAGAATAATTTCCTTTGAAGAGAAAATTTCTGAATTTTAGAATGTAATTTAAAGAGTACTCTGTGAGAATTGAATTTATTTTTTTAAAATTTATGCAAAAAAAAAAAAAAAAATTAATGCTTTCATGTGAGATAATTATTTAAAATGAAAGTTTGGATACAGTTTGAAATATTTTTTTTTAAAAATTAATAAATCTAAAACTTCTGAAAAATTCCAAAATTGCATTGCTATTATACTTATTAATATATTAATTAGTTTTGCAGAAAAAATGAAATCATATGTATTTCGCATTCAGTAAAAATCATAATTGTAGTAAGCCAAGAGGTTATGCTCGCTGACACATGGTCGGAGTTTTAGCCGATCCGGGGAAACAGATCTTATTGCCACAGAAGACCCGGATGCTACCGGAACTGATCCACGTCAAA
This sequence comes from Nephila pilipes, assembly GCA_019974015.1. Classification (NCBI taxonomy): domain Eukaryota; kingdom Metazoa; phylum Arthropoda; class Arachnida; order Araneae; family Nephilidae; genus Nephila; species Nephila pilipes. The sequence goes on from BMAW01003411.1 coordinate 875,956, forward strand.
TATGTCGAAGCTCAAAGTCTTTCCATGGTGTGGTGTGGAAGTTAAGAGATGAAGGTGTAGCTTAGTTGTCGGCTTCCTCACTTGACAGAAGTTCAAAATTACGAGATCCGTCACAAAAGTCTTCAAGTTGCTTCTAGTGCGACGTTAATTAAACCAATCAGCAAAAAACTCTGACATCCTCTACATTTAATTTCCTTTAAAAAGCACATTTAACTGTAAAATATATCCTTTATTAAGAAGTACTTCCATAACAATCAAAAGATTGAAATTAGTTATTGGTAACTATTTGTGGAAGGAGTAGCATTTTAAACAAGTTAGTGCTTTAGAAAAGCGAAACTCAGATGAACAATTTTAAAGTTTATAAATCTGAAAAAATCACTATATAATTCAATTAGCTTGAAATGCTATTTTGAGACATTAATGTTCAGTGTTTTCTTAAAAGTAATCCCATTTTCATACAATTTCAGTCCGTGTTTTTAATATACCTGATGACTATTTGCAGAGTATTAATTGCATCTAGACCACAGAAAAAAAAATGAAGGAACGTCACAAAAATGTATAATAATAAATTTTAAAATGCTTATATATTTTTACCTAACTTAATATCAAAATATCTTATTTATAAGAAAATAAATGATTTATAAGTACAGTAATTTTGAAGTTATTAGCATAAAAAAGTAATTATTAATTAAAACGTCATTAAGAGTTTTTATATAAAAATGTAACTATTTATTAATTGTAATTAACAATATTAATATAAAACTTAAATATAAATGTATTATCAAATTATTAATGTGTAACATAATTAATTCATTAAATATACTACTCACAAAACTCGAAATATCAACAAATCGCTCTAAATGAAAGTTGTTACTAAAAAGAACGATTACGCTATAGTTATGATTAAAATAAAATAAAATAATTATTCGAACAATTATAGATAAAACAAAAAGTAGAACGAAATTACTGACATGTCTGAAAAACGAATCATGGTCATGTCCCAAAATTTGTTTTATACATTTTTCATTTTCACTCCTGTAACTTCTAGTTCTGAAATATGCATTAGTAATAAATAAATAAGTCGAAAAATAATAATTTAATGAAAATTACAAATCAAAAATTTTTAAAAATGTCTTTTTTTAGTTATTTTGTAATCACCTGGTCCCCATAAATTTTAAGTGGAAATATTAAGGGGAAAATGTTTTTTTTCCACATTTCCTATAAGATTTCTAAAAGTGATAACCCCTTTTCAAAATGATTAATTCAGTTTCTGTCACTATAAAATTATCGAAAAATAACATACTATATTCTCACACATTAAATTCACTGCAATGGTTTTTGCATTTTATTATACTGTCTTAATTCAGAAATTGTGTCAGAGGCATATAATACTAAAAATTAAACTTATTAAATTAAAATTATAGTTGTGAAAATTTCTATAAGATTAAAAGATAGTAAATGATATTTTCAGGAACGTATTTTTATCACCTGTATTCAACAAGGATCATATTCAAAATGAAACTATGCGTATTGCAGTCAATTTCGAAGTAAATCTATAGATGCTGCTATAGCAAGACAATAACAAAATAAGCTGAACATAAATACAATAATTTAAACATTAATCACTTATGTTATTTATCTCTCAATTCATAAGAAATTTATTAATCGTAATTTCCAATACATAATGACGCATATTAAAATATTGAAGGAAACCAATATTTTACGAGGTGATGTATACTTTCAACCTCTTAAGAAATGTGAATTTTTTCCATACGTTCACAATCATATCTAAGTTGACTTTTTAGAAACGTTTCAGAAACGAAACGAAATATTAAATAAATATTAAAAGAATATTCTTAAATTATAAAAGTATATATTAAATCTTTCGACAACCAATAAAAATCGGAATATTTTTCTGTGCATTTTCCATATTTAATATAAATATTTGTTCATTTCATTCATTTCCTAGAGTTTAATTTAATTACATTAAATTCTTATAATAACATTATTATTACAAATAGAATTAAATGAGTATTTCTTAGGAAAAAGGAATTTTTGTAGGTTTTGAAAATGAAACTTACGGCTTGAAAAGGGCAGAAATTTTAAATAAAACAACGTAAAGGAACTTACTACCTTTATCTACTTTCATTTATAATTTTTGAAATATTAAGATTCTGATTTTTGTGATAACAATTTATAAAGGTAATACAAATAATGTATCAAAATTTATAAAAAAAATATTTGTAATTGAATGAGAAATATTTAAAATTTCATATACAAATTTATATAACGTTTGAAAAATATGGAATTTCTTACAGATTTTTCCTAAAGACACCATTGTTTAAGTTTTCTCAGTATTTTGTAGGTATTTTTTTCAGTATATTTCTCAAATATCGTGTTGGATTAGTTTCCAAGTTCTGAAATCAATATGAGTAATTAATTTATTTATGTATTCTGGGATTGCTTGATATGTCTTCCAAGACATTTTCGAACAATGGATTGTGTGTTTCGTCCGTTTTTCGCCTTTTATTCATAAAATATTTTTAAAAAATTCTTTCAGTGATTTTATGACATTAAATGGACGTTTTCGTAAAATAAACCCCGTTAATTCATGAGAATTTGTCAAAACTTTCCACTTTCAAGCTCTTTTCCAGTGAATTTGATGCATGGCCTTACAACAATGAGGAAAATGGTTGGCTTCCATCCAAATATCGAGTTCGAATCGCGGTCTCATTATTACATTATAATGATTGGATGGAGGAGACAGATAACCCGTGTTTATGAGCGACTTTCGCATGAATTATTCAAGAATAAAATTGTTCTCTTCTATCTCGCTTTGTAAGTAGAGGGTGTGGCATGCTATTTTGCTTTCTATTTGCAGATTTGTATAGTGCACTTGTTAACACGATTACACGCAAAATGATTTCAAACGCCCATTTAATGTCAAGTTTTACAGCATTTCTCTACTTTCTTTGCTTTTTTCTCTTTAGGAATGTGTTTTTCTATTGCATTTATTAGAAGATTATGTTAGCTTCAAACAAGAAATAATTACTTTTTATAAAAAATATTTTGAAGGAGAATGGCATTTGAAATTTAAAATAACGTTGAAAACAATGTTTTCATTGTTATCATGTTCATTATACGAACGTGTATAAATATATTTCAATTTGAAAACAATGTCTGGAATAAACTAAGATTCACACTAAGTAGCCAAGTTCTTCTAATAAGTTTATTAAAACTGTTAAATAAATAATTGCATTTATTAAACCTCTCAAAAATAAGTTTATAATGTAAAGATTATTTTCTTTTCTTACAAAAGTTTATATGACCTCGGTATCCTAGTGGTCATGGTAGCTGACTTGCGGCTGATGTTATTACTATTGAGAGTTTTGGATTCGATACCTGATACAATTAAAGATTAGCAGTATAGCATGGCTGATAAACGCTAAATCTCGTTGAGATTGTTTTAGAGTGATATTGAAGTATGGAGAGGGAGGTGACATCCACATTAATTGAGTGACTTTAAAATTACATGGTCCATTGTCAATAAACCCCGTAAAGCTTTTCATTACGATGTTATTAAAAACAGTTATAAATCACCAATTATTATGAATTATGCGCATTAGAGCAATTCCCTTCAGAATATAATTCTCATTTATCTAATTTCAGTTTACCTTATTTTAATATTCACTATTTTTTTTTTTAATTTTTCAATACTCTTTATGGTTAGTTAAATACAATACAAATAATTTCTAACTCTTTGAATTCTTAAAAAATGCATTACATAACAAGAGATAATAAATTAAACAGTAATCTATGTTTGGTCTCATGATTTCTATTAGAGCACTTGCTCCTATTTATAAAAATAGAGTATTGACGCATATTACAATATTATTTCAGAACTAATTTGCACTGATATTATTTTGTATTTTTGTCTCAAACTTTTGTTTTTATATGACTTTAAGTTACCTTTTGGACAATATTTTAAAAATATTATCAATTATTTTGATTTAAAACAATGTATAAACTTACTTCTAATGTTACTTCAAACGTGTCGGAAACTCAAATTCTTCAAAAAATTGTCATATTGAGATTTTAACATTTTTAAATTGTAATGATTTTCACCATTCTAAAATTATCTTATGATAATCTCTGCGATAATTAGAATATTTAAAAATTTAGTTTTACATCATTATTGAAATTAGGATATGTTTATTCAAAAGACGAAAAATGTAAGTTGAGCACTTTATTTTGTATTGATAAATGTGCGATGCCAATTAATATATTTCACATTTACTAAAATTTAGAATTTATTGGTCCCATATACTGAAGAGAATGGGAATATTATTTTTGACACTTGAAAGAAAAAAATAACAGCCTGAATTATTTAAGATGGAAAGCCCTTATCTGGTAAAAGCAGGATGATATAGGCAGTAATTGACCCTTTGCAAACATATTCGTATAACGTTCTAACAATATAGAGAGTCATCTACTTTATATGGAAATAATTTTACTCAAACTGTCAAAGGATGAAAAGCCTCAGTAAGGATTTTGCCAATCATATGTAGATACATTGTGAAAATTAAAAATTACATGGAAACATTTACCATCATTAAAATAGTTTACTTGTTGCTTTTGTGGGGTCTAAGAGACCTATTTTTAGAGATTTATCTAATCTAAAATTATTAAGGAAATGTTTGCATGGTTTTGTACCCAAAACCCGAATGTGAGTGTGAATAGTGCGATATGGTCTAGAATACCAAAAAAAAAAGCACTTGGGAGAAAAGAAGTTTTCGCTTTAGGTATATATGATCATATGCTGTCCTTTAATATAGCATCATACATACCTAAATAATATCGAAAATATTTTAAAATGGCAAGTTTTGAGAAAATTGAACATTGAGGCTGTTGATTTTAAGAAACATGCAATAAAAGGCCCCACTAAGAAGAGTTTGTTCAAATTAATTTAAGAAGGATATAAGGATTGAAAAACAGACTTAAATGGAGTAGAGATGGTTATGAAATTTTAAGAAATGATGATAACTTAGAGTATGGCGTAGGAATGATCTGTGTGAGAGTTGAGTACTTTTACATTAAAACTAATTATATTCTAGGAAAGTACATTTTTCTTGAGCGATATTTCCTTTCTAAGAAACTACTGTTCTTATGTGTGTAGTTTTTGTGGGAAATGTGTTCATAATACTTACTTATATATAATGAAATGAGCGTATTTAAAAAAAAAATAAAAAAAATAATGTATTTTACACAAATTTATTTGTACGAGAAATAGAGTCAAAGTTCCCTGTGTCTGATACAATATTTCTTAAATAAATAAGAAATTCAGAGTAAGACAAAATCTCATTTCAATATAATGAAAAAGATGTATTTTATTTATGTCAAAATTTTAAAATTATATCTATAATAGATTTCAAGAAAAGGTACATAGAAATGGTCAATTAAACATTATCGGTATAAGATATTATAAATTATAACTTTTGTTTAAAATAAAATTAAAAATAATTAATGACTTGGAGGAACTTGACGAGCCGTTATGAGTGTATTAAGGTCCAGCTCAATGTTTGTGAGTAGCAATCGCAAATTCCCAAGAGCTCTGATTTCTAGTCGGTTTCTTTTTTGTATGATGAGGCTCATAACGGCACTGAATCTATGTTCTACTAAATAGGAAGACGGGTAAGCTGTCAACAACTTCTGTACAACAAGAAATAATGCAGGAAAAAAAATGGGATTTGTTTTTTAACTAGGATTTGTGGTATTGGAATGGATTCATGTGTATTTGGGATCTGAGTTTGTCCACGTGCAAAGGGTTTCAACACCCAGTAGGGAAAATTGAAAAATCTTTTTATTTCAGTAAATAATGCTTCAACTTTCGTTTAGGTTTCTAAACATCTAGCCAATAACCATTCTTGGCAATTTTTTTTCTTCTTTTACAAATCTTACGTAAGCTGAAAGTAAGGCTTCATTTCCTGGTAAAGTGGACTCGTGAAGCTGTATAGAAATTTCAGATGTTCTTAAGTACTCACATAAAGAATTTTCTACTTACTGAGACATTTCGTTAATCCGTCTTTGCACTGCATTATTAATCAGTTGATTTTTTTTACGATGTCGAAAGTTGGATTGGGCAACACAATGCGTATTTCCTCACTTACACCTGTAAAATAAGTTTTTCAGCAATTGTGTACGGTTTTCCGGACTTTGCAATCAATAAAGAAATATTATAAGAAGCACGCAATCCATCATTATATCACTTAGATGTTGTCCTTATGAGTTGTTGCAGTGACAGTGTTTTCAAATATTTTTCGATGACTATTTGAAAACATCGTTAAATCCTTATATTTTCCTTCACTATGGATTTCTATAAAATGTTACTTATGCTTGGAAGGATACATTGAATCATTTGACATAGTTTTATAACATAGAAGACACATAGGTAAATTACTATTTCCCGGTGATGTAATAAAGCCATACTTTTAATATTCCAAACTGTATTGTTAGCATTTTTTCTTCGGCTTAATCATACTGTTATCTGTTATAAAAAGCAAAAAATGATGTGAGAAAATTTGTATATCGGTTGCAACAAACCGATGTTAATTATTATTAACTTTTACAATGAAATGCTGCTGTAGAGCCTTTTGAATTAATTATATGACATAAGAATGCATTTCATGTAATTTTGAATAAAATATAATTAACTATAGTTAATTTATTTCAAAAGTAATTTGTGTTTTTTAAAACAAAAATTACAATATCTTCCTAAATTTTTAATGAAAAAAATAAGCACTTAACTAAGGTTAAGTTTTTAACTTTTTACATTTCAATATACACATTATAACAAAGAAAAGCTCCAAAAGGAGTTCCCCGATTGTAATGAAATTTCATATGCCTACACTTTTGGACAGAGCATGCAAATGATTAAAATTTGGTGTCCAATGAATGAATAGCAGGAGGTACAGCCCATCGGAACTGCACACTCAGCAGGTGCATATAAGAAGCGATTTTCAATCTGATGGTTAAATTTTATGTTGCATTACGATTTATTATACCTTTAAATGATTGAAGAAATGCCTCTCAGCAGGATTCGATCTCATTACGAGCAAGTGTCAGAGTTTGAAAGAGGTCGTATCATTGGTTGAAAGAGGCGGATTGGGCCAGTCGAAGAATAGCTCGTCAAATAGGTCGAAGCGATGCGGCAATTAGATGATGCTGACAAGAATGGTTGGACAGTGGGAGATTTCAGCGTTATGATGGTAGCGGTTGACCTAGGGCCACAACAGATATGGAGGGCAGAGTGATTTTCAGATCTGCTGTCACAGTACCTGATTCATCATTATCAACTATCAGACGTGTGACCCACATATCCACCATAATCATTCACAAACGGCTGATAAAGCGAAACCTACGACCAACCGCTACTCCACCTGCCACTCCCACCTGCACACTGTACAGCCAGATTACAGTGGTACTTAGCTCGATCAATTTGTAATGATATTTTCTGGGGATGTATTGTGTTTAGCGACGAATCCGCTTTCAACTGTGTCCTGACGATCATCGAAGACGTGTCTGGATACCCTAAAACAGCGTGCTGATCCTGCTTTCACTATTGCAAGCCCCAAATCCTTGAAACAGGGGTAATGGCCTGGGGTGCCGTTTCTCTTGATAGCCGGACCCCTTTGGTCGTCATTAGAGGCACTCTTAAAGCACAGCGGTACTTCGACATTCTGAGTCCTAATTTTTCAGCAAGATAATGCCAGACAACACACGGTACGTGTTGTTATGAACTATCTTATTGCTTGTCAAACACTTCCATTGCAGCCAGATCTCTCTCCAATTGAGAATGTCTGGGAAATGATGGCAAGGCGACTGCATCTACCAGAAACTGTTGATGATGACCTAACCTGTTATATGGAGAAAATTTGGTTAGAAATACCGCAGAAGATGATCAAAAGGCTATTTTAAGCTATGCCACGCCGAGTAGTAGCTTGAATATACCTTATTGAGCTCGTTATTTTGTAATTATGTGATTCTGAAATAAATCATTCATTTTTTCTGAAATTTTAAACATTTTCTATTCTGTGCATAATTTACCTACATACTAATTTTTGTCTACATCGATGACCTCCTTCTTTGGGCTTCGTTTTTTTTTTTGTTATAGAGTGTATATTGTGATTATTTTTTACTTTTTCAATATAGTAATCTCTTATCTAACATTAAAGTATTACTATATTGAAAAACGTGATGAATAATTTTTAAAAGAGATCAATTTTATTCAAAAATATACACTTACATAACAAAAGTACACTATATGCGTATACTGTTAAAAATGCAGTTTTTCCAAAAGTTCCAACTAACTATACAGAACTTCTTTTTGCCTAGGACTGAAAAAATTTGTTGATACACTTCGTATCAGCATAGCATTGAACTAAAGTGTTGACTAGATGCATGATGTATGACTCTTTTGGAGTTTATTTTTATATTGTAGATAAGTTAGTGCTTGTAGTGGCATTATTCCGTTTTCTTAATAAACCTATTATCGGCCGTCTGTCTTGCGACCTTGCCATGCTTGTTATTAATTTAAGTAGCTGGCAGCATCCAGAACTATTAAATCATAAGCATGTGTCAGTGGTTTTTTTTTTTTTTTTTTTTTTGCTTTTGAGGGATTTTCTCAGTTTTTTTTTAATTTTTATTTCGATATTATTTTATTGCTATATCGTTGTTAACGTGTTATCGGAAATTGAAACTTTAAACTTATTGAAGTAAAGTGAGCAATAACTAAATTTTAGCAATAACAATAAAATTAATTATACAAACCATTGTTACTACAAGTGACAAATCATTGGAAATAAATTTTGTCAATGTTCATTCACAAAACGTATTACATAACGCTCACTACTTAAGTAACATACTGTATTTTAAGCACCTATTTTTATTTATATTTTACTCACGACATAGAGATCTCTACTATTTTATTTATTGTTATTTATTTAAATTTCCATTTTAAGGTGTGTCGCGACTCTTAACTTTCGAAAAATGCGTCTAAAAACCATTTTTTAAAATTTTGTATTATGCATAAAAATAACCTGAAGTAGCGAAAAAGATTTTTGAGTTTCAAATGATTTCACAAGTATAATTTGATAGTTAAATAGAAGAATCAATATTTTTTTAAAATAATTTATTACCTGTATTTTTAAGACAAATAGTTTCAAATTAAACTTATTATTTACTTTCATGTACTGAACCTTTTTTTTATTTTCAAAATGTGTATTTAATTGTCTTAAAAAAATTTAAAAATCGTGCATTTCTGAAAATTATTTTTTTTTTCAAAAAATGTTTTGTGTTCTATTATTTTTAATTTAGGATTAGATTTATTATTTTAACTAGATTTTTGAAGTGATCATCATTTAATACGTTTTACCTGAAAGTTTTTAATAAGCATGTTTTGAGAAAAATAAATTTAAAGTTAGAAATTTAAATAATTTCGTAACCACTATAATAACCGACTTAAAAAGACATTCATATACTAATTATAGTATTTTATAAATACACTTTAAAAATAAGCATTATTAACATGGTGTAATTTACTTTGTAGGCTATAAATGCCAAAAACAAAGCTTATTGCATTTCTTTCGACAAATTTGAATATACACATATTTACAAAATGTAACAGTATTATTGGTTTAAATTTATATATATTACACAAAATAACTTTTTTATAGTTACATAACCACTATTATTTATATATAACTCATTTTACTTTATATATGCTCTCTAAAATATAAAAAGAAGGAAACAAATCGAGAAAAATTGTAAAGCTAAAAGTTTGAATAATTGAAAACTTATTTTTGTTACTCAAAAAGGAAACCTTGGTAATTATAATAAAAAAGACTTAATTTTAACATTTCAAGGCTATAAGTGACAATCAATCTGCAAAAGTAATAGTATCTACACTTTTGACCCTTTGGCTACACTTATCTACAATTTTGACACAAAAATATACCCATTCAAAGTGATTTTACTTTGAATGACTATATCTTTGCAACCCATAGGACTATCAAAAAGTGGTTGGTGTCAAATTATTCAGAATAATCCATAATACATAAAAATATTATTTTCAAACTGTCAATTCTTTGGAAGTTTTAAAGCTCCTGTCATGTAGATATAGTAATTCTATAATAATAGTGTATCCTATAATAATGACATTTACGAGAGGTTTCCTAAAAACAGAATCTATTATGAAAATCTAAATATTTCAATTTATTTCATAAAAAATAATCTTTGTTTTATAGTATAATTTTGTCCAATAGGAGATCTCATTTTTTGGAAACATATTTGATGCTCATCTGCAGTGATGTTTGACATCCTTACCCTCGTTTTTGAGTGTCATCTTCCACATAGTTAAATCGGTGTCTTTCAATGCTCCTCTTCATTGGTGATAGCAAGAAGAAATTCCGTTGTGCTAAGTTAGATTAGTAATGTGCGTGTAGAAAGGAAATCAAGTTTAGATTTTATCAAAACTAGCGCATTCCTATGTTCAATTTTTGATTAGAAGTGAAATATATATTGGGTGGCAAACCTCTCATTCCCAGTTCATTTGCTTAAATGTGTTACACTCAGTTCAAAAACTGCCTAGTTAACTCACTCAGCTTATATGGGATGGTCAGTTGACGGTCTTCAAGTAACGCTCACGATTTTTCTCTACACTTGCGTCTTTTCAGACAGTTGAATCTTCAGAAGGAGGTAGCAATCAATCGACGTATACGTCATACTTTTATAATGAGAATACAATTTGGTTTCCTAAAGCGTCATCTTTGTATTTTGACAGTTTTTAATATCACGATAGCTACTGCGGAGCTATTTCCGAGGATGAAGCAAAGTTGCACATCTGACCATATATATTTGAAACTGAAGACTTAAAGAACCAGGAAAAAGCTAAATAGCTGCAGCAGAGAGTTAATTATAAGCAGACAGAACCTATCCTGGTAATGTACTGGACTCGCTATAAGTTGCATAACGGGCCCCTGACGAGAGAAATGCGTACTACACAAGTTCTGTCTAGGGTTATTTCGATACTTTTTGGGTAGTTATCGTATATAGCTTTTTAACAAAACTATCTTGGGTGTTGTTTATGAACGATGAAATGCATTTATTTTTATAAGGAAACCTTTCTAAATTAGGATATCAAATGTACTTGAAATTAGCTCCCCTCCTTCCCACCCCGAACAACACTTTAATTTTTCCTTATGCAAATATCACAGAACTTGGAACGCATTTTCAGACATAAAAATGTCCCAGATTTCCGATGATTCCGAATGGTTGTAACACATACACTTCTGTTTATTATACTGCAGTTTCAAAATACATAAACATCTTATAAATATGCATTTTTTTCTTTCGTATATAATATCAACTTTCCTTTTAGTATGACAGTAATAGAGATGAAATATGCAATACTCTTAACACCAAAGGAATAGATTGATTCTGGCAACATTGAGAAGTATATAACGACATGTCGCTCTGTGTTGGATAGAGAAGTCAATATATACATCAAATCGAGCTCTTATCTATCCAAAATATGTTTCTATAAGAGATTTAATTAATTAATATTACTTGCGAGCACATCGATAACTTCTCGAAAAGAGAATGACCATGGTAATCTAATGGTCATGGTCACGGACATGCGACCGGTGTTGTTTTGTCTAGTCGTAAGTGCGAGTTCTGATGTCTCGATGAACCCGCCATGTCGAGGGTCTGATGCATGTCAAATTTTATCAAGGTCCCGAGTCCTCCCATTAGCATGCGGGGGAAGTTTGGCTTAATAGCGCCAACTCATTTGTCGTCCTCGTCACTTAACTGAGGTCCAAATTTACAATGTCCGTCACCAATAGCCTTCGTGCTGCTTCTCAGTACGACGTTAATAAGCAATTATTCAGTCATTAAACATGAAATTTATTTTGTGATTTTTTTTCACTCGAAAATGTTTAAAAAAAAGGGACTTGTTTGATGAAAGATGTAACACACGGGGTAATAAAGGTAAATCAGCTTATTCTTAATAGTCATTGTTTCATCCTCTGCACTTGGCAGTTTCTTTTTATATTTCAAAAGAGTTAACTGTGTTTTGACATTTTTGGCAATACTTTTGGTCAAACTGGTAATGTTTTATAATAATAGTTATTAATATAATAATTTATATTTACGAATGAACTTGATTAACGAGAATTTCATTGTAATCATCATCAATTCTCAACTGGACATAACGGGATAAGCCTGCATCCTGAAAACTTTCCCAACACGACCATCCAAAAGAATACCTTATTTTGCCGTGCAGGTCATGGAATCATCTTTGATTTCTTCTCTTTCTCTTTCCAAAAACAGGTGTCCATGTCCCAGCAATTCTTGTGTTATCACTTGATGGCATTCTAAGTATGCGTCCAATCCTTGTCAATGAATTTTTTTTCGGGGATAATATGTTTTTCACGTGTTTTGTTATACAATTCAAAATTTGAAATTTTATTTGACCTGAATATTTTAAGAATCTTTCTGAGACACAGTCCTGAAAGAGAGTTGCCATGGTAACTGCCTGGGATTTAGTTTTCAAACCCCGCTTTGTTAAAGATCGCTAATAACATTCCATTGAACACATATAATTTGAATTTCATTCTTACATACGAGACTTTACAGAATTCGAATATTATTTTGAAAGAATTTAGGTTTATTCTAATTTCAGTTTTTCTCTTCATCTGTGCCTCCATTTCTACTCCAAGGATGTAGAACAGTTTGCTGTTCAACTTTGATATGATTTACTTAAATGTGAATCTTTGCTTTCACTGTTTAATTTCATTACTTTTATTTTATTTTCTTCTATTTTCAAACCAATTGTTTGGCTAAATCCTGTACTTTATTTGCCTGTACTCTCATAAAAGAAATACTTGAAGACTATAAGATACTCTAATGAGCAAAGTCAAGGTCTCTCAGAAGGAAATGAAAATTCCTTCGTATTCCTGTTTTCTGATATTTTGAGTTCTGTACCATTATTCAGACAATTACAATTATTGAAAGAATTTCATTAGCACCCATATTAATACTTATAATTCTTCTAAACTAATTGAATTTGAGTAAAATGGATTCTTAAATTTATTTAATACATATATCAGTATAATACAAAAAAAATTAACGTTAAAAATAATAAATACAGGAATAGTAAGAATTAAAATATTTCCGTTTTTTCTTTAAATTAAATTTTTAAAGCTGTTTTAACAATATATCCGAATTTTAATTTTTAATCTTTTTCTAGAATATAACCACAAATGTTATGTCTGAATATCATTTTTAAATGCGTAAAAATCGAAAAAAACATTTCTAGAAGTATTAAGTCCTGTTTGGAAATTTTTCAGAAATTAGCTATTTTTTCTTAAATAACTTTACATGGATATTTGATTATCGCGTATGAACTACTTCTGGTCTTTCAGTTATTGAATGAAATAGTGACCGTACATCATTTTTCGTTTCTATCTACAACGATATTCACAACCTTTAGAAAATGTATAAGAATTTTGAAACACCTTCCCCTACAATCATTCTTTCCGTTATTAAGCATTTGTTCCAAATACAAAAACTCAATAAAGTCTGATTAAATATAAAAAAAAAAAAATATTCAGAACGCTCAGTTCCATGAAATAATTTCTCGGATTTATTCGCACCTACAGCCTGAAAATAAATAAATGTAAAAAAAAAATACTTTTTTCTCAACCGAAAACGGTAAAAATGTGAAATTCAGTTGCTGGCATTGATAATTCAATTGATCTTATTTGGTGATAGCATACCGGCAATCAGTTGCCTACCCGGAAGCTGTTAGATACACCAAAGTAAATAAATAAAAATTTATTTAAATAAAAAATGAATCATGACATTATAAAAAATAAGAAATTCAACATGCAGTCAATTTCTCTCTCTAGACTTAATGAACTGAAAATCAGTTTATGATATAATTATACAGAAGTAAGAACATACTAAAGAAAATAAAACGAATTAGGATAATTGGTTCCTATGGCTTAAAAAAATGTTTGATAATAAGATTTTTGGAACAAAAAAGCACAAGTACATTTTAATATTGAAATAAGAAGCATCTGGATGCAGAAAAATCTGAGAATTTTGAATATAAGACGTTTAAGAATTGTATTTTATTCATAAATTCCTTCTTGCTCTAGTTTTGTAAAAAATGTATTTTATTACAACCGCTCTATTATTTATTGACATTTGGATGTTTCATATATGAATTTTGACATTTCCACTAAGAATATGTATATCTACTTATCGTTAAAATTATTCATAAGACTATCATGAAACTATCGAGCCTTTATACATTTAACTCGAAGGATCCTTGAAAATAAATTAGTTATATAGAAATTGAAAATTCAGAAATACTTATTGAAAATTTTAATTGTTTTTTTTCATTTAAAACAAAGATATATATTTTACTTCTTAGAGATGAAGAAGATTTAAATCATTAATTTATTTTAAAAATGTACAAATACGTATGTATTTATTCTACAAATGTGTGTGTGTGTGCTAAAAAAAGGCACTAGTTATTGATTATATGTATAGATTGATTATATGATTGATTATATGATTATATGTATAGATTGATTATATGTATTGTTATTGATTATATGATTAGCTCATATTAATATCTTTTTGAGAATATTCATATACAGAAACCGTTTAAAAGTAATGATATTTTTTAACAGGAATGGTAAAATTTTCAAGAATGTTAGAAATCGATCTCAAGTCGTATCGTAACAGCTCATAATACATTTATTGTTTGTACTCGATGATTTTTCACTTAAATTATGGTTGTTTACATCTTGTTAGGGTTTATTTTGATCAAAGCAGCCATTCCACCTGTACTGAATTTTGTGGTAATTAGCCACAATTTATTTCGCGTCAATGGGTAAAAATCAAACGAATTGAAATTCTTTTTGATATAGAAATTTTGTCCGTGATGCAGGATTTTTTTTATATGAAAATTGAAGTTAGTTGAATAAATATATATAAGTTTTAATGACATAGAATTTTGAAATGTAGAAGTTCAACTGCATATACTGCAGTTAACTGCTGATATGTTTTCTGTCAATGGAGGTGAATAGAGTTTTGGATGGTGCATCGTAATCTTTGATATCCTACCAGAGATGTGAAAGTATTATACTTTAAGTTCGCATTAGACTGAAGCATATAGACTGAAACATATAATTTATTTTTGATTGATGTCATTAAAAATCAAGCACAGGTTTTCGGTTATGTTGTAAGATGTTAATTCAGCTCAAAAATATGTGCTCTAAGTTCGTACAGCTTTGTAGATTTGTGAATGAGTAATTGTTTCTGAAATCCAGCCAGTATATCAATGTAAGTTTTCGATAAAATTATTCATATTATGGTCTAAAATAATAGTACGACTACTCATTATTAATAACAAAATATAACGATTATGTATTATTTTGTTGTAGATTGAATATTAGTTAGTGTTGTAAGTATAATAATTGTCGATATCGCGCCTACCTTAACTACAAATGTATCCAAGAGATATCATATGATACAAATTTATTTCATTCTAAAGACTATTATTTGACTTTTTTATACATTTTTATAAACACTAAGATATTAAAAGAAATTCATCTTAACAGTCGATTAAATTAAACTTTAAAATAAGTGTTTTAAAAATAAAATTTTATAAATTTAACAATAACTAAATTTAAAAAGAAATCTATATTATTAAATAAATTTTGGATCTTTCAGGAGATCAAATCTATTTAAACTGAGTCATGAATTGTAGTATTAGGGGGAAAATATAACAATTGTTCAATTGTATTATTATTGTAAATACTAATAAAATTAGACCCTATTATTTCTTCGCTCATTTTTGCTCCATACAATAATTTATATATTTTTTAATAAAACCAAAAGGTAAATATAATTTAAGGGATTGTGTGATTTCAACCAAATTATACTATTAAGATTAATTATATTACAAGATTAAGATAAGTTAATCATGAAAAAGTAAAATTAGAAAGATCCTAGAAATTTTTCCAGAGTTTAATTATAATTATAAAAGTGAAACAGAAGATGAATATCAGTAAAATAAATACTAAAACACTGAATATGTAAAATTTTATTAGAACTGTACTTGAGTTACCTTAGCATTCTTCTTCTAACTAAAGATAATTTAAAAGAAACATTATTATAATAAATATTAGGGCTATGAATAATAATTTCAAATTATTGATCTGTTGAGTTATTTATTTGATAAAAGTGACTGAAAAAAGTTGTTGAAGTAGGCTCTAAGAGACACTGTGTTAAGATTTTAAATTTTAAATACCGTCTCGTTTCTAGTCAACCAAACGACATTAAGAAGGATTCACGTCGCGTAGTTTTTCTGGTGTTCTTGAATCATTATATGGACCATTTCACCACAAAAGTTTTGGATTGGATACGCGAAAATGTGTAACAAATAGTAAATTTGATAATGGATATGAAAATGAAAATTAATTCTTATGGACAATTTGTTCAATTGATTAGGTAAGGCATTGAACTGTAAAAATATTTTTTTCATTCATATAATGGAAGTAACATCTTATGTACATAACGATTTTCCATCCCCACTACAAGCATAATTAGAATGCTATTAAGATATGCACTAAACATCAAAAAGAAGATATGATTTTAGAGCTATCGAAGCACTGTTGGAGAGAACATAACACTTCAGTTCTTAATGTAAAAAAACCTTTTTGTTGTGGATGAAAAAATCTTTACTTTTATTCATTTATGATTGTGGTAATATATCATTTTCAATACATTTTTTTAAACAAATTTTGTATATTTTTTCCATAGTATATATATATATATATATATATAATTAAGAAATATTCTGCTCAGAATGCAAATGAATTCCTAATTGGCCGCTGATAGAATGGAAAATATGCTTGACTTGGCATGAGCACAAATCTTTATCCAAGCCCTAAAAGCACAATTAGTATATGACATGAATAATAGGATATTGTGAAACCATATTGCTTACGTAAGCTCATTCATCGATTAATCGTGAGATAAATGTATAGTTGTCGCTTAGATGTTGGAGAGCAGTTTGAATTGAAGATACAATAGATTTCCGAATAATATGGTTTGCGATAAACTGAAAGCAGCTAAACTTGACAAAGAAAATACACGCTTTTACAAATGGTTATAGATTACTGTAGAGTACTGCTCTGAAATCATAAGAAATTTTCTTAAAGGTTTTAAAATTGCAAAGGAAAACAATTAAACAAAAATTTGCATAAACACTGGACATTCCCAGCATTGGGTTTCGATCTCGAGAATTCTCGATCTGATATCGAGAGCCATACCTCTTCGTTATCGACACTTTCGGTTTTTGTGTGGATACGGAATCTTCTCTCTGAATTAATTATTTATTTTTAAACAGTACAGTTTGAGATCACTTTGACCAATGTGAAACGTATATTGGGAGAGACGCAGATCTGATCGCAGATGAAAATTGAATATAATGTCAAAGAACAATGACGCAAATGAGAGGATCCTCGTTTGGCACTATCATTTGATTTATCAAAAGAACATTATTAAAGTTAACAGAAACAAAATTGTACATACCTTTAGGATGATTATCGACTCCCCAAACATTGAAGTTCGATTTATGTATTTATTTGTGTGGGTAGATGTATACGATGCCTCAAAAGTTTGAAGTGCATCTTTGTCGAATTAGTTTGAATGAGTGTGTAAAATTTTACATGGATGTCACAAATCTTGGTGAACTTCTTATTTAAATGGGTCCTATGTAAGTATGTAGAGACGCTGAAAAGATAAAAAAAAAACACGCTTTCTTTCCAAAATATCTAATAATTTCCCTCAGAATTAAGAGGGCAGTGGCCCTCTAAAGACTTTTCATTTCGATATTCAAAGCGTTCAAGAGGAGCTATTTCAAATTAAAACCCACTTTTGCATGATCGGGGGAACAAAGTATTACTTACAATATTCTTGACCTGACACGAGCAAACTCTTTTTTCACACTCAGACGGCATAATTAGATTTCAGCACATACAGAGCAATATCGTGAAACCATATTGTTTAAATAAACACATTGAATGACGTTTCCCTTATGTGTAGATGTCCTTGAGTTTCTTTAAATCATGAAGCCTAATTTAACCTCACAACAGGTGTACCCTCCCCATTGTTATTATCATGTAAATATGTTAACAGTTAATGTAAAGTAAAGTGTTACAATTATGCATCTGTTAACTTTAATTGTGAAATGTCAACTTTTAACGAGAATAATTATTGAAATTTTGTTTTAATTAGTTAAGAGTGAATAAGTACGTTTATTTTAAACAAATCTTATTATTAAAATAAAAAGACAATATCTAGTTTTAAAGAAATAGAATCACCTCATAAAGAAGAAAAAAATAGTGAAAAATGACCAGGAGATTGATGATGTTACATGTAAATAAAATAAATAAATTTATGGATAACTTTGTAGAGCTGTATACATTATTAATATAAATATATAAACAAAAAATCCGTAGTAAAATTTGAATTTAAACTTATATATAAAAAGACTGGAATGATTTTTATTTTCATTAAATTCCATAGATTAAGTCCGAGTAAGTATGCTTAGAGCAAACATTTAAATCTGGCAAATCTAGCAAAATTGAATTTTAAGATTCTTCTTCATTTTGGCATAAATTGCATTATTTCTTCCTAATATCACGTTTGTAATTTCTTTAATGCATAGTTTTTTTTTTAAATTATTACAAATAATTAATTTTTATCTGACATGAGGAAAGTTTAATAGAAGTAGACTCTCTTCGGTCAACGTTTCATTTCAGCAGGGCATTTGTAAGTGGTCACAGATATTTCCTTTAAATTAGTTTTCGTTATTTTTTATCGTAAGTAATTTTAATAATTCGACCTCAACATTTACATTACTAGTCAAGCGTAATTTTCAATTACAAATGGTGAGTATGTGGAGCCTTATTAACTAGACTTAAAGTTCTATCCATAGCTGAAAGCAGGTCTTGTGTTAAAGTATCTAAGTGAAAGCATTAACAACGCCTTCTAACAGATAAGTATCAAACCAAATTTAACTCAAGTGTATGTTTTTCATACGTTTACCCACAAGAATTCGGAGGAAGAAATTTTACTGAATCAATTACGGGTAATTGTAGCTAGATAAATTTGTTATAGCTATGATCAGTATTAATGTAATAAATACTCCTTGTTTAACAGGCATCGTGTTTGTATCAGAAAAAAAAAAACAGTTTAGAGCATCAAAATATTCAATAGTTCCAGAATATTTATAAGTATAGAATATGTCGTTTACTTTCAAACAATTAATAACAAAAAGGTTACTTATTTATTGTAAAATAATGATTAATAAAGGGAAAATAATATTTAGATTAAAATAAATAAGATAAAGAAATTTCTTGTATTAAATTTTATGAAGGGGATCTGTTCTCTTTTCTGATACATAAAGTATATTTTTAGGAAGCTCAATAAGTCTGAATATTTTTAGAAACATAATTTATAAGCAAATTTTATATAATATTAGATGTGACTAATACACAGGATGCTTACACGTAAACCTGGATAAATATTAAAAAATATTTGGAAGCGGAATTTTCTTTGAATTTTTTAAAGATTAACTTAATATGTAAAAATTATAAATTTTATTTAAATTTCTGTTCTTTTTTTATTTTTTTAAAGTTTTATAAATTATATATATACATCAATTTTTTTCTTTTGAACATGCTTTACTTTTCCTTTATTTATACTTTGTTTTTAAATTTTTTTCTGCTCTTTTTGTCAATTTTGTTATATTTTCAAAGCATTGTTAAAAGCATTCTTCTGCCTTAATACTTTCTAATAGAACGCTTTACTACATTTTCGTTTCTATAAAAATGGGAAACTATTTTTATAATACCATTATATTTCCATTTTATTGTCGCTTGACAATAATACTAATGTAAGTTCTTATAATCTTCCTTTAATATTTTTTAAGCTGATTGATTAATTTCAGGGTTGTTCTGTTTTTGTTTCATTGCCTGCAGTTTTTGTATATCTCTTTTTCTATGGATATTTTATTTACATGGTTTCTTCTTTCCTAATGGTCTATTTTATTTTGTTGTGTTTGAATGTATAGGATTCCATCATTTGTTTATAACCTATTCCTGATGGGATTATTGGGTTTTCTAAACATGTTTAATAAATTAATCTATCATACGTCGGATAATGAATTAAAATATGTTATATTTAATTTTCGATTGCTTTTTTCCCTTTTTTTTCATTTCCTTGGTTTGTAATACATGACTTGAATGTTATTTTCTACCTATTTTTGTCTGGTATTTTTTTCTGTTATTCGACTTCATTCTTAACTGTTTCATTGCGTTATTGTCTTTTTATATTTTTAGGGGTTTTGCTATTAAAACAATTTTCATTTTTCTATTTCTTTTGCTGTAAATTTTTTTAAAAAAATATTTGTCAGTTTTCTTTGTAATTTTGGAACGTTTTTTTTTTCCGTTTCTATACTAAAAATGGTTGATAGTTGCAATTATTCTGTTGTATTAATTACTAGTATATTATTTTAATTATTTGTCCAGAGATGCTTTTGTTTCAATATTGTATGATTGTATGTAGATCATTTGACATGAAAATTTTATTGCTGCAAAGTTTTGTTATTAATAAACGTATAGATTTAATTTTTTAATTTTTTTTTCTGCGTATTTTTTCCCCAATTTTCCTTTTTTTTTTTACTTTTTTACAATCTTCCTTCTTTCAAATATCTAATTTCTTATCTAGCATGCTTTATTGCGTTTTCAATGACGTAACATTTTAGTTAGACTAGGTAATTTTTCCATTATTACATTACATTTTTCTATTTTACATTTTTCTATGTTGATATATGACCTAGTTACTATAATTTTTTAAGCAAATGCTAGTGTATTACTCTAGATTCTTGCATTAAATTTATTTTATTACGTTTTATTTGTATGTATTTTCTTTTTATCCTGTGTTATGCTTTTTTTCTAATATATATTAATTTTTTTGCATTTTTTTAATTTGATTTTATGTATTTTTAATACTTTATAAAGTCTTAAGGTATTTGTATTCTGAATTTTTTTATTTTCTTCCTTACATACTATTTTTTTTAATTTTCTGCCTTAAATAGACTATTATTTTTAAATTTTTTTATTTAAGATTTGTTATATATATATATTAAATGAAAGGAAAAGTGATTACATTTATATAATAATTCATTATTTTAAAATATTATAGTGGTTTAGACTTAGCTAATTTAGTTGTGTTATATAATTATACCTGATAGTAATGATTCTAATATTATGAAATTTGATCAGTTCTAGTATAACTTTAGTAACTAACAAATGACTATATTTATATAACATTGCTCAGTTTTAACTTTTAACAAAACATAGTAATCAGTTTTTCTTTTAAAATAAGTACATGCGTGTCTTATTTTGTACGCCACCAAATACAGTGTAAAATAAGATAAATAAAAACTAATATTTGAGATAAAGTATAAATTAATCGAAACTATTGATAAGAACTAATCAAAAGTATTTAAATAACAGCAAAAATACCACATATAACATATTACACAAACATTGTAGCCACTGGCCATATTAAATCTCTTCCGAAATGCTACTCTTACTGTTGTTCTCCCGAATAGTAATAATTATAATTGTATGTTCTTTGTAAGCAAATCAATTGCATGCATAACACATAATTATTGTCCTCCCTTTTTACTTCTTTTTTCAACAAACACTTCTGTATTTTTAAGGGCAGTTCATCTTCTAGTTTTTTTTTTTTTTTTTTTTTTTTTTTTTTGTGGTATTTTGTATCTGCTGAGAGAAAATCCCCCTCCCCCTATAATATCGGGAGATATTGTCTTTATTCTTCCCTTTCTGTGAAGCTTGGCCTCATCAAGGACTTAAAAAATTATTTTAAATTCTTAGGCTTAGTATCGTGTTATCCAAAATTTGGTGGTTTATACCTGAGTTTATCTATTACAAAAATTATATCAATCATTGTTCTCCTGGATACAAAATATGAATTGCATATTTTATCTGTTGTATTTACAATCCCTTATTTGAATTACATTACATAATAATATCCAGCTTATGAGTTTCAAGATTCTTTGTACATAGTAGAAAATTGTATAACTGTTTTATTTATTTATTTTATTGACAAACATGACACAGTGGAGGTTTCTTTTTGGAATCCGAAGCTGTACGAGCAATTTTCTCAGTTTTTAATGGGTAAATACTCTGATAGTAATGCCCTTTTATTTCTTTTCATTGTTCCAAAAACTATTTCTGAAAATTTATAAATATTACTTGTATTTGTCTTAAGATATGTCTGACAGATCGGAAATACTCAGAGTTTGGGCAAAAGCGCATTTAATGTTAAGAAAAACGACATTTCTAGTGATTTGGTGGCCACCTTTTGACAGGATTCTTGGCAACTTGACGACCTGTTGGTGGGATTATAGGCTACCACTTGGAAAGATTTGGCGAAAAATAGATGTTTCTGGAGAGTTCCATAATCGAAGCTCCAAGACCAATACTGAGCGAAATAGCCTAGATCCTTGGCGAAATTCTTAGGTTTTCACTCCAACTGATGTATAAATACTACTTGCTGAGATAGAAGGAGTAGTAGAGAAGAGGAAGAGCAGTAGTAAAAACAATAAATTTTGATTGCTAGTCTAGTTCATAGCAGCTGTTATCTGTCTGAGATATTAGAGAATTCTGTGTTTGGAATTTGTTTCCTGTGAAATTAGCTGAATTGGAGCTGTGTAATTGTGATGTACACAGCTGAAATTTTCTCTTCCTGCAGAAATTACTACGAATAAAAGTCATGAGAATTTGAAGATATTGTTTCATCGACTCTCAATCAACACGAAACCCGAAGTGCGGTACACTATTAACTTCTATTTCATGCTCAGGTTCATCACATATCTTTAACCACAGCTCGAATATCATTTTTGGTAAGAAAATTTGGATTTTTCATGCATATACAATCCCTAAAAATGCATTATTTTGCTTCCAATTATGTCTAGAATTACTCATATAAACTTAAAATTTGAGAAGAATTTATTTTCTGAAAACAAAATAATCTTTTAAGTAATATAATTATACTTGCATAGTTACACGCGTGTTGTACTCCCTTCCCCATATTCGATGCAGCATTAAATTTTTCTAACGATAATCAACTTATGAATGTCTCTGAAACAAAAAGAGGTAGGGAAAGTGGAAAAGATACATCATTGATAGTTAAGATGCGAAGGCAAGTTGGTGGGAAGACTCTCCAAAGTCTACATTTTATACTTTACGTGTGCAGTTAAGGTTAAGCTATTGTGGTACGTTTGTAATCACTATAAGGTTACCATTAGTATTTTTGTTCTATACTTTTTGTTAGCATATGTATTTTTTTCACTTTTGTTTTACATTTTTCATCATTACCTTGTTACTCATGTTTTCCTTTATTTTATTACTGTGTGCATTACTCTAGCATTTTGCTTTTTATATATTTTATTAATTTGTGATATGTGTCATTGCTATTTTTGTCTTAGATTACATTTTTACTTTTTTGAATTAGTTTTTTTTTACTTCGAATACTTGTATTTCTCTTATTTTCATTAAATGCTTAAGGTTTTTTGTCCCTATTTTTCATAAATTCTCGATTATGTAGTCGTTATCTTTTAAACTTTTTTGTATATTTTTACTGAATGACAAAATGAATATAATTATATAATCTTGCTTGATTTTAAGATATTATAATGGTTCTCTATTTTTGTTCTGCTATATAACTATTAATGACAGAGATTATGTTTCAGCTTTCTGTGAGTTATGAATTGCTCTAAAATAATCTTAGTGACTAACAATTTAATATATTTATATAATCGTGAACGGAATTAAGTTGTTATGTTTATGTGTTTATTATGGTTGGAAATGTGTGTACCAATTTTTGCATTGCATTTTATCTTAAAGCGATTATTTTTAGATTTTGGGCTAGATATTCATGCTATACTTGTGCCTCTTTAAGTATAATATAATATTAAAGTAATTAAATTAATAACTGCATAGTTCTCAACAAATTTAATTAATTTTTATTTTTCTTCATACCAAGTTCTCTGTACTAATTCTTAGTTTCCCAGAGTGGTTTCCTTTAAAATACTCACGGGTTTAGCATTTGAATCAGAATATCTAATAAAAAGAAAACATTTATAAAGCATTCATGTTATGTATTCACAACACAAGTAAGGGAAAATGAACCCAAAAAGGAAATAAAATGAATTTAATAGACGTTTTTTAGTATATAAATAGACACTAGTATCAACTATGATGTCAGAAAAACAGTGAATTCTTACATATATTAAAAATAATGCTCAGAATCTTTCAACAGAGGTGCTAAAGAAATTCCCAAACAAGCATATTATATTCAAGCACACTATTTTTCCATTTTTATTGCTTTATGTTACTTCAAAGAGATACCGTACTAAAGTTTTAAATATACAACATCGTGCTGCAATGTCATATACATAAAAGAGCTAGTTTCCCTGTAGAATATTTTCCAAAATAAAAAGTATTATGCTTAATATGTTTATTATGTGTTGGAAAATACAACTATGTAAGATATGAATACAAATTACATATTATAATAACTCATAAATATAAATCAATTCGACTTTATGATGCAGAAGTGACAAAACAAAAATACTTATGTGAAATTAATATGTTAGATCCTAACTTTATATGCTTATGATGCATGAGGGAGACAGAGAAGGAGTTTATTATGAGTTTAAGATACTGGTATTTGCAACTATGTACACTTTTCTAAAAACTACTTCTGCTTCTAGGATTGAATATATTAGCGCATACAATTTCTATTGCAAAATCTGCTTTAATTCAGCCTTTCGAAGGAACGCAGTTTCAATTAAAAATGCTACAGGTTCCCAGCTAAATTCCAGATTAACATATTTCACAACACAATTAGAAATAACTCTTGTTTTAATTTTATTTCTCTTATATGTATGGCTATTTTTCGCTTGATATATCTTTATAAAAGCATTTATGTTGGACTTTTATGTGAATAGTTTTCACAGCATTTACCTGTGGCAGATAATTTACCTTTTTTCAATTTATAAAACGATAAGCGTTGTTTATTAATATTGCATTGAATCTGCATCACAGAAATGATACGACATGTTTGTATGTAAAATAGGGAAGAATATATTCATGAACAATAATCTATTTTTTCGTATGCCATTTGAAACAGAAACCTATCTTGATTAAAGAAAGAATTTCCTGCTAAATCCTTCGCTTTACACTTTGTCTCGTACGCAATGTAAATGACTTGATGAATGACATAGATTTTATCCTTGCTTAAATATGCTTTTCAAAGATTACAATATAGGTTGTGTTAACAAATTATACAATTCTCAAAGCATTAAGTTATTAACAGAATAATTACAGCACTTTAAATTATAAGTAATGAAAACAAAGCTTTTTCAAAAGATTTACTAAGTAATTTGTAAGTGATTTCTTTCATGATTACGTGAGTTTTTAAAAAGGCTCTTGATAACCAAATAAGTATACCTAAGAGAATTCTTACATCAACAACCAAAAATGCTTAAATTCCATTTGATATTCATAAACATTAATTTTTTTAAAGTTGAAACTTTGTTAATATTTTCAAGTTTTGCGCTAGTTTAAACAACTAAAGGTGATAATTTAGTAAGGTTAAACTTACTCAGTCCCCTCAGTGTATTTATTCATATTACATATTTGACGTAAAAATCTTCCAGACGTAAAACTCTTCTTTAACATAAGAGAAAAAGAGTGTTCTAAACATGATAAAAAAACATTCATTTTATGAATAATAGAATAAGAAACCATGTTTCAATGTTTTGAAATACTTTCAATTTCTATAGTGAATATTTAGGTTTTTAAATGTCTGTAAAAATCTATGACATAGTTTTAAATATTAGAAACCAAAAAATAAAATTATATATTTGAAAGGACATCGATGTAATATTATTAGATATTGAAGCAAGTTAATGTGATTATATAATTTAATTCATTACTTACCAAACAGAGTTTATTTTCAAGCACAAATGCATTCATAAATGTCTCATATTAGGTGATAATTAATTTTAATTATGTTTTATATTAGTTGGTAATTAATTAGTTCATTATTAGTTTCCATTAAACCTTTTATTCATGAATCATTGAAATGTTTCCACATTCACTAAATTTCTATATCTGCTCATACATTACTATAAATGTGATGCACAATAATTATTATTGTTTTTTGACAGATTTTAATGAAATTCAATCGAATGTTTTCTTCCCGATTAGTTTTATAACTCAACTACAAAAACTAAGATATATTTGCTAATAGTAATTAATACATTTGATTGTTAGAAAGTTTATGAATTTCGTGTAATATTTAAGAACCATATTGATAACATTTTGATAGATAGTTTGAGGATG
This sequence comes from Nephila pilipes, assembly GCA_019974015.1. Classification (NCBI taxonomy): domain Eukaryota; kingdom Metazoa; phylum Arthropoda; class Arachnida; order Araneae; family Nephilidae; genus Nephila; species Nephila pilipes. Next base: position 902,541 of record BMAW01003411.1, read on the forward strand.
ATTGATTGATAGTTTGATTTGATTCATATGCATTGTGAGGATCTGGTAATAATTAATTCGAAGATAAGTATTTAATGTTTCGGAATATAAAAAAAATATTAGTATTTGTATCAAAATACTTGTTGTTTTCTTTTATTAATGTAATGATTCCATGAAGAAGGTTTAATTCTTTATATTTTTGAAAACCAACATTTGAGATTAAGGATAAAAAATGGATGTCATAAGCAATCCTTGCATCATGAAAATATATAATAAGACCTGTTAAAATATTTGTCCTATAAAAACAATTTTAACGCAGGATACAAAAGTGATTTCCAGTTATTTTACTCCTAATTTATTCAGTTTCTAGAAATATCGGATTAATTAAAAAATATTAAATGCAATATAATAAACTATTTAATAAATCTTATCTGATATTTTAATCATCTGAAATTTTATATAAATGATTTATTAATTTAAATTTTAAAATAAGTTATAATGTGATTGCACTTATGCATCGCTAATATTTTTTCATTAATCATGAAGCGTGGTTATTAGATTGGATGGAATAAATTAAGGAAGAAGAAAATGCTTTTTGAGTTTTGACTTTCAATTACTTCCCTAAAAGACGAAACGATTGAGCAAATTATAAATTTAAGCAAGAAATTCGGTGTTTAGAATTACATTTTAGTATCATATTTAAACTAGTTATCTCTATAATTCATTGTCTTCTATATGGTTCGGGGCAAGGATTGCGTATATTGATTACCGGCTGTATTTCGGTCTTATTATTGGCTCGAAATTTGACTATACCGAATCTCTAAAAATCCTCTGTTTCAATCACGGTATATCCATCCATCTGGATTATTCAATTAAAATTAAAACTGTGATTTAAGAGATAAGCATCATTTAGTAAAATTATGACGAACAAAGATTGTATATTGGGGGAGGAGGAGGAAGCTCAGTTCATAGAAGCTAATCAAATAGTTAGAATGAATAACACATTAATAAAAGAGATCGTAATTTGGTGCATTTATTAAAATCATTCAAACAAATGGGTTTAAAGTTAATGGTTACATAACTATTAGCAATCTATCTGAATAATACGATACATGGTATTCTGACGCAGATAGAGTGCTGGAGTAGTGTTATATATTGTGAGTTAAGTAAGTAATATGTCTTAGTGTGGGTGCATGTGTATCATCAAATATGAAGTGCGTTTGCGGAGTATCCAACAAAAACATGTAAGCGTGTGTGCCAATTTTGTCTAATACTTATTTAAATACACCGAGGGGAGTGATATAGGATCGCCACTTGTGGAAAAAGAAACGCTCTCTCCTGTCGAGTCTACCTGTCCTACTCTTGAGCATTAAGTGAACAGTTACCTCAATAGGTCTTTCAACTATTAATCCAAGGAGTTTGAGAGAGACCATCCCAACCTCTGCCCCCTGTTCGTGGAGATGACGTATGACTTTTTTTAAAATTAGACTTCAAAATTATCATATATGAAAAGTATAAACAATAATCTGCAAAGCTAGGATATTGAAGGCTTTATATGATTTTCTTTGAAGTTAAAGTGAGAAATACATAATCAATTATTTTTAGTGTTGATTTAAATTTATTATATTTCATTGTGTCCCGTAATCAGTGCACTAATTCTGGAGGATGTATGCGAATATCGTAGAAATTATTCACGACATTACGTAATTCTTATGTATTACTCAAAATTTGCATGGTACACGTGTACAATTGTACAATCGGATCCCGCCATCTTGGGGTAGTTGGGATTCATGGTCAGTAAATTACGAGTTAAGTGAAAAGTAAGTTATAATATTAAAATATACTGAGCAGCAATATAATTTCTAGCTTCGATGTAATTTTTCTCCTTTAAGTTTATTTTCTTTCGAGATATTGCTTTTGATAATCACCGAAATTACTAATAGAAAATAAGAAAATCTTCATAATTTTTTAAAATTTCTAGAGTAAAAATAGTTAGATGGGCTGCTAATCTAATTAATCGTAAGATCTTGAGAATTACCTCTAAGAAGAAAAAAAAATTATCCAGACTTGAACATTTCAATTTCCGAGATATGGTTATTCGCATTAAATCGACATGTTGAAATGCAATAAATAACAAAATGACCAGTATTTAAAAAGAGGGTCTATTCTTAGCCTCAAACTTTCAAAGAATATATATCAAAGACAATTGTTTGTTCATTTCTCCTCTGTTAGACTATTAACAGTTCCCTTTTGTGACGAAAGTTTGATGTCTGCCCTTTTAGATTAGAACATTTTACAATCTGAAATGTTATTAATGTATGTATTCCAAAAGATACACACATGTACTCGTAGAAGTAGTATAATCAAGTTTCAAATGTTTCCTGATAAACGTTTAATACCCACTTCTTTTGTTATATGATACACATCTACTTTGTCTAGGCTGGTAAGAGCAGCTGACATATAATACTCCGGCTTTCATATCCTCATCCTCCATCACAGAAAGGTAATCAACTTCCACATCTAATCAGATTTACATCTATTAGTTGTTTCATCAACTACAAACGAAATGGTTTAATCTGCAAACTCTTTCTAAACACAATCCTCATAATTTTCTTAGGTACACCGCGTTCTCGTTCAGCTCGATATCTAGATTTCATGGGATTATTATATAACTGCCTGGAATACGCAGAAATACGTCTTCGCCCATTGAAGGACGTTCTGTTGACTTTCACTGTGCAAATTCAACCTCTCCCTTGAAACCAATATTACCAACGATGAATCGCCTAATGAACCGACGTTGGCTGTTCGTACTTTATCCAGAAATGCCTCTGAACAATTATAATACACTTTTTGCATAACATTCAAATAGACAATGCGCATTTTGCTGTTTTGTCGCTATGTAACGAAGACACAAAGCTATGTTTTCCTTAGAAAGAAGAGCCGTCATCTAATGGCAGCAATATTGTTGTAGAAGTCGTCATTGAGATTTTTTCTACGTAAGACAGATGACGTTATTTCTTAAAGATCGATGAATTAGAGGAGTCTTCGTCACTAGTTTATATAGTTAACGTTTAGGTGTTATTATCCACCTTTGTATTACGGCCTCAATTGAACGGCACCAGTTTATTTTTTTAAGAAATCCTTGTTTAACAGAATACGGTGTTTTCCTTTTTTTTTAATTTTCTCGTACACTCATTATTGTAGGCATTTAGATCTAGTGCGCTTACGACACCATTTATTTGCGGTGAAATACCAAATTTTAAATTATTATTCGTAACCTGTGAATATTTCCTTTGAAAATTGAGTACTTTTAATAAATATATTAACTATAGAACTTTTTGAGCAGTAACACTTTGAAATCCGGCATTTATTTTGACTTACCCTATACATACGTATGTATGCAAGCATATAACGAAACAACTCAGAATATATATGATTGCTTAAATCTTATCATAATAAATTTGATATAGAATTTTTGAGTCTATTAAAAAACCTTTGGACCTAATTATTATAGACTAATAACTATTTGTAAGCCAAAATTTCTACTGTTTAGAAGAATGGAATTCATAATAAATATTAAAACTCGATAATTTAAATTATATTATGAGATTCCAGTGGAGAGTAATCATGATCTTATCAAGTCTAAATTAGGATTCCAATGTCAATTCGTGAAGTACTTTTTACAAATTATTACTTCATTTATTAATACGACATAATTTTCGAAACCGAATTCTAATTCTTCCAAAAACATTCTTCACGTGAATTTTTCATTGTTGCTTAAAGTAATATTAATTATATGAAATTAAATGGATTTCTGATATTTAATACATAAGGGCACATTTTGACTTAGTGTAAGGTATAAGATAATATTGGAAATTGTATTTTTTTTTCCTAAAGAGGAAATTGCCAACACTTGTTTCAGGCTTTTGGAGATTTAACATGGAAAGTACCGACTAATGGAAGGATAATTTATAGTTCATTAATAAATTCACAAATTAAAGAATCATTTTAAGTCCTAGTTATATTCAAGTTTAGCTTCATAAGAATTCTGGTACAGTATACAGTATTAAAAGTAAGAGTGATATAATGATATGATAGATACTAATGTTCATCAGTAGAGAAAAAAAATTATTTTAGTATTCTATATTGTTAGCGTTTTGAATATCTTAATCCAAAATATTTTATGAAAGTATTTTAACTTTATAAGTGAATAAGAAAGTGCAACAGCAATTTCAAAAAAAAAATTGTTTTACAATGATTATAAATTACTATCAATTATTTTTGTTTCGTTGAAACATTTTAAAGGAGGTCATATATATATATATATATATATATCTGTCTTCTATTGAAAATCTTATATCACTATATAAAAATGTACTTCAGTTTTTTCTGAATAAATATTAAAAAGGATATTGCTTTTTAAGAAGATTTCTATTTTCTTCCTATTTTTAGAAGGAAAAAATATCAGCAGGAGTTTTAGAGATGAAGCCTGATATTATTTTTTATCTCTCTTCAAGGGTTTATAACTTGGAAAAGACTAAACAAAAGCATATAAGATAGCGCATGGTGCACTATATTCAAAGAAACACTTAATAAATTGTAACTTGGCAGAATAAAACATATCATGGTTTGTGAATTTAAAGAAATCCTTTTAGAAGAAACACTTAGAATATTATTTATTACTCATGACATTCTTAAGTAAATTTTTTCATTAACAGTAACATCGGCAAATAAATTACACTATTTTTCTTAAGAAACTGACCTGATCAGTTTCTCTAGTACATAGAAAAATTTTACAGTATTTATATTGATTTCTTCTGAAATTTGTTTATTCTAAATCCAAAATCAAATATACTGTCAGGTGTGTTGAAGTAAAGGGATAAAACAGAATAAACTGTTACGTACTCACAACATAAACCCTTATAGATAATTATATGGTAGAGAAGGATAAAAAAACTAATTCAAAAACTATTTTAATGATTAACTGAGTCAGATTTTTGTACGAACCCAGTTCTTTTCCAAGAAGATTGAGTAGAAACCAAAAAAAAAGAATCTCCTTTTTTTCCCTTCCCATAAAAGGAAATAGAGATTTTTGTATCAGTTCTTTCCCAAGATTCTGCTTTGCTATGAAGTCTTCTAGCCTTATGGAATGGCCATAGAGAAAAATATAATGACTCTTTTAAAAATGGAAAAGTCGGGTAATATTTGCAGAAAGTCACTTCACCATTCCCATATAAATTTTATTACCAACAGGGCCGAAGTACACAGAGATAGTGTAAATTGTATTCATTCTTCCTCAACTATTTAAGTTGTTATGAAAAAATGTTGCAAGTTATTTACTTGAGTCATTTTTGGACAGTTCTGCACATAATCATAAGAAAAATTATTTCAAAAACATATGTAACTGATATTCAGTTAATTAAATCCTATTTATTACTTTTATAATCTTAATTAATTTTATTTTTGTTAATGTTTTCATATGTATACTTTTCATACATATTTTTGAAAACTAATAAATATCTTGAATAAACATTTATATTACACATTTGAACTCTGAAAATGCTTGTGTATTAAATCCAACTAAAATTTAAATTAAAATAACTCAATCAAAATTTTGTATAAATGAAATAGGTTCCTTCAAATTCCTCTTGCAGAATTACTTAGCAGAACTGATTGCTGTAAGAGTAAGACGTGGATTTTCTTATTTTTCGCTTTAAATTGAATATTCCTTAAATATAGTCTCCAATATAAATGGAAGTTTTCTTTAAACATATTCTCACAAAATAAACCAAAGTACCTTAAACCTATTAAATTACTGACCTTTTAAAAAAAATACCCGAACATGTTATTTTTTATTCTCGCAAAATGTGTATTAATATATATGGAATTCTATTTGTCTCTGTGTAATAATATTATAAATAGGGATTATGGAACAAAATATTTTTTTTAAATAATAAGTTGATTCTGTATGTATGTGTAAAGGTAATTATGTAGCTAGTATTGCTGAAAAGTTGTTATTTTAAAATGTATATAAATTCATAATAATTTACAAACTAAATCTATCAACAAATTTAAATTAATTAATATTAAAACACTAGTAAATTACAAATGTTACAAATTTAAATTAAATTAAAATCCAAAACGTAAAATATATAAATTGAAGGTCTAAAATTTTAAGCAGTCAAATATCGTAGGGAAAAAAAAATCATTGAATTGTTAAAGTTGTTCTCCTAAAGAATATTAAAGAAATGATTTTAAACTTGTAAGAAATCAATTCTTAAGAAATAACACCAATATTTTTTCAAAAAAAAAAAAATTGCATGCAGAAAGTTTGGTCTATTATAAAAATAAAAGTTTTTTTATACATCTATTTGTAGAATTTGTACTTCAATCAAACAAATAAAAATTTATATATATATATAAATATTTAAATTCATAGTGATTTTATTTGTAAATAGACTACTTTTTAGTATACGTGTCCTATTGTAAAGGATGTATTTCAGAATTTATTTTATTATTCTTCTAATATAAGAGAAAGTAAATGAATTTTAAAAATAAACAATAACTAATTTTACTGAAAGTTTCTTATTCCGTACTCGAGAAAAATCGATGCGCAGAATAATATCCAGGAAGTTCGATGACTATACTCAAAAAAATATGTCACAAGATAAAACGTTTCAAAAATTTAGAATTTTCTAATTAGCACGTTTAAATATTTCTCTAATTAGCACCTTTAAATATTTTTTTCTGATTTACAATGGCAGAATGGTATTGTTTTAAGATCTCGTTTAAGGTGAATAAGTATATTAGGTCCGTTGAGGAGAAATAATGTAGACATATTAAAGTTCACAGAAAGCAACTGATTGAACTTTTGTGTTAGGGCATCACCAAGGTGATCGAAGTTATTTATAATGATGTCGCATGGAATATTTTTAAGTACATGTAATCACCGCATTATTAAAGAGGACATTTGCATATTTCTGTTTTAAGCCATAGCATCCTTATGATATATGATATAAATACACATGAGTATTTTCTTGTTACAGAAAATTTAAAAATAATTTCTTTAATATCTTTTAATGACGGAAATCAATTGTTTACAACATGGAAACAGCAGCACAAAGGTAGTACTTCATAAGCACCTTTCGGGAAGAATATAAACATTTATTAGGATAAAAATTATTGTAAAAATTATAAAAGGAATAAACACTGTATGCATTAATAACGAATTAGCGTCGGGTATTAAAAGATATTAAA
>BMAW01003411.1:910176-1008489 GCA_019974015.1 Nephila pilipes
TATATTCTTTTATAAAATCATTAAATTATAGTGCAAAGAAATAATCTCTGAATAAACAATTTTATGTCAGAAATCCTTCGATTTCCTTTTCTATTAAAAAAAAAGTTGTATAAATAATTAATTATGAGGACTGATTTTACTGTTTGGATTTTGGATATTTTACAGGTGAAAGTGAAGATAATTTTTACAATGAAAAGAGTACTATATTTGATATAACATCACCAATAAGAATTGCGTTATGTAATATTAAACAGGTTTGTCCAAAAGAAGGTGGACAGTATGTGGAATAGGGTAATATACCTGTTACTTTTGTTCAATATAACTATGCTAATAATTTAAATTTAATCGGTGCTCCTTGCGGATAATTCAGAACACTGATAATGACAGATAATTTAAATTACTACAGTTGTAAGAAAAGGGGTCTTATAAGGGTACTGGAAATCTCAAAATGTTGAAACCGTTATAAGAAATTGCATTTAAACATTTAGTACTCAACTCCTAAACAAACAAACCATTTACCACATTCGTGAAAAATCCGATGGCACTGGCTCCCCAACTTAGTGCTCCAAAAGTTGATTGACTCAAAATATTTTGTATTGAGAATTATAATCAACTTATCGCCGAAACATGTGTGATGTTGGGCTATTCGTGGTTTCTCTTCACTAACCTTGTGGACTTTTAATTAAGATTAATTGCTTTCGCTAAACAACCTTTGCCCATCCAAAAATGAAACGTGATTATGTAAAGCAGGTAGAAATGAAATGAAGCAGGAAAGTTAGAAAATATATAAACTCAGGCTGAGAGTCGCGATAGAGAGGTAGAGGTTTAGTGAATCTAGTGTTCAACAATTGTTCCAGAGTCGGAGTTGAAGTCGATGCCAGGAATTGTAATAATTTATCGGCTGGTCAATGTATGTTAGAAGTCAAGATATACTTAGTGGTAAGAGTCGGTTAGATTATTACTGGTAGATCGAGATAGAATAGTTAATACCTTGTCCGGGAGAGCATTTATAATAATTATTATGTTAACAAGAAAATAATAAATATTGCGTTCATTATTCTAACGTTTCTTTGATCGACTTTTTGATTTTTAGTGTTTAAACATTGAGTTTAGCTATGGCACAAGAGAAAAACTGGAATGGTCTCCTGTCACACATTTATTCAGAATCCAAAAAATTCCTCAAGAAAAGGTTCTTTGGAATTGAGCATTTCACGATTCTCTACCATGCGAATCTTGAAATCTATTGTTTTAATAGCTTATCTCCCATAGCTATTGCATTAATTATTGGAAGATAATCCATACAGGAGGCTACAATTTAGTGAGATTATCATTAACGGAATTGAAGGAAACCCAGTGATATTAGATCGCATTATGTGGAGTGATGATGCTTATTTTTCAAATTATCCGGTCATATTAACAGACATACTTTTATTTTTGAGTATGGTGAGAACATTCATTTAACGTAAGAGCAACAAATACCTCAGCCTGGTATCAATCTTTGGGGTGGTATTCCAAGTTGTGGTGTCTTAGGATCAATATTTTTTGATTGAACAATCACAGGAGATAAGTATCTCGAAATTTCTAATGGATCAAGATGTTCAACAGGTACAGCAACATCCTAACTCTCATGACCTTTATTTCTAACAAGATGGATCCCCTACATATTATTCGAGTGTAGTCCGTGAGTGTCTTGATGAAACCTTTCCTAAGAAATAGATTGGCTGAAGAAGTTTAATAAATTGGCCGATCCTTTCACCGGATTTGACACTAATTTTTTTTTTCTTTTGCAGATACTCAAGGGCAAAGTGTACTGTCGAAACTCCCTAAATGTCAATGATTTGAAAAATTACATTGGAATGCATTTCAAGGAATTAATACCCAAAGAGTCATATGCAAAATATTTGTCCAAGTGTAAGAGGCAGACTTTAAAGTTACGTAAATTCTGATGGAAAACAATTTGAGCACCTGCGTTGATAAAATTTAAGGGAATTTGTATTATTGTTCCCAATAAAATTTAATTATCAATTTAATAATTGTGATACTAAGTATAATTTTATGCATATATAATCTCAAAATAAATATTTTCATTTATTGTCCACCAACTATTGGACCACCCTGTATTTATGAGGCAAGTTTGAACAATATTAAATACGACTCTATGAAAAGAAATTTAACATATCTCCTATCACGAAAACAATGGTGTTGCAGTTTTTATATGATTTATTTTATATGATTATATTTATAAATGAATCTAATCAATCATTATCATTACTAGTTATAGCATTGTTTTTTACGACTAGTGACTCACTAATGCATGTTCGATATTAAAAGATTTTTCAAATCCATTCCATAACATTTCATTATTTATTTGATAACAAATATTGCAGCATAGGACTATTCTGTTTCCCTCTTCTATCTCCTATTTGGTACGTTTTTTGTTGAACAATAATCACAATGTGATAACACTCCGTCGCCGCGGTAGCCTAGCGACCATGGTTGTGGACTCGTGGAGACTTTTGATGAGTTGTGAGTTCGAGCCTTGGTGTCCTTCAAGGCTCACCATGTAGCCAGGGCTGATACACGTTAACCTGCTGAGGCTCAAAGTCCTCCCTTGGCGATGTGTGGATGTTAAGAGAGGAAGGGACCGGCTCAGGTGCTATCCTCAACACTTGACCGAGGTTCAAATTTAAGAGGTCCGTCTCCAATAGTCATTGTGTTGCTTCTAATGCGATGTCAATAAGACTAAAACAAACCAATAGCGATCTAATTTTAAGATAATTGTAATAGGGTCTTACGCACAGTTCCCTTTAACACACTTTTGGTGGTATTTGTAACTCTCTTTAAATTAAAAATCCTGCTTTGTGAAAGAACCATGGTTTTTATTAATTAGCATTACTATAAAAGAAGAGTTGAGCATGAAATGTCGAGATTATAGGTATTGTAGAGAAATAGTGGGATGTAGGAAAATTAGCGAGATATATGATCACGCTTTATAGGAGCGAACAAGCGTAATGTGATATTCTGGTAATGTTCCTGATTCGGTTGCTTTGACTAGAAGCTTATTGGAACCAGGTACCGTTTTCTTGCTGTTATAATGGTAAATGGAATTCTCTTTTCCAGTCTTTAGTTAAGGACTGGATTCGGTGAATGTTCCGCAATATTGAATTATTCTGATGTTATTTATTCAGAATCGAATAAACTGATTCAACATTTTGGAATTGATCTATATATAATGATTAGATCTCATGGTATTAATAACGACGTTAGTCCGTTACATGTAAAATGACTATTTAATTCTCAGATAAATACATTATTCCATCTTAACATTTAATTCATATTTTTTAATATTCGTCAAAATCAGTTTCTTTTGTAGTTTGAATAAAAATTGGTAACCTAATTAATTCACATGAAAATTTCTTTTATATTTTATTTAGTGTCAAAATGTATTTTAAAATTAATTTGCAATGGTTTGTGTTTAATGGAACCTAGATACTCTTACTATTATTTAGCGAGAGAAGCATTCACATCCCACGCAAGAAACAAATGTATATCGACTTCCATTTTCTTTCTGATATATGCATTGTATCCGGAAAAAGTATGAAAAAAATTTTAAAAAAATATACAATAAGTCTATATACGTGTTTTTATTTTGAATAGTTTGTAAAGAAAATAGTCATCATACCTTTCCGCACTCCAGATTTAAAAAAAAGAAAATTTTAAATCATTGTATTTCTAGAGAAACGTTTGCCACAAGATTCAATTCAAACGTGAAGCACAAGTAAATGTCCATTTGCGAAGAACCTTAACGAGTTGATTTATTGTCATGACAAATTCCCGCTAAATTTCTATCTTAACCTCAGCCATTAGAAAAAGATGTTTCTTATAACTACGGAACTGGACACATCCGTTAAACCTACAGTCAGTAAGAACCCACCAGTTTCTCTTGCTTACCATTAGCTGCCTTATCCGCAACCGCTACTCATTATACACAGTATCTTCTGCTGGTTATCACAAATGAACAATCTTCGTTTCTAAATCACCTTTTTGTATCCTCTTTTTCCAGTAAGAATTTTCTACTAATTTTTTTTTAATTATCTTGTGGTTACATTAATTAAAAGAATTATTTGGAAGAAGCATTATTTTTGATGGACATAAAACAGAAATACATTTAATATTACGGCATGTAATGTATATAATAATTTTTAAACCGATTGACGATTTTGTTAATATCACAATGAGCAGCGAGAAAAGGGCAATCGGCAATGGACCTCAGAATGTTGAATCTCAGTGACATGACCACACCTGACTGAAACCTACCTCTCCAAACTTCCACACTATGTCAAAGGGAGGTCCTAGGCCTGGACCAGATTTAACTTGTATAAGCCCCGTTACATAACAGGTCTTTAATGACATTAGGACTCAAACCCACGACTAGTAGAAACACTCGCCATCCACAACCATAACCACTAGACTACCACGCCCAATAATGTTTAAACATACAATGCTCAAATAATTCTATGAATAACATGTATTTGAATAAGAGAGTAATCCAGAAGGTAATTTCTTTAAAATCGAAAAAGTATTATTGTTTTTGAAAAAAATTACCGATTTGTATATGTACACCAAACACTATATTTTAGCACAATCACCTACTTTCACAATGCAGTTTATGAGCAGGCAGTGAAACTTTCGTATATCTTAAAAGAAAAAAAAAATTCTCTCACACCTGTTTGCCTATTGTTTGATAGTACATTACGAGATTTTATAGGCGGGCGAAAAACTTTGGTACAAAAGAATATCTTTAGTGAGAGGAAAAGATGAAAGTCTGAATGTTCTAGAAGGCTTTGAGAGGGCTATGTGTGTTAAAAGACTGAAACTATTGATGATTTACCAACCACATGAATTCAAGCGTTGTTTTGGGGTGCTGGTTGTGAGGGAAATGCATTGTCATGCTATAAACCCCCTCTCTTCATTCTAATTTTTTAAAGTTTTCTCAAAACCACTCAACAGTAATTGCTGCCCTCCTCCCGGTTATAGCAATTGTATTCAATATGCAGTGATGTAGCTTAAATCAATAAAATTATTTTAGTACTTCTGTTCAAAGCAAATTATTAATATTTATGCAATGAAATATCTCCCCATTACGAAATTAATCGCTAGATGATTACTGAGTTTTTAAATTATAAGTTTAGTGTACTTCTGAAATATATAAATGCCTGTTCTGAGGCAGTAAAAATATTTTTCCAATTGGCAATAATATATGTTAATTTTGAATCAATTTAAAGTATTACTATATCATTAAAATTCATAAAACTGTGCTATAAAACATTTGAACTAAACTTAAGCTTATTTCTAAAAATACTGAATAAACTAAATTTAATAAAATAGATGAAATAAGACATTAATTTAAACTATAGTGGAGAAATTAAATGGAATCGCAAGCCACTGTCTTACCAAGATGCATATATTAAAAACATACATAAAAGTGTATAGGATATATTCTAAAATGGGAGAATTTTCCTCCATTTTATAAAATAGCGGATGCATTTTACAGCTCAATTCGGTTATTTCAGTTTATATATTGGCTCCTTTATAAAATAAAATTGATACGGATTTGGGAGAGTGGTTTTTAGGGATATTATAAGAATTTTCAATTTCCCAAACACATAATTATATTTGCTCCGCATCCATTATAAAAACCAAACAAAATAAAACCATGCTAGTGCAACGTCTTGAGAGAGAGGACCTTTTCAAAAGATATCTATTTCTATCCTATAGGGAAGAAAAGAAAAAATAGGAAATGGCTACCAATTTTTTTTTCTGTTTAGAACCTACAAGCAAAACAGTTTGGCTCACATAAGCTTCTGGCACATTTCTTCACTAAAAGCCTTTTGAATTAGTTTTCATTTCCTTTCCACCCTCTTCGTTTCCTTGAGGAGTTTATGCTAAAAGGAGGAACAAAAAATTAAATATTTTTCTATCCTTATTTATTTTTCGATACATCTAGTAAAAGATTTAGCTTGGGATTTTGAGGAAACTCGTTTTAGAAATGGGGAATATATGCAATATAACAACAGATCAAACATTGATCAGACTAGCAGAATAAAGGAAAGTAGATAATTTATATGCCGACACTCCTGTAAAACTTTAAGAATATTATGGATTGAGAAGGGTGTTAAAAATGACACGATCAAATATTGCTTTTAATGCTGAACATTTGAATATGATATACTTAAGAATTTTCCAATTGCTAATTGTTCCAGCTTACAATATTTTTATTAGCTGTTATTGCTCTGCTTTGTATTTTATTTATCCATCCTTACACATCTCGAAGGATATATTAATATTTCTTTTTTTAAAATTTATCCGTGATAAATTCAATCGATAGAAACACTTTCCAAACTATTTTGTAAAAGTCGTCATTTCTGAATGTTGTTTCACAAAATGTACTTCGTTTTAGACGTTGAGACTGAGCTAAATGCATTAAGTGTTTTCAGTAATTATGGAAAATTACTGCAGTAACAATAATTAGATTTCATAGAGAATTAATAAGATATTATTGCAAGAATAAGATTTGCATTCTGCTATATTTACATGGCCGACAAAATTAATTTGATTTAAACTTATTAAATTAATTATTTAATTTTATAAGATAAAATTAATACTGGCAAACAAGCATATTAAATAATTTCAAAACGAACGAATCTTTCAATAGAAATTTACTTCAGAAACAGTCTGTGACTACCCGCCATTACATCTATGTGGAATGAAACAATTCGTAACAAACTGCATAAACAGTAGTTGCGGACAAGTTGTCGACAACAGGAGTGCCATTAGACCATGGAGTGCATCTCTGGAATCGTTTCGTGGTCATTATAAATGGACCGTGAAAGGCACTGAGTGTCATCTACGAATGAAAGTTGCTGTGGCGAAGGGAGAAATAGCATACCGTTGCCTGGTATGACGCGTTCTGGGAAATACTCTTCGGAACCCATTTTACTCAGCGCCAAGCTACCTTCATTCGCAGTGTTATGGTTATGGTCTGTGGGGAAGCTCCGGATATCTACAGAATATTTATAAGCATTATAATTACCATAATATTAATGAAGTTTAATCGGACGATTGAAATTATTAAGGTAATTTCACAAGTGTAAAGTGTGCTTTTCGTTGTAATTTTTGTGGTAAATATCTCGGGGCTTAAGAGCTTAAGATAAAAAGTTTATTAGAATTTTGTTATATGATGTAAAATATCTATTTAATTATTTGCTACTTGAAAGAAATATTCATATGTACCTTTGAAGAATCCTTCAAAAAAATTTATTTTTATAAGAAAATTTAAACAAATTAATTAAAAAAAATTATTTTACAAAATTTCATCTTTGAAAGTCGTTCCATAAGTTCTTAGTAATTCCAATAGATGGCACTTGTAGCGTTGAAAATGGTTTGTTTTCTAGTAAGCATCTTGACTCAATATACAGCTGTCTAAGTCTCAATTACTCGAATTCGTGAACATGATGCCTTTCGTATCTCAAAACTTATTCGTTATAACTTTTACGGCCGATGAGATCTTCCTCACCTATTTTAGAAAAGATTAACCGAAAGCATATTAGCGTTTTAATCTTTGTTTCATTTGCGGTGCATAATGACGAATCCAGATCAGACCAAATGTGACAATTCGACACAAAATGACGTCAACGACTCGATGCGGTTGCAATCAATTTTGATTTGGCAGCAGATGATAACAAAATCAAATTTAACATATAAATCTGTCTCATATTTGTGTCGTCTCGGTTTAATAGACAACAAAACCCAATGGTAACAACAATTTGCCTTAATAGTGCCATCTGCATTCAAATACTAGTTTTTTTTAATTCACATTCATGTCATCTTCTATATAAATAATATTGATAATTCACTCGAGCATTTTGGAAAGTAATTTGTGAATTATTGAATTTTTCATCAATTTTTTATCCTTTATTTAAAAAAAAGATATAGTATCAGTAATTTGAAGAGATGGTACTAACAGTATTTTACTACACTGTATTGTAAAGGCAATAAGAAATTCAAACAGCAATTTCAAAAATAATATCATGAGTGTAAAGTGTATTTTATGTTGTAATTAAGTAAAGAGTAACAAATTGAACAAAACTCACTTTCCGAACCTAAAGAGTGTTATCGTTTTCATTGTAATATATTATTCTACTGTAATATAGAAGTATTAATTAAAAGTATTTCACTACATTTTTTTGTGTTTGCACTTACAAAATCAATCAGAAAACTCACAAATAGTATATATATTTGGTAAGAGGTAACAAATTTAACGAAGTCTTATTTTCAAAACATTAAAATTGTTTAATATACTAATATTTTTCCTACAGTAGATCCTATATTTACAATTTAATTTTAAGAAAATAAGTTTAAAAATTAAGAGAAAAATAATTAGAAGAAAAATAAAATCTAAATTCCTCTTCTGGAAGGTATATTTTACTGTACGCCATTTTATTACTGCGTATCTTTGAAATCCTTCAAATTCAGTTATTTGAAACTCACAATTAATTAAAATACATCTCGAATTGGCCTGATTATAACTTATTTCTTTTTTCTGCATTATAATAGTCTGTGACATGACGTCATCTATTGATGGAAAAAAGGACACTCTTAGAAGAGAAGAAACTACATTCTTCAAGCTTACCACACCCGGAAATATAACAACTGTCTTTAAAAGTGTGGCCGCCTGCTAACCGGCTGAGTAAGGCAACGGGTTAAATCATTGTTAAAATATTTAGTAAAAGTAAATTATATTGTACCTTTTCTTAAAAAAGTTATAATCTTTTAAAACGTTTCCATAATTTTAAATTTTACGTGAAGAGTATACTTTTTTATTTTATTTTTGTAGTATGACTCAATTTACCAAGTTATTTTTAGTTTCATATTTTATAAGTGATTTTATTTTGATTTTTAATTTTACTTCTTTTATCAATCCAACTCTAATTTCTTGAGATTGTGAATGCAAACGTAAGCAAATGATGATGAGTTATTCAACATTTCTAGATTAGTTCTAAATTGCCTTTCTGGATGCAATCCAGAGGAGAAATAGATGTGAGTTCTACTTCTAACATTAGTGAGAGAAAATAACACTAATAACTCTTGCTGTTTCTGCATTTTTAAAGGTAAGAAACTGCGGAATTAGGATTAGAGTAACATTTTACGGTGTGCGGGTTGCACTATCTTCCCAAATTTTGTGAAATTCTTAATTATTGTGTTTACTTCTGGCTCACAGCTCCTGTTATACCGAACATCATGAGAGTTATGAATATTCTTCTTAAAAAAGACTATTTTAGTTACTTGTCTTGAGCGAGTGCTGTGATTCACAGAACTCTGAAACTACTTCAATTAATAACAAAGAAGACTATACCTTATAACGGATTCTTATGAGCAATTTTTCTTTGATTAACAGCTGATGTTACTTTACAAAGATGCTTTTGTATAAGAACCTTGTTACATATGAATTGCTTATATCACATAAATTATCATTGTTAACAGATTATATACGGACACAACAGTGATTTGTAGAACACTATATTATTAGCGATTTACTAAGAGTGTGTAATCGTGTCGGATCCTGGAAGCGTATTGGAATTGGATTCAGTTAATTCGAGCTTGGTGTTAGTCGCTATTAAGATAAGTATAATTTTCCTTTGTAACGCTTGCTTGAAGACGCGGTTAATTAAGCGCTCCACATTATTAATTTATTTTGATGCAGTTTATCCAAGTGTATATTTGCATTAGATCACTATGTCTGTTAGTTATCATCTTCTATTATCAAACATCCCAGTCTGAACTTTGAATATATTTTTAGACAGAAATTTGTTTCAATTTAAGTATCATATTGTGACTTGTAACACATACATTCATTCACTGCACAATGTTCTAAAAAGTTAGAACTTTCCAAAAACACGCAATTTTTGTCTTGAAAATAAAGCCCATCTAATATGACATTATAGTGATACGTAGTTCGTAGGATTACCGAACGGAAAGTTAGTTATAACATGGGATGGGCCCGTAATTTACAGTACAAGTCCCTGCAGAGGATAATTGCATGTTTAATGCGCATGATTGTAATCGGCTCTTTCGGGTTAAAAACGGTCCATTCTTTCCCTTTGTGGGTATCTTGCGTTTATCCCCGCTTAGCATTTAAATAAGAAGTTGGCTAAGATTTGGAATACACACACACACAAATTCAACAGATACGTGCATGTTTCATCAGACTCTTAACATATATATTTAATGACACACATGTATACACACTATATGACGAGTATTTATCCCTATCTATGTTGAGGTATGATTTATCAACCTCCAAGGCATATATTATTGTGTAAATGTTGAATTTAATTATACATTTGTTTTGTTAAATTTACTGAATACATTAAATGATGGTTTTTTCTTTGCGTGATTATCATTCACATTCAATTCAATTTTCATCTATAATCGGAGTACCTCTCAATCACTATGCGATTCATTTTGTCCTAATTAATCTCTAAATTCATAGTTTTAATTTATATAATAAATCCACGAGGAAACTTTGATCGCATTGGAAGATATGTTATGGAACACAGTTTACACTTCAGAAAATAGACTATCTCTAATGAGCAGTTCTATGCAAAATATTACTTTCTAAAGGATCACGAAGGAATATAATGTTAATGTCGGAAAAAATCCCTATGGTGATTGTGGATGCTTTTATTCAATGTTACTCTATAGCAACTGTAATAATATTGACTGCAATTTGTTACAATCTTATATTAGGGTTGATCAAATATAAGTGAGATTTTTTTTTAAGCAAAAATTCTTTTCTGACACATCGATTACCAAAAGTATATATACGAGAATATTATTTTTCTATAAACCCTCTTTTAAGATCTGCTAGAATGTTTTTCCTGACATATTAGGATGTTTCTATTTATATCTGATAAGTAGAAATCAGACGTGTGTAGAGACAATTAAGCACAAATTCTTCTAATTCCTGATTTCAGAAAAGTGTTTCTCCCTTTATAAAACAAAACCCATTCTAGAGCTGTAAGAAAATCTTTATTCTTCGGCTTTACTGACTGATTTAGCCGGGAAGGCATCAAAAATCTTCCCATTTTTTATCAGATAGTTGTAATGAATTTCGAAGTGCTTGTAGTAGTACAATGCATATCAAATTATTCCTTATCACTTAATGCTTCTTTTATTAGTTTAAACTAATGGTATTCAAAAGCTTCTAGGTCTCGAGGGTTGTCCAGAGAAATGTCCTTAATGTTCCTTTTGTTACCCTACAATTATAGGTTCTTACATTATTCTTTAGAGAGAAAAAATTGAAATCATAATTAAATGTCTTTCGGATCTATATGTTACATTAACTTTTTACAAAAGTTAATTTTAGTGTACTGCATTATTGTAATAGAGGCATGAAGAATATTATCGTACACAATATCCTGCAAATCCAAAGGAAGCATAAGTAGATATTTTTCGGTATTAACCGGATGTTTGTCTGTAGTGGAAAAGTTTTATTTTTTTCTGTGGCATACCATACTAGGTTGTTTTACCTTAAGGGGTCTACCGACTAAATAATTAATCATTTAAAAATATAAAAAATGTCAAACGAATGCTTAAACAATACGTTAACACCACAATCTTGGAGCAGATTCTTATATTGGTATGGTCCCCCTTAAAGTTTAGAATTAATAGTTAAAAAACCTGTATAGAGTTATTCTACACTTAATACTCAATAATGCTATCGACTCAATTTGGGGGAATTCAAGCTTTTCTTCTCTTTTTCGGGACGAAGTATCCCTGCCTACGACGAATTTATATAAAATACTCACTGAACCTGGCACAAATATTCAAACGATTTCATCGAATATATAGCACGTATAAGCATCTATACTCAGATATGTTTCCTATTTAAATTACAATATATAGCTCGAACTGTATCACCAATATCTACTTCGGGGCAACATGTCTCACATATTTTGGTTGTCAATTTCAGTTACGTAACCGTCGTCTTTAATACTATTTGTTTCAATAAATTTGATGAATGTACCAAATGATGATCTTTTCAACGAGTAATTTATTATTCATTGTATTTGAATATCATCTATGTTCGGAGTTTCTTGTCTAATACTGTACGATCATTTGGTAGCTTAGTAATTACTAATGTGGTTCATCTCTAAATTCAAACTTGTAAGATAATTAAATAAATTCAGAGAGACTGAAGCTCCGATCATAAACTTAAAAGAAGGCATCAATGTTGCTATGGTAAGATACATAAAATCATACAGCGTTAATATAAGTATTTTTTATATTTGTTCTACCTTCGTATTTTGGGTAAGAGTAGGCAATTATTATTTTTTTCTTACATATGACCATAAAACCATGCACTGTCTAGTTATAAAAGAACCGGAGTATTCATAGTAAAGGAGAAATTATAGTTACTGCAAAATAATCCTAGAAATAGTGCTAGTTACTCTCTTTATTTCTATTACTTCCTGAATATGTAATTTATATCATTACATCAATCTGATAATGTGGTGAATTGTAGATAATAATAAAACGGAAATGTTTCTCAAGTGTGTTTTGTTACACAATTCATGAACAAAATAACAAATAGCAAATATCACTCTAAAAAGGTTTATTTATCAAATAAATTAATATAATTTATTTTTAAAAAATATATGTTTACCAAAATCATCATTTATTACGTTACCAAATGCATCATATTATCTTCATTTCAAACAGTTTTTTTTACATAATTTTCAGTAAATCTGTAACATAAAACGCGTCAAGTAGATTCAGATAAAATTTTAAAATTCTTTCCGTAACTCACAAAACGGATTTTTTTTTTTTTTGCAATATTTGAGAATGTTTATTTTTCATTCTCAAATAGTTGTTTTTTTTATATTTATGCGAAAGTCTATAACAATTTGTGTGAAAGTTAAAATGATTTGACATCTGAAAAGCTTTAATAGATATTTAAGTGTTTATATACAGAGTGAGAAAAACAGACAGCGGAAAAAAACTCGTATGTTACATGATGCCACGAAGTAAGTGACATAAGCCTCTTTCACATTTCCAAACTGTCAACTTTAGTTGGATAAACTGACACAAAACTCGAAAATATTGACTTAAGATTCGACTTAAAAAATGATGTTTACGAATGTCGATAGAAATACAAATATTTCTCAGTATCTGATGTAGAAAGGACCTCAGGCTTCTAACACTTATTTGAGCGAGGTATGTATGTGCTGGATTTTGAAAACATACATAATCATAACAAAAAAAATCACAATTTGATTTATATTAGACAATTATGATTAAACTATACTGTGTTATTATTAATGCATTTAATTCTATTAACATTGTGAAATTTTTCGTAAATTTTTATGCATAAATTTTATACATTAATGTATGAAAACAATGCATAAATATCTATACAGCAATTTTTAGGCAAAATTTTGAAATATTTTATATATTTCACAATTCTAAATGTGCGCAAGTAAAAAACAAACAAGGAAAGGTAAAGAAGGTTGTATGATACATCAACATACAATTGAATTTTTTTTGTCTTCACTTTATTCCAATTCAGCTTGCTGAAATGAAGTTTCGTTTATAAATATATTCTTAACAATCAGACAAATGTTTTTGACACAGTGTAAATATTGTATTAAAAAACGATCAAGTAAAATTCTTTATAGTTGCACATTTAAATTTCTGAAATGTGGCAAGTACTAACCTGCAAAACTCTAAAAGAAAATGAAAAAAAACCTAGAATTCTTATTTTAGGAATATAGAAATTTCACTTACTTGTAAGGCAAACGGCTGTCTTGATAATTAAATCCATTTGCTTGACAGCAGTAAATTAGTTTAATACTACGATATCACAAAACATTTAAGACAAAGTGTAATATTAGGAAGGCAATTACATCTCCCAGCTAGAGAGTGTCTAGCAGGGTGCGTAGCGCCCTCTATTCTTCAGTTTCAACATAAATGTATAAAATATTAGTTCATAAGATATCAAAAAGTGAACAAATTCTGTGTTTGAGTAGAAATTAGTTTTCCATAAACATAATGTGATATGTATTCATTCCAAATCTGAGTTTGAAGTACTTCCTAAAATAATTAATCGAAGATCAAGTGTAGAATTGGAAAGCCCATTTCCTATTTCATTCAATACGTAAATTAGTAATAATTGCTGTTTTATGTATAAGAATTTAAACCTTTAAAATGAAACTCGCATTTCATTTGCTTACTATTCTGAAAACACTAGTATTGTTGTCGGATATACATAGAAAAGTCCGAATTGATTACTATGTTAAATCAGGTTTGTACGTTATTTCCCAATATATATTAATAGGTTTATATTTTGTTTAAATCAATACTATTGGATTCAAAACCTTCTTCGATTCATTCAAACATAATTTATCAAAACTATTTACAATATTTTTAAATTATTTTTCTTCTAATTACTATCCACTTCGATTGAGACACTTGCACCACAGTTCATATATTAACCCTTAAATGTATATTGTTGACAATTATCTACATACATTTTCGCTTAATTTTATTCAAAAAGTTTAGTGTGTCCATTTTCAAAAACACGCTGATAACCATAAAAAATAAATCATGTGTAGAAGGAAAAAGTTGACATTACTTTTCTCGGATAATTTGTATCGGGTTTTTTTTCTTCTTTAAATTTGAATGTGATGGGTGATAAAGTTCAGTGTGTTACTTGAAGAGCTAGTTTCTATTGTCTAGTGATTTATCGTTAATCGTCAAGATATTACTTATCATCTATTTGTCAGGTAAGCTTTCAATGTTTAGTGTTGTATTTGAAAATTACATTAGATACAATATTTTGCTATTAGATTTTTGGGAAATACTGAATGTTGTCATATATACATACAAGTTTTTTCAAAATAATTATACCATATTATCATCAGGATTTTTTTAAAATTTATTTCCTATGTAACATGTGACTATTTCATATAATAAGCAATTTTAATTAATTCAAAGCAAAATATCTCGCATGTAAGAATCAATATTTGTTCTGAAAATCCAATTTTGAGAATTTCATTCAGTTGCTTTTCACATTGTCCATCAAATCTTCTGCGTTAGTAAAACGGATTCTCATTAATTTCATTTTCATTCGAAGAAACATATAATAATCCGCTGGTGCTACATCTGGAGAATAATGGAGATGTTTCGGACTGCAATTTAGCCTAGCATGTTACATTTTTACAGACAGGGAGAGATAAGTCGCGACATTATCATGCAACAAATTGTTTCATACCCATTCGTCAAGTTGTTTTCGTCAAATTACATGTAACCCAAATAAAGTATTTAGTTTACAATTTCGCGTTGAGAATATATTCGTCTTAAATTACATCATCTGCGTTAGAAGAGAATATATTTTCTCCGAAGTTCATATTCAAAGCTTATGCATCCTTGACAAAAACGCTTATGCTACTCGAACACTATCAGTTTGGGAATTGCCTTTTTCTTATTCACATTTTTCAGTATCTGAAGGGTGTCATTTGTTGACTTATCCAGAAAAATTAAACGTTCCTTATCGGTATGCGGTTCTGCAGACAGTATTTCAGAATATTACAAACGTAAGTATAGCTTTGCCAGAAAAATAACTGTAACTTTCACCAACAATTGCGGAAATGATCGGCAGATGGATCAGAGGTCTCCTTAAAAATGCTGTCAGCCTCAGAAAGTCATATTTTCCCCTTAATGAATATATAATTGTCATTACGTATCAATAGAGCTTTTTTTAAAAATCTTATGTATATTATTATAGATGATGATTTTGAGTTTCGTAGTTAGCTATAATTTTTAAAATTATTTGAGACCGTAGAATCATCTTTCCCATATGTAATATATATCCGTAGATCTTCGAGAATAAACGAAGGACTCATTGTAAATCATATATACATAGTGTGGCAAATAAGTTTTAAAAATGATGAAACAGGCAGCTTTTGGTGCACTATCTTTGTGTGACAAGATGAAACATGAATTCAAATTCAATTTGCTTCTATTTTAAATGAGCTGCGTGGGCGTAACTTATTTAAATGATAAATCACCAAACTTGGAACTTTATTCTTGTCACCTTTTTTCTGGACACCATTCAATGAAAATGCTGTAAAATCTTTATACTACTATTTTTCATCCCTTGCTTGGATCTGATAGTGACGCATTATTTAGCACCTCAAATTTTGAAAATCGATCGTCCCTTATAGTCGTTTAAAATGGATCGCTTAGAAAATTAGGTTTTCCGGAAAAAAAGAAAAGAAAAGAAAATCAGCATTAAAGATTCAAATCGAATCCGTTCGAAAGCAGTGAGTTGAATTCACGAGATTTATTAGGTAGGAGAAGTCGGCAGGCAAAGGCGCTGGTTAAAAACTTCTGAAATGGATTTTTTCGAAAATTTAGTTTTACTGAAAGGAAGACAAAATTCAGCACAAAATACTATTAGAAATTCGAATGAAATAGGTTGGAAAGCAGTTATTTCAATATCGCAGTATATGTTAGGTAAAGGTAATCTGCAATCGTTTTCCTGCGAATGGATGCTTCAGTCCCTTCAAAATACGATTAGTGATTTTTTCCTTCCTTTCTTAGAGGTTACTCTATTATCTATACAAGCTATTTAAACCTGTCTTTTTACAGCTGTAAAGCATACAAAAATGTCGTACCGACAATTCGCTATCTTGTTTCCAGTTGAAATGAATAAGGATTTTAAAAAATACAGCATTTGAAGCCATGTTGAAGCGATTTGAAATTCGCTATAAGCAAGACAAGCTAGGATTTTAAATCTAAAGGAGGCATTAGGGTAAACAAGATGTGCCATGTTAGAATATTGTCCAAAATTCTTCTGAATAAAGTTGAGAAATTGTATGAATATTTTACTGAATTTTCGTCTAGGTACAATGTTTGCAAATCATTTGTTCTTTGCAGTTGCAATGGAGTCCTATTTGGTAAAAAGGTTAAGCTCATTTTATAATAATAAAAAAACAGCTTTCGGAGGAGTAATTTTTTGACTAGATCAAATTTGTTTTTGTAGATTGGGTAATTTCGAAACAGAGCGAGAACTTTAACGGTAAGGAATAGGTTGACTCAAACATTCCAATCATTTTCATCTCCATAAATCCCGAGTGAAGACAATGATCGTAACCTTTTATTTTCCACTTTGAATTTGTTCCCGATGGACGGACAGTAATTACTATATCCTTTCGGAGTGTAGTGAGTTATCGAAACTAATCGAATAGATGCGAATTTCAGGACTTCAATATAAATAAAAATTTGCTCTTAATGTATAGCTCAGCGCATCTGTTATTCGTAAGTTTTGTCCCACAAAAAATAATCTATACGGCAGGATCCTCGTTCTCTACGCACATGGCTCCGATAAATATCTTTTTTTACTTCTAAATATTAAACTCGAGTCAACAGGACAAATATTTAGCGATATAAAGTTGTTGCACGAAAACGTTATGATAGTTACGAAATATTTCGGCAGTGTCAAGATCAATTCCAGGATCACGCTAATGGCATTTAGATTTAGAAGGTTCATACATATAATAATTGGTAATAAAAAAAACATTTACTCTACATTCTATTTTATTAATGAACTCAGTCCTAAAACTAGTGGTCGTGTTAGCATAGAGGTCTCGGCCGTGAAACTCGCAGCCGGCACTGTTTTCGTTGATTCTTGAGTTCAAGCACTGATGCTACTAAACTCCCACTAGGTAGAGGGACTAATTCACGTTAAATCTGTTATAGTACCCAAGTCATCCGAATTGAATAGTGCAGTAGCTTGGAGAGATATATGCCAGCTCAAGAGTGATTCTTGTCACTTGACTGAGTTTTAAAATTATCAGGTGCAATGCCAATAACCCTCATGTTGCTTCTAGGAGCGAAGTTAATCAACTGCCGAAGCATACCATAACCAACTACCAAGGCATATCATAATCAACGCGATCTAATATATACTCATGCTTTATTTTTACTAAAATGTATTGTAAACTAAGTGAAGTTTCATATTTACTTTTGATGTTATATTTTATATTGATATGTATACTCTTTTCAATCAGTAGCATTCTTCAGTAGTAAATTTTAATTCAGTGATAATCCCGATATGTTTCACAAATGTAATATATAACTACATTAAAATAAATTAATTCTATTAAGAATGTAAAAATAATTATATTAAATATGGTCGGATTGTAATAAATTTTTTATAACCTTGAGACATGAGAGTTCCACAAGGAAAGGAACTTCAAACAACCGTGATCAGAATATTTATATTAAATTAATTTACATTAGATGCCTAAATAAGAGGAAAATGTTAGCTTATTTGGAGACAAATCTGTTTTTATGTTTATAAAGTAATTAACATATTGCGATATGTTCTGTTTTTATGTAAGTAATTTTCGTGCATTCCCTTTCTTCATATCAATTCACTAGCACTTCTTGAATATAGACGAATCGATTTCTATCATTCTAATCAGGAATCACTTTTAACCAACTTTAACGCAATCGATTTATTATATTAATTCACTCCAATTCACAAACATTTATCAGCTTGTCGTTATCCACTTTGACCAGTCTCATTCCATTCAAATCTATTCTAATTATACATCACTGTAATTAATTCAAGACGTTTAACTTCTTATCTTCATTTAATGTACCTAATCACTTTTCATTTAGTAGGCAGGGTGTTGTAATTTTATTCAATTCTTCTTGCGAAAAGTCTCAAAACTAAGGGAAAAGCAAACCATTAATAGCTCAATATCATAACTGAATCATTTTAACTTTCATCCTATCTTCAAAAATGAAGAACATTCATTTTCTACATTATTTCATTTTTAGAGAAACTCTCTAATAGAACAAAGAAGGAGTAAATAAAATACTTAATATTAATTTATGCATACTTAATATATTTAATGTTCAGCAAGAAAAAGTCTAACATTAAAACAATGTTCTACATTAGACATAAAGCTATGTGTAATTTGTTAAAAAAACATATATTTAAAGTATTTTATTAACTATGTTTAATACAAAAATGTAACTTAAAATAGCATACTACATTTCGATAAATATCTGGCTGTAACATGTTTCACTATTAATTTAATAGAAGGTGGGAAATGAAAGTGAGAGAGAGGGAGAAACCGTAATCTTAAAGCAGCAAATTTAAAAATAAGGTTTCAATGTTATACTTACCCAGGTGAATATTTCAATCTGGTACCTTTTATGTAAACATGACAAAATCTTGATTATTCTCGATATCTTACATCATAATTATTCACCACAAGGTGTATAAATTACTATTTTATATATAGGTAATAGAGTTTTAATTAAATAGTGAATTGATACATTAATTGAAATTATTTTTGGTTATTTTATATAATTAATGCTACATTGAGTAAAAATTTCATTTGGTTCTTTTATTTCATTCGTGCTTTTCAGAAATTTTCAATTATTTAAATCGAATTTATCGTAAACATTTTCTGTTTTTTATGAAGAGTTCTTTCCCTTCTTAGGTTATTACTACATTAAAAATAAACAATATCGTGAACCTTAAAAATTGTATCTAAAGCCGCACTTTTTCTTCATATTAGAAATTATTTCACATTAAAAAAAAATTAACATGTAGAGATTTAGCCTCATGTGATGTTTGATATCAACTGAATATAAAGTTAAGTTAAATATTTTTTAATAATTTATTAATATGTAAAGATATATTAGCAACCTGAGGGACTATATTGTGTTAGTTGGATCAATTTTGGCGAAACAGATCACCTTTCAATATTTTATAGTTTGTTTTAATTACATTTAGCTTTAAAATTTTAATTTTATAGTTTTTCGTCTGTTTTAGTGTTAATTACATATCGCTTAAATATATTAAATTTAAATATTTTTTGTGGTTTACTTTGATTTCAATTACATGTAGCTGATATAATATTCATTTTGATAATTTTCCGTTTGCTTTAACTTTAACTACATTATCTTAAATATACTGAATTTAATAATATAATCTTTTCTTTAAATTTAATTTTATTTAGCTAAAATATATTCAATTTAATACTTTATTGCTCGTTTTAATTTTGATATAGAAACTATTTTTCATTTCTTCATACTTCATCGTTCAACTTTCATATTTCATCGTTTATTTTAATTCTTACATTTATTTGAGTAATTTAAAAATAGTTAGAACAAAAACTCACCTTGGGTTGCTAAATATGTTCTTTGCAAAACTTTGCATAGAACTTTTAAATTATGTCTGTTTATTTTCTCTTTGTAGGCAGCAATGTTAACTTGTTTAATTATTTATATGTTGCTAAAACATATTTAATTCATTAATTAATCGTTTGTAGTTATTTTATGACCTTAACAGGACGCTATTGTTTATTTTGATAGAACACTGTAGATTATTTTTTGCCTTAATTATAACATTCAATTTAGTATTTGATTCTCGTGACAAAATTGTATTTTTTTTCTCTTTGCTGCTCAAGTTCGCATCGTCTTCGTATATAACATTGTTTTGTATATTTTGAAGAATCATTAATATTTAAAGAAACTTTGTACATATATGTGATGTTTTGCTTTACATAAATCCAATTACCTACTGAATGATTTGTGCTATTTTATTAATTGGAATAATTAATCATATTAAAGAAAAACTTGTGAGATTTATAGATCCGGGAGGTAATGTCAGTCGCCTACTCGTAGTACCCTTGTTCTTACTAAATAGCTGACTTCTTGTCTCCTTGAAAGTAAACTTTTTTTGTATTCTAGACAAGTGTAACATGATAGAAAGTTTTAATAATAAAAAAATTCTGTTTCCAGGCGAGAACAAATGCTGGCTTTTGCGTGCCATTTTGGAAAACTGGAGGTTTTACCAACGACAAGTGCTCTGAACTGAATGTTTTTATTTTTAAACATAACATAGACATTGTGGACATTACTGAGTATGCTGCTTTAACTAGTAAACATGACTTTTATAAAATCACAGGATATCAGATTATTTTGTTAGGAAAAATCAAGACAAATTGCAGCTGGAATTATCATTTATGTGAAAAGTTCCAAATGTTAAATTTGAAGCCTTAAAAATCCACATGGCATGCCACTTCTTGTTATGATGTAATTTTCTCATATAATTTTCCCTTAAATAATCTGAAACTTTAATATCTTTTATGTGATTGGAACAAGAAGTCTATCGTAATAGGCGATTTTAATGTCCTTCTCACAGATGGGGTTATGCCCATAATAATTTTTTCGGAGACACTATCAATGACTTCATTCACTCTATTTCAATTGTCTTTATTAAACACTCGATGAATAGTCCACCGTTCTTATCATTAGGAGGGAAAGTATCTGATTAACCCTTTCACTACCAGAGGGAGAAAAAAATGAAGTGCTTCTCTGGGCCCACGGCTTCTTACTACGGAGTTTCATACTGCTCCCAGACGATTTTAGATATTAAACCTAATTCAGGAAAAAAATTCTTCAGCAAATCGGTTATTCATTAGAACATTTTGTTTTTACATACGTTATTTAAATTGCATTAAACTTAATATATACGAAAGAAAAAAAGATTTTATCGCGAATTGTATGTTTTTTACATAAAATTATTACATAAAAAATCCTATCTTTTAAGAAAATACAAAATATACTTACATTTGTTACGTAAATTTCATGGTGTAATGATGTACCATTACATGGAATATTAAGATATAAGAAATGAATCTTTTTTTGATGTATGGTACTTTTATAAAAAAAAATCTACAATGCATAGTCCAACGTCACATGTCTTATATAATATATGTTATATATTTTTTTCAATTTTTGACGCAGCACGCAAGATTTTAAACATCGTCTTCATCCTTTTTTTTCCTTTAATGGCTATGTATAGATTTGGATTATTTTCGCTAACATCACTATCAAATTCATTCATAAATTCGAAAATCTCAGTAACAGATAAATACTTTCTTTTCATCATGACTACCACTACAAATAAAAACCGACCGAATGAAACGAACAGCTGAGAGCATCTGCTACCAAAAGCCCTAACACCCATAAACATCCATAAATTCTCATTCGAACTTTTAAGGAGCAAGCAAGAAAGGAAAAAGTAAAGGAAAAGTAAGTGTACTTTTTAAATCAAGTCATTACATTTAAAGAGCTGCGCCGCAGCACGTGCTTTTAACAATTACGCCCCCCCCCCCCTGGAAACCAAAAGTGAAATCCAAGCCCATATCACCAAGGTCAACACTCCAAATAACCTATCTATATAGATTTTGCTGTATTGTAACGCCATATTGTAATAATTGAAAAATCAAATCAAATGTTCTCATCAAGCGTACTCTTTTGATATGTTGATCTGCAGCATCCATTATCGGAGAGTATCTAATGTGATACGCTGGGAACAGGAGAGCAAACGTGAAGGTATCGCATGTGATACTCTGGGAGTGAATGGGCTAAGATTTGCTACTCTCTCATTGTTCGTTAGAAAAATATAATACACATGAACTAAAGAATGCTCCTGGTAGAGTAGGTCATCAAATCTTGATTACAACTATCAGAAAAACTCATTTAATTAATCGTGCACCTCGATACATACGTTGGAATCTAAAAAAGGTAGATTAGGTCATTTCTCAAAATTGACTGATTTACATGCCAAAGACATTTCTTTTGATTCAAGTATCGATAAATATGTAGATAATTTCACAAAAACTGTATTTAGATGTGCTTCTACCTATATTCCAAGAGGATGTGTCAGGAGATATTTTCCTTTTTGGAACTCTTACTTAAGACAGTATTATTCTTAAGAAATGTCAAGCTGTCCTGAAGAAAGTCATAATTGAGTTCAAGGGGACCACTTACCTATCATTACTGGAAAATATGGAATTTAGGAGTGATGGCATTAGGTTCCATGGGTTTTTGTTCCAGTTAAATAATCAAAGAGAAACTAGAAATGAACCTTTAAAAGTTGAAACAAAATAAATTGCTTCTGCTGGCGAAAATGCTGCAGCTTTTAACAAACAATATGCAAAAATTTCGAATTTTCGTCATAGTCATAAAATTCAAAATAGAGAACTCACATCACAATCGCTCCCTGAAACGTGTGAGTTTTATTCACTTTTTAATAATGATTACACCGAGACAGAACTGCATGTTGGTTTGAATAGTCTTGTTAAGGTACACGAACACGTTCGGAGTACTTTTTTTTAAAAACATTATTTAGAGAAAAATTTATACCCTTTTTAACTTCGGTTTCAATGTAAATAAGGTATGTTAAACTGATATTTGCAATAAATTACTTAAGTTTCACAAAATTAGCAAATTTATAGAGAATTTTGAAGAAATTTTAGAAAATTTTCAAAAATGCTACATGAAAATGTATTCACCTAATTTATGAAAATTTAGTATCAAAATAAACCTTATACATGTACCTAGGGCTGGGCCTAAAATATTATGGCTATTTAAATAAATAAAAATTTCAGAGCCAGTCGAAGAGCTATTACAAGAAATTTACCATATTTTACAACGTTGTTATACGAATAATAGGCCATAATTTTAAAAATATTCTTATTATGAACATTATTTTAGACCAAGCCCTAGACAACATTATGAGAAAAGATAATACCAAGTTTCAAAGAAATTTATCAGTAATATTTTTAGTTATCATTTTTGGAATTTTCAAAATATGCGAAAAAACTGATTTTGAGAAAAATGCATTTTTAGTACAATTTATCATATATTTTCTATATACACACAATCACTTACTTAAAATTCACCAGTTTTATAGCTGACACCTTCTCTTTGCTCATTTTTAACCATTTTTTTCTTTTTAGCTAACCTATTTTTTTTTCTGGCAACTTTTACCGTTGAAAAAGAATGTCGTTTAGATTCTGTGACTCGAACTTCATCTAGTTCTGCAAAACCTTTTAATGTAAATGCACCAATAGGCACATTGAAATGTTTCAATACATCCAATAATCCTTGAAATCCCTTATTAAATTGAATTACTGCCATATATCCTCCTAATCGCAGTGTTGGTAATGCAACAAAGACGTCTTTTGGAATGAATTTCCACAAAATTCCATTGAAGCACTCATTTGCATTTTGAGTTTTTCCTGGTAAGCATTTCTCCAATAGGCTTTTGTCGCATAATTTCATATATATTGGTTTTATAATGTTAACCAGATTTTGTGGAAGTCCTTTAGACTTGTCCTTATAGATTTGTTTATTGAGTGATACAGCTCGTTGATATTTGCACCAGCTATCCGGTCCAACAGGGCATTGGCCGTGCATTGGTTGTTTTGCATTTGAACAACAGTGAAAAAATGCTGCAATTACTGCACGTTGCATACCTTCTAAATTATTCACATTGTCACGGATAGCTATGCCATAATAATTTTGCAACTTATCGATGAAGGCATCTGTCAGTTTTCCCCGTCCTCCAAGCCCTTTTCGTGTTGATTTCAATTTTCTTAATCTTGTTCCAACACGTTTTTGTATATGTCCTATACATTCATATTTTGTAACGGTATTCTGGCCATAAATATTTTTCACAGCATCATACGCTTTGGAGTCACCATCTCCAAAAAAAGCTTACATATTGTAATTTCCTCATTTCAACCGAACGTTCAAAAAGGCGATATACGCCAACAGGTTCCATAGCACCAGATGATCCTGTATGCTTTGCACAGTTATGAATGGTGTTTAATCCTTCATTTTTTGAATCGCAAAGTCTACATACTTTAGACATGAATTCAATGTCTAATACCTTCCCTGTATCTATTGAAATAACAGAGACACATCCATTCAAGGATGAATATCCTCTGCGTTGCCAAGTTCCATCAACCGACACACCACATTGAGATAATTTAGAATCATTTTCATTACCTCTAATTTCCAAAGCAGCTTCATTCATAGTATTACACGCTACGTAGCTAGCAGCAACTTCAAGTTTTTTCTCAAGGAAACCAAATGCTGTCTTTGAAGGAACATTTATATTGATGGCGGAACAAAGTTTTTTGGCCGCAGAATATCCTTTGCCAATGACTCTCATACCAAAAACAAATGCAAGATTAATATTATGCAATTTGTTTATTTTATCAGATGAACAAAAAGAGAAGGAATAGTCACAGTTTTCACATTTTAAAGTCATGTTCATGGCTAATCCAAAAACAGATTCTTGCATTACATTAATTCTTCTTTTAAAACATACAGGACAACATAATAAAGAAATTACATGACTGAAAATTCCTAAGTTAAAAATAACATTTTTTTCATCATTTTCAGTAACATCTGAAGGTTTGAAAGAATTCATCAATTTTGTTTCACTGGCAGTTGAAATATCTACATATTTACTAATTTTTTCATTCTCTGGAACTGGAACATTATTAGAGTACCTATTTCCTTTGAACTGTCTTTTACGAGAATAACTTTTATTTCTGTTATTTCCCATAGCTGTAAAAATACTAATACCAGAAAGAAAATTCAGTATTGTTTCAAATAAAAAGTAATAAGTTTTGTTATCCAACTACACAAGCACAGTTGTCAACAAATCAAGCTGTATGTAAATAAAACAATTATTGCCAGATTTCCTTAAATTCTACGTCGTCAGACACTAGCACAATGCTTAATTATTTTAAATATTGCATCAAATGTTTTCTAAATTTATATTAAAAATAAATATGGTATTTTAATTCTGTTTGACATCTTTAAAGGACATTTAAATGCTGACTTCCGGTCATTTAAATACCCACATCCGGTTTTTGAGCTTTACTAATTCTTTAATATCTTGGCTTTTAAGTGGCATAGAAACAAAATAAAAACAGTTTTATAAAGCTAAATAAATGCTTTATTCAAGAAAAGAAAAAACTGAAAATGTGATTTTTTTCGAAAATTGACCATTTCAACGTGTTCGTATACCTTAAGGGAAAGATCCCAGGTCCTGGAGGCAAAATGTCTGAATTTATTTTTCTTCTTGGACCTTTGGCAAAAAATACCTTAAACAGAATTACAATCTTTACCTGGAAGACAAGCTTACCAAGCTCCTGGAAGAAAGCCGAGGAGATTCCTATTTTGAAAACTAGAAAAATCCTATAATATTTAAATCTTCGACGAGTACTATGTGTAAGTTAACTGAAGGATTAATTTCAAATCGCCTTAATTTTATGTTAGAGACGAAGACAATTCTGTCCGAGCGTCAGCCTTGGTTTAGAAAACACAGCAATACCTCTAAACAGACTGTTCGTCTATCACATGAAATGAAAGATTGAATTCCCCATAAACAACGTACTGTAACAATTTTTGTGAATTTTAAGACAGCTTTTGACACAATCTGGAGGAAAACGCTTTTAACATAACTCATTGTAAATAATTTAAGTGGTGATAATATTTATAGATGAGCGATCATTTCAGGATCAGCATTTTATTCGTATTAAATACGAAAACAGGATGCCTGGATATGCGCGAAAAAGGCAGGGTTTACCCCAGGGATCGATCTAGAGCCCTTTGCCCTTTAACTTCATTCTAAATGATTTTGTCGATGCTCTTGCAACCATGAGCCTGGGATACAGGCTAAGCGTTTTGCAGATGATCTTGTTATTTGGACACATCTGGTGATTTTGAACATATGGAAAAAACACTTCAATTAGCATTAGTGTTTTAGAAAGTTAAACAGCCGATAACGAGATGACTGTAAACCCGGACAAAACAAAATTTCAATTCCTCTTGCTCAGCACTAAACACCGTTTCATTAACCTATGTAACATGGATCAAATGTTAAAAAGAACTGAAAACACCACCTACTTAGGCTTGGATTTGTATTAAAAATTCAACTGGTCAATTTAAATTAAAAAGAGTGTAGACCGTGGTGAACGCAGGTCTAATCTTCTAAAATGCTTGGCTGGTACAGACTAGGGGTCTACCCTGAATGTCCTTTGTCCTCTTATAGGACCTATTTAAGGCCAGCAGTTGAAAATGGTTGTGAGGTACTTATAAAAATCTCCGAGGTTAAATTTGAAAATAATATGTTTTTTTTTAAAATCGTATCCTGAAATTTATTACCTGTGGTACAATATCTACACCATTTGACGCTATCAAACTCCAAGCTAGTTTGGAACCCTTGTGTGACCGATCAGGGAGAATGGCAAATGAATCTTAGTGAAACAATCTTGAGAAAAAATGAGAATTTTCTGAATCAGTATTAGCCAGCTCAGGAGAGGCTCAAAGAGCTTTTCTTTCTTGTATAAAGGATTTACATGATACTTCATGACTTTCCTTCTTCAACTCGACTTTTCTTTCCTGATCCTTGATGCCAATTGAAAAAAATTAAACTTGCAGAATGTTACTTGGATCGTGTTTTAGATATAAGTAAGAAATACTCTCTCGATTCCGATTTGAAATATGCTTTAGCTGCTATTACTATTCAAGAACGATACCCGGTTGATTCCTGCTTCATGTCTATACTGATGGCTTAACTGAAGGAGTTATTAAAAAGGTAGGAGCTAGGGCTTACTCTACCGAATTTACATTGTATTCTGACATTAGAAAATACTTTGACAATTTTGATGGTGTAATAGCTGCTATCTCTTTAGCCTTGAATAAAATAGAGCACAGTAAAAAGAAAAATATTATTTTCCTTTGATTCCAAGGAGGCAACAACTCTCTTAATAACTTTCCATCTTTCTACTTCTGAGATCTCTAGGAATTTCTTGAAAAACAATTGACAAACAATTGAAAATTAAAAACCACATTATCATGTATTTGATTACAAGCTGTTCCAAGATGTGTTGAAATGAACAGGCAGATATTTAGGACAAAGAAAGATTTCAAATGATACAAGCAAGTCCTCCTCTGCCTCTGGGACATATAAAAAGATATATATCAACTTCTCTCAAATCTAACTGGCTCATCATATACAGCGAAGAGACCTCTGGGAAAAATGGAAATTTCTATTGAATAAGTCATCAAGAATTTCCTGTTTCTTACCTAGAGCAATTGAAGTGGCCTGCTTTAGACTTGCTACGGGCCATGACTATCTACAGACGCACTTGTATAGAATTAGAGTTGCGAATACAGATATGTGTCTTCTTTGGGACATAGGCGTGATCATTCCTGGAGAACACCTCAGCTTAGGCATTGCAGTTCTCAATGTTTTAACTCTTTTAACTCATTTTAAAATATGAGTGTTACTGACAAAGTTTTTGCTGACTACTTATTTCGTTCTTTTCTCTATTGCACTGCTCATTGACTCATGACTGAAAGGTCGAGCATAGGATAAAAAAGATTTAAAGATCCTACTATATTCATTCAATAGATCGTCAAATTAGTTGTTGAATAAGATTCCTTTTATTTTAAAAATATTCTTACAAATCAAGATTACAACAAAATCACCAATAATATTTATCTATGAGCAACTAATGATGTTGCTGTTAAATATTACATGACATCATAATTTCCCTACACATTTAATTAAACTCACTTTATGTTTACCACTCTTAAACTTTATGTTGCATTTTAATCATACAGTAAAGATTATGGATACTAAATTTTTGACAATTGTTTTGGTTCAAATTTAAAATTTTAGTAAACTGCACTGCATAGAAAAAATTAAAATAATTTTAATTCAGTATTTTTCCTGACTTTGTAATATATGTTATATATAATTATATATATATATGTTTCCATTGTTTCTATTTCTACAAGTTAGCATTAATTTCCTTAATGATCTAACTTGTTCTCATGCCTTCAAAAATCATCTGGGGGTACAGTACTGTAGTGTTTAGTATAAGAACCTCGGCTTCTGAAAGAGTCAAGACTTAGTAAATGAACTGTTTTACTGTTTCACAAAATCTGTAGGAAGCTAGATAGAGGAGGTAGAATAGTTAGAAATATCCATAGGGATTCTATATTGTTTCCACGATGTGTATAATTATACAAAGCGGTAAACCAGCCTGGGATCTCATTTCTGGAAGTCTACTTGAATTTGGGTCAAGTTTACTATAAAGAGTTAAAAAGCTATATTACAATTTTCATTATAATATTTGGTTATGAATACGATTATGTAAGCATTTCACATTATTCATTTATTCCGATATTTCTTATTCAAAACTACATTAAAGATTTTCGTCTGATTATTATTCTGTCACATTGCCACAAAATCATAACGAAAATAATTTTTTGTATAGTTAAGTACGCATAGAATGAAAACATTAATTTCATTCATGAAAAAAAAAATATGTTGCGATATTGCATGAATGATTTTTTTTGTTCTTCTCATGCTATTAAAAATTCTGTAAATTTTTTTAATGACTCTGCAAAAAACAACAAAATAAAAAAAGTGTGCTCGAATTTTGAGCATTTTGAAAAAATAACTTTTTTTTTGACATTATTATTAACGCACATATTATCAAACAGATTATACAAAAAACAATTCAAAAGTTTAAATTCATTACAACCAAAAACATAACTTAGCCTTTTAAATACATCACCGTCATGAAAAAAAAAAGCTGAGAAAAAGACTTAAAAGTTTTTAAGATCAATAAAAAGATTAGGCGTGCTGTATAATAAATTTAAATAAATCACTTAGTAATATATATAAATCGAATTTTTTTAAAAAAAAAAAGTTCTACACATATTGAGAAGAGTTAATTAAATTATGGTAATATATATATATATATATATATAAATACAACTTCTGATAATAAAGTTCGGGGAATAGTCCTGTAACATTAACATAGATGAAATATTAACGAAAATTATCTTACTGTCCTTCGAAATAGTCACCTCGCATAACTATGCACCCCTGAGATCTGATATACGTGTCCTGGAAACTTTGCAAGAAGTCTTATTTTGGGATGGAGTTCAAAAGACCCGTCACGTTTCGTTGGATGTCAGGAATATCATCAAATCTCTTTCTTTTCAAAGTGAATTTGAGTAGTGGGAATAGGAAAAAGTCTGAAGGATTGAGATCTGTTGAGTATGGTGAATGTTTAACTTGCCTCACCCCCTTTTTTTGCCAGGAACTGTTTGACGATATTGGCTGTGTGAGGACGAGCATTGTCATGAACAAAAAACCATGAACCTTGTTACGCGCACTGGGTCGTACCCTGTGTAGACATTTCATGAAACGGGTCAAAATTTCAATGTACCTTGCAGCATTCATCGTCGTTTCCTCAGGTAGAAATTCTTTGTAGATAATGCCTTGATTATCAAAAAACGTGGTGAGCATCGTTTATATGCATGGTTTTTCTGCTCTGACCTTTTCCGACGAGATGATGGAGAACGCCATTCCATGCTTTGCCGTTTCGTTTCAGGGTCGCACCTTAAACATCAGGACTCATCCTTAGTGACAATACAGAAATTTGATGTTGCATCTACCGACAAAGTCCTGTGAAGCTTCTAAACGTGCCTGCTTGTGATCGTCAGTCAAGTTATGTGACTCAATACGATAACACGTTTTCTCATCCCTAACTTTTGGGTAAAGATTTGTAGTACGGATTCGCGGTTCATTTGCAGTTCATCAGTCATCATGTGCACAGTTAATCGACGATCTTTCGTGAGTAATTTTTTCATGTTCTCAATGTTTTTGTCACTGATGGAAGTCGCCGGTCTTCCGCTACGGGGTTGTCAGAAACATCTTCCTGGCCTTCTCGAAAACGGGCGAATTACTCGTATGCATACTTCATGGACAGTTCTTGATCTTCATAAACTCGTACCAGCATCGCATGAGTTTCTTTTGGTGTCTTGCCAAACTTAAAACACAACTTTAAATTCATCACTTATTAATTCATTTTCCTGTTCTCAATTAAGAACCAATGCACTAAACAAGCACTTAGTAAAACATGTCTTACAAGGAACACAAACGACGCTCTACGGAACAACAGTGAGGACAGATGGTCAGCACTTGCAAGTACGCAGGTACAGCGTTTTGTTTCGCCAGTGTTGCCAGATCTGCCGTTCTGACTTCATTCACCGAACTTTATTGTCAGTTGTTGTATATATATACAACTACTGACAAGTATATATATATATACAAGGTATATATAACTATATACAAGGTATATATATATATATACAAGATATATATATATATATATACAATATATACATATATATATATATATATATATTATATAAAGATATACATATATATATATTAACAAGTGGTTGTTACACTGGTTTGTATATATATATAGAAGCAATTAAAATTATAATTCAAATATGGTATTAAAATCAAGGTATATATATAATATATATATACGTATATATATATATATATATATACATATATATATGTTATTATATATATATACATATACATATATATATATATTAAAATATGGTAATAAAATTAAGTTCCTTAATTTGATCATTTTAAGAATAATGTATCCCCTTAAATTTCTCTTGTTCTCAAAGGCTTAACAAAGTCTTATTTCTATTAGTAGAAGAATATATAACCTGAAGTACAATCCGCGTGAATTGACTTATTATCAATGTAATATAATAGTCTTTAGGAGCTTAAGCGCGACCATAATGCAAACTGAACATGGCCTACGTAATTCCAGTTGTGAAACATTTATAATCTTATTCATCAAGCGATTGAAAGTAGTCGCAGAAAATTGGCCTCTTCTTTACTTCACATTGAACAAAAGAATTACCGGAAACATATTTAAAAGAACGAAGCGGACATTTAAAGCAATGTACTATAAGGAACTGAAGTAAACTACAGTTCTGCAGATATTTTTTCTTTCCATTTATTATTATTTTTCTATTCAGTTGATTCACCTCCAAACTACCGAGATTTCTATGGTATATTTCTCTGTTTAGCCGTTTTCTCTCTTTTAATCTTAGAAGGGTCTTTTTATTGGCACATCTAATCCCACACTTATAGCTCTTTTTCTTTCTTAAGCAGTCTACCAAACACATTTTTATCGCATAATAGGAGTTCAGATCAGTCCTTGTTGGAATCACTGGATAGAAGCTTATGCTTTCTCAGAATGGTATAGTAAGATCTATCAGAAAGAAAAGAAAATTTGTTTCTAAAACAACTTTTTTCTTCTGTATTGAGGTAATTCCGAGTGTATAATCATTATTTTACAGAACGAAATTCTTTTAATACGTGTTATTTAATATTATGTCTCTCGAAATAACTGTTTTATATGTTTAAACCAATATATAATTTTTCAATACATATATTTTAATTTTAATGTAAATTAAACTGTCGTACATACAATCAAGTACACGGTTTGTGTAATATATTCCCTACATAAATCTCAAAAGTTAATTTTTTGGATTTGTAAAGCTTTGCTTCAAAAAAAAAACTCATCAAAAATGCATATTTTCTTAATTATGAGTTGGGTTACTAAATATAAAAAATTTACGTATTCAGCATTTTTTTCCGTTTATATTCTTATACATCTAAAGAAACCCGTAAAATATATACAAAGATTTAATTATACAACATCAATATTTTTGTATTATATTTTACACTAAACGATTTTACCCTGTGTATCATAAGCATGACGGAACTTGAATATACTATTTTATTTATAATAACAAATTGTTACTATTTATTGTCTTTGGAAACCACAAATATCTCGATCCTCTCTGAAAGTTAACATTTGACAAGGGAAACAACCTGGTCCTCTGGAGGTATGCAGGTATATTTATAAAATGGGATTTTCCATCTACATCGACAAAAATACAACTTCTATATCTGACTTTAGGAGCCTGAATCAATCTCTTAGCATCTATTGAGGAATTTCTTCCTTATTATTGAGCATACTCTGACTAATTATGAAGGATAAAAAAGAACAATTATACATAACAGTATGCGATAAAAAATTCATGATAAAGTACTATCTCTTAGGTCAGCAAAATTTACTTTTAAAAGAATAATTCACAAAATGTTAATTTTTGTATACTTTATTCACATATTCAAAGTATAGTACTATTTTATGGAAAAATGTACGTTTCTTGATGTAGGTTTATAACTATTTGGTGTTGAGAAGGACAAAATCACTTGTCTCTTCTGTTCTATATTTTCTTCTGCTCTTGTCTAAATTTAGGAGTATTAAATGAAAATGCGTGGGCTATTATTGTAAGTAAACATGAAAAGAAAAGTATTAAATATACTAAAAAAAAGGATGAGAAAATCCCATATAATTCTAAGACCAAAAAGGCTACAGTAAATGCGTTAAAAAATTTAAGCAGAACGTGTTTTATATAATTTAAAATATTTTATTTGAATAAATTGGCTCAAAATTACAATGATGAATTAAATTATATTAAATGATTATTTACATCCCGACAGTAAACATAATAACAATTTAATTTAAACTTCATTTTAAAGAAAGTAGTTTTTACTTTTCAAATTCTTTTCTTTGGAAACATGGAGCTAGAATCAAAGCCAGATAACTATTTAAGGAATGCTTTAATCATTGATCTACTGAAAGACTATCTAAACAAACACAAATATCTGCATTTACTATAGCTCGATTTTTTTTATTTACTTTTTTTTTATCTCTATAGATTAAATGGATCCGATTTATTACATTAGGATACTTATTTAAATTCTGATATTTGTTATATTAAATGTATCATGCCTTTTATAATTGTATTCGTATTGAAATCAATGATGTTAGATACAAACAATGATATGAATTTTTGCAAATGTTAATTAAGAAAATTTCTTTATAAAGGTTTCTAGTAAATTAAATACTTCAAGGTAAATATCAATATGTCGTACATTGAAAGTGGAAGAAAAATTAAATAAACAAAATTTATTATGTATTTCATTACGAAATAAAGAATGTAGCAGGCATTTAAGTGAAAACTATTTCACTGAAAGAATTCATTGGAACTGCTATGAGATAGAGGTTTCTTTTTTTACTATTCATTTGTTCACTTGAAAACATAAAAGTAATGAAATTTAATTTGCAATTAAATCCTTATTTCCATGAAACTCAAAGAGATAGTTATTTTTCGAAAAAATCAAATCATATTTCGATTGATGAAGATGTAAACAAATTTACATTTTGAGGGAATGAATTGCTCTTCGAAATATTTTTTTTTCTTAATTCAGTGAAAAAGATTAAATTAATGTTTGAAGTCTTAGATTAATTTTAGAACTAGGTTTTTTCTTTCCCAAACTTGCTCACAATAACATTAAAATTATTTTTCAATGTGAGTAATTTTCCAGTTACATAAGGTCTTAATACAATTGTCAAAATTATTTATTATTTATTTATTTCACATAGCACAATCTTAAGACTAGGGAAGAGAAAGCAAATACTGAAATTTTACTCTTTTTATTACGTAAACAAATATTCATCATAGTATAAAATGGCAATTTGAACAAATGAGAGCAAGCCTTAAAATTATACATTATTGTACAAGCCTGGAGTCATTTAATTGTTATCATAACTTATTTTAGTAAATTTACGGTTTTCTAGTTTTGTTTCCTGGAGCATACATGAAAATTAGTATAAATTGTTGAATATTTTATATTTCCCAGTTTGTATTTCAAATTAGAATGAAACAAGTTATTTATTTTTAATAACAAGCACAACTAAATGTTTGAAAAATAAATATAACATCAAGAAAAATTTATTTATTTATAGATAGTTACTATTTTAAGCCCTTATTTTTACAACAATAATTTTAACATAGTTTCTTAGCAAATTGTACCAAAGAATAAAATGGATTTTCAAGCAACCCAACCATCGAGACCAAAATATAGTTTTATGAAAAGTTTTCCAAAATGCAGATATTGTCATTAAAGGTGCTAACTATTTAAAAACTAATTATAAAAATATTAAATTAAATATTAGAATTAAAGCATATAATAATATGAGTCAGGAATGGGACTTTGAACGTTCGACTTTGATTCATTCACTTACTTATTCAATGGTTAACTTTCTAACTCATTCATTATTTCATTCATACAATAATTTATTCACACTCTAATTCATTGGTTCACACATTCAGTCATTCACTTCTCCATTCATTTATTTGTTCATCTACTCATTCACCTATACGCATTCACTCATTCATTTATTATTTCATTCACTAACACATTCATAGAATCCCGCTATCTCTCATTTTTTTCATTCATTAAATTGATAGTCCAAAAAACTTAATTTTGAAAAGTGCACTGGTGACATTTTATCGATTAATGCCATAGCCCCTCAGGTGGATAACAGGGATTAAAAAGTATTTATCGTAGTGATAACATTCGCCAATTAAAAACACCTATTATGCAATTACCATGATCTGAGGCAAAGAGTGTGTTACTGTAGGAGATATAAAAATGCGTTTATCGCTAAATGTATGTCAATAATCATGGCATGCCTTTTAAGCAAATTATTGTTAAAGTATTATACTATAATTTAATCCTCTTACACTTCTCGAAATATCAAGATTAACTGTAAAGAGCCTAATTAAATTATTCTTAATTGTATTGTACCATCCAAACAATCTTTGCTGTAACTCATGTTATGGAAATTTGAATTAGATTATGATTATAATTGAAAGTAAAGTACTATCGGATTAAAATGACATTTAAAAATATTATCTGTAACATCCGTTACCCATTTTTATTATAATCTTTATTAGAATTTAACAAGTATAATCTCAAGAGATACTAAAGTCTATTTTAAGCATTTCGTTTATTTTTTTTCTGAGTAAAAGAATAACTGATCTTGGAAATCGAGACATGTGTTTGTGGTGACTGCAGAAATTACACCTTAAGAAAAAAAATTGCAAAGATACAGTTGTAATTTAAAATGGGATTAATCATTTGTTATAAAATATCCATTTTTTTGTTCGTATTATATAATTTTCTTCACAATCCGAAGTTAACTAATCTGACTTGTAGATAAAATAACAAGTAATATTAAAAAAAAATTAAGTCAATTCTACTTAGGTCAACAAAGAAATTTTTTATTTTAGTTTCTTTTTATTAAATAATTACAATTAATATAAATATGTATATACATATGACATAATCACAATATTAAACGGCAAAAGAAATATTTTTCCAGAAATCTACACTCTTCGTCACTGATGGTATTTATGCCAAAATTTATATCCTTATATAAGAGAAATTTTTTTCTCCTATACAAAAATAAAATTAATTATTGATAATCAAATAATAAAATTATATGGTTCGACAAGATGCGATCCATAAGCATGAAGATTCTACGCCGACGCTCTATCAAATTTGCCATTATAAGAGAAATGACATAGTAGAAGCATTGGCTTGTTCCTTAATTTATCCGGTAAATGAAATGGTTGGAATGCAATTTAGCCCAACCACCCTCGGCGACTTGAATTATTTAGCGGTATTTTGCCAAATGTCATCTTCGTGGACTTAACTTTCAGCCATAAAAATCACCAAGTTTGGCAATTTTTTGAAATCACACCAAGTGGTTGGCTAAACTGAATTTTCAACAATTAAATTTAATTAAATGAATTAATATTTGAAAAAAATGTATTAAAATCAAATGTTCTCCGTTACAAGTTTAAAAATATATATTTGAACTTGAGTGGATGAATAAAAAGCATTTTATTAACGATTGAAAATTTGAACAAGATATATAGAGAGATAGTGTGTGAGCTAATAGTAGGAATTTTATAAAAAGTGTATTATAGGCGTAACTCACAATAACAATTTTTTTTATTTATCATTTATTATATAAATGTTTAAAATTATATTAACTATTTTAGATTCTTAGAAGATATTTCATGCATTGTGTTATTAAAATAGGTGAAAGACAAAATTATATTAATTTAAAAATATTCACAGATTGTAATCTTTAGAAGGCGGGCAATTTATCTATTTCATAAAATTAATGTATCTGGTAAGAAATAATTACAATGATTCAAGCAAGATTTGTATTGCTAAAGAACTCCACAAATTTCTAAACAGGATTCTAAGATAAATCTTTTTTTGGAACAAAACATTCAAATGAAAATTTTTAACGAAATACAGATTGGATGATTATAACACCTTCGTAAATAATATTCTATAAATTACTTACAGAAACGAAAAAGGTTTTAAAAAATTCCAACTGTGTAAAATACTTGCCCATGTAAATTATTACGTTAATTATGGGATCTTTCACAATGCAATATTATACTGCATCGAAGGTAACGCTAAA
Organism: Nephila pilipes; assembly: GCA_019974015.1. Classification (NCBI taxonomy): domain Eukaryota; kingdom Metazoa; phylum Arthropoda; class Arachnida; order Araneae; family Nephilidae; genus Nephila; species Nephila pilipes. The sequence goes on from BMAW01003411.1 coordinate 947,400, forward strand.
CGTAGAACTCAAAAATCTAATTATATATAAAGATCTTTATTATATTGCAGGTATGTTTCTGTATTTTATACTTATCCCTAACTAATAATGTTATAATATATATGCAGCTGCGACACTTAAACATCATAAAAAAGAGCAAACGACAATATTCAAGACAAAAAGAATTAAAACAATCAAAACATACTTTATATGTAAGTAAATGCACTTATTAATTGATTAAAGTTCCAATGGAACACTTTCAAGGGGCATTAATCTTGTATTAATCTTGTATTGTAGGATGGTAGTTTTCAACAGAAGATAGAGAAACCGCTTCAAACTCTAGCGCTTAACTAAAAGGCCATATTTAAACTTTAGGGCCCTCGTACGACATTAATTATGTACCAATAAATATGGGACCTTGTTCATGTGAATTTTTGTGAATAAATGGTGTCTTGAAGGCAGTCCAACATAGTGGCACATGGCTGATCGAAGAAATTGATAATCATATAAGAACACTGAAATCTGAGAAGGAACTGAGTCATGCAGTAAATGCCTGCACAAGTGGAAAAAAACGGAAATGAATTGTTGGATGAAAATTCAAGATCGCTCTATCAGAAAACTTCTTATGAAACTTTTTCTTTACTCTTTTTGATTATACTATAATAGTAAAACACAGAACAAGAAATCTACCCTGTTAAAAATCTTTCAGATATGCGAAATTAAAGCAGATAGAGAAATGACTAAGTCAATGACTGGATCTAGAACATCTAATTTTCAATATCTGAAAATTGATTATGGTGTAGAATGGGTATTGAATGGATAAATTACCGAAATTAAGCACTGATTCCAAGCCATATTTCTTAAGTGTCCGTAAGTCTGTGGGCTGGGTAATTTATAGGCGAATCATCAGGCGAAAAATTTTATACCGATAAAATTTTGCTGATAAATAAAACTTTATTTTAACCCATGGGCTTAATTAACTTTCTCTTTGGGCATGGATAGAAGATATATTAAGTTTAACCTAAGATAGTTAATTTAAGATAGTTAAGATAGTTAATCTAAGATAGTTTTCATCCAAAAATTATATTTTTTCATTTTTTTTTGGCTTACCAATAATAAAAAAATTTCACATTTTCTTTAATTTTCTTCGATTAATTTCGATTTCTTTTTTCTTTCTTAAACTCTTCTACCCTATACATAAATATAAAGATACAATGATTAATTGAAAAATCTCGTTTTAATAATTCGCGTTTATTTTATGAAATAACGAAAACTGTGAATACATTTTATTCAAAACTAACAATGTGATGTCGAAAAAAACAATTTAAAAAAGAATATTGTGAATTACAAATTTAAATATATGTTCAACAATCCAATAACAATAAATATTTACCATGCATAAAAAGATAGTTGAAACACGAAAACTTTTTCCGCAATCCGTGATAGTCTTAAAGGATAGATACAAAAAAGACTGAAATTACTTGACGGAATTATGAGTTAGTTCATGATTCGGCACATTTTTTACAATGCAATGAAGCTAGATGAAGGAAAATAAATCTCAAATGGCAAGTACGATAGCTGAATTTCCACCTCTCTCAATAAACTTCTTCATCAAACCATTGGTGGTCTTAGAATCTTGACAGATTTAATGTGACAGCAGTCCACTACACGGCGGATCTTTAGTAGCATCAGACTCAAACCCACGACTTAGACGATACAACAATGACAGCGTGGCATGGCCACTAAAATTATGACCAAAGCACCAAAACCACTGAACGTAATAGAGGTATATATTTGTTCGTGATAGGGCACGTGCTTCTCTCTGCAAGTCTACCAATAGCAAGAAAATAATTTTTTCCAGATGATGACCACTGATCAGAACTAAATTCGAAGGTTTGTTTATAATTTATGGGTCATCTTAAAGGCCAGATATAAGCTAAAACTATAATAGACAAGAAATAAATTTTGATGAAAATTTATCGTCTAATACGAATTCTAATATGAAGGTCTAATTTTCTAAAGTGTTATCTAATATGAAGATCATCTTATTTGCTGAAATATATGGTTTATAATGAAAATTATAAGAAATTCTGTTCATAATATTTATATAAAAGAAAAGGGAAAAAACATTTTAAATTATTAATGAATAGGAAAACATCTGTTGTGCACATTCACAGTTGCCAAATAAGAAATCTCATTTAGTTAAGGGGACATTCTGGAATTTCATTTACTTAAATTTTTATTCTGAACTTGATTTATAAAAATGCAATATGTTTATATATTTATGTACTGAAAATAACTATTTCTGAGAATCAAACAATGATAAGCATTAAATAAATATATTCCATTCTAAATAAAATCTTTAAATAATAAAAATATTACTAAAAGTAATTTCAAGAGAAATATTTTTGTTTCTTTTCTTACAACGTTTTCTTTATTACTACAAAAGAATCCTAAGTCAAATCATGAAATAAGTTTCAATTTTCTATATTTAAAATATAAGAATTATTCACAGGGTGGTTCCTAGATTTTGTTTTACTTTCGACCTCCACACGCACTATTTTGTAAAGTTGGCAGCTGCTTATAAGCAGCCCTATAGAAAATAATAATAATTATAACACCGATTGAATTTTAAGGGATAGCAATTTTATTTAACGGTTTTCTTACTACTGGTGGATCGATTTGAAAATAACTTTTGCGGACTTTTTACTGTTACCATGATCAATTTAAAATTATTGTAATGAAACTAGCTGACCTCATTAGAAATGTTATACCAGTGTTTTTACTATGTCGTAACGTGTGGAAATACTAAAAAAAGGAACTAACATGTGTAAATATTCCTATTACTCTCTTAATATGAGATGGTAAAATAAAAATAAAAAAAGTAAGAAATTAGTTACTATTGTTGTAAATCGATTGTTTCAAATTAAGAGGCCAAATATGTAATAAGTAAGTTAAGTTTCGGTCCTGATTTGTCTAACGATTATTTAATATAGCGGAATTGTGTTACAAATTGATTTATAGACATCTCTAATTTTCTTATTATTGTGGCGTGTATGTTAAAGTTAAGCATTAACTCGTTGTCCCTAATGCCTTAAAATATATGATGGTGAGTTTATCTGTTGAGAAACACTGATAACGATTAGATAAATTATTGGTTATAAAGTGGGGGAAAATATCAAAAAAACGTAACGTTCGACAGTGTGTAATTATATATAATGTCCTCACTATTCACATATATTTTATTGAAAAATAAAATGTTAGTTACTCAGTTAAAACTAACTATTATTGTATCCATCCCCGAAATTTTCGTGTCAAATTGCTTTCTCATTATTATTACTATTATTTGAAAAACCTAACGAGCAGGGATAGATCAAGATCTATTCTCTTTAATTCCTAAGCCTGTTAACAAAGGGTTACATTTAATATTATGAGTTTACTTTCTAAATGGTTGTGATACTGATAAACTCAATAAAAACTATAAATGCTCCATTTTCTAATTTCTTTTCTTCGTGTTTTATTGTGTGTATATTTTGTACTTCGAATTATTATTTTTTTTAATTCTTTTTTTATGACCTGATTTTTTTTCAGATAGTTTGCGCTTGTTTTCCATTTGCTTATTACTGTGTTGTTGTAGTATTATTTACATTTTAATTCCTATTTTTTTTAACAAATCAGCATTAGATTCCTAATTTATGGTAAATATATCTTCCTTTCCTAAGAGTGGTCCAGTGGTCATAGTCGCGGACTCGTCGAGAGGATTTCATCGAGAGGTGGATTCGAACATTAATGCCTTTAAAGACCCACCGTGTAGCCGAGGCTGGTGCACATTAAGTCTGTAGAGGCCTAATGTAATACTGCCAGCATAGTGTAAAAGTTAAGAGATTAAGTTATCACCTTAGTTGTCATTCTCGTCACTTGGATAAGATACAAAATTACTAAGTCCGATGACAATAGTCCTAGTGTAGCTTCTGTTGCGATGTTAATAAAGTGAATTAATCAAACAAACCTTTCGAAAATATATGTGTTTGACTCTTGAGTACTTATTCAGACTGGAATCTGAAGCTAAGTATATTAAATATTTTAAAAGTCAATGAAGTATTTCACAGATAGGAGTTGTCTCTAATATATCTCCTGACCACGTGACTGCTGGAAAGCTATCATGTTGTCCAAAGACAAAAGAAATCATCAAATTATTTATTGATTCAAAGTGTGCAATGAAAAATTATCAAGATCTATCTACACATTGATAAATTGACAGTAATAGAAATTTACAAATATCTAATTACACATTACTAAATTGACAAACTAACAAAAACTCTTTTTCTAAATCATGCATTTTGCAATTAAACACATAAACATGATCAAAGGTTGGATTTCTTAATACGAGAGTTAATCGTATTGAAAAAGGAAAAGTTACTCACTCTCGACTTATTAGATATTAAAGAAAATGAAAAGTATTGATTTAACGCATAAACGTTTCTCTTTATTTTGTCATGAACACTGGTTCCATTATAATATTTTATAATATTATAATATTATAAAATATTATAATAGATTATTAGGTTCCATTATAATATTATAATATACTGGTATCATTATAATATTTTTCTTAATTTTTCATTGTTATTCGACTCGAAACAGAATAAAAAATTGTAGTAATGTGATTTTAATCAGGAAAGTAGTACCAGCCTCAAAACATTAAATGATGATTAAGATAAAATTGACAGAATAATGATATTTTTGTTTACTTTTGAGTTACGTGAGGGTTATTCTGATAATGAATTTATGTACTAATTTCGCCACATTTTCAATTACATTTTTTTTAGTTAAAAGTAGATTATTAAATGTTTTTCCATTGTTTTAGGATGTATTTTAGCATTAAAAAATATTTTGATAGCAAATATCAATGCATTTGAAAAAAATTTCTATGGAGGTGTACGATACCTTAAAATTTCAAACTATATAATTGGAAGTTTCTCTTAAATATTTTTCATGGTTTAAAATAAACTACAAAAATCAATAAAGTCCTTTTTCTTATCTATTGACTGATGTATTACTTAAATCATACGTAACCAAGTATCAAGAAAATGGCTAAAAATGAATAAAACTATTGCTATCTTTAAGCAAATTTTGAGACCAACCTTTTTTTTTTTTTTTTTTTTTGCTTTACGACGAGTTTTGAAATGCTTCTTTTTAAATTGGCTTCCTTTTTTAAGTGCTTGGTCATCAAATGATTTTAATAATGACTTTCCGTTATTGGGCAACAAATGGGCTTTTGTAATGAATCAAGTAATGAAGTCAATTAAATTAAAATGAACTATATGTAATGCTTTACAAAGGAAACAATCCTTTGTGTCGTGAAACATATCTTCTTAACGCATTGCGTGAAGCAAACTCAGTCTTCATGTAATATTTTTTTTTATAATTATCTATAACTATATGTAATTAAATTTATATATAGTTATAATTATTTATAATGTAATTAAAATTATTATGAAAAATTTAAAATAACATTAAAGGAAAATTGTAGTGATTATGATAATTATATAATATAATTGTGTTCTTTCTTAATTTTCTTAATCATACATTAAAACTATTTTTTACTAAAAAATTTCATTCATTTTATAAAATTACTATAATTTTAATATTCTCAAAAGTAAACTTAATATTTGCCCTTTTTCATTAACAGAATTTGTTTAATTTACTGTTTATTTTTGACGTCATCATGGCATCATCTTTTTACATATCACTGATTTGCTGATTTATTTCCTAACTCGCCATCAGTTTCAATTGCATTACATTATTAAGGAGCCATAAAGTATATGGTTATAATAAGACCTCATCACAGAATGACGCAAAAAAATCCAGATATATATTAACAATATCAATTATCTGGATTGGCTATTAGAATGACACCGTTTAGTAGAAACGTTTTTGAAAGACTACTTAATAAATTTTTTATATAGAAAATGAATTGTTATACCCTTAAAAATTATATCCTAAGATTTCTTTTTAATAATTTTATTTTAGTTTTATGTAATTTAATTTTTTTTAAATTTTAAAAGTAATTTAATTTTATTCTACTTTTAATGTATTTAGGCTATTGTTAATTAGAATAAAGACCACAAAAGAAATGTATATATACTTATTAAAAAAAGCATTAATTAAAAAATGAATTAGATAAAGTGAATGTTACTTCAGGAAATTAAATATTTAACGTACATCTCCATAAAAAATTAAATGTAATACTTGAATTAATTTATTTTTAGCTTATTCAGTACATTTTGTAACAAATTGAATAAGTGGACGGATTTACAATTTAACTGGTTTAAGACGTAAAGTAGTACGTAATAGAAAAACGTTTGTTTTTATGAGTTGATAAATTAATGTGAAAACAATTGAATTCGTACTCAACGAAACATTATTTTGCTGAGAATATTCGAATATTTGTATTTCTTTAAAAATACTAAATTCCATTAAGACAAAAAATTGTTATAAGTTTGAATAATGCACATATTTAAATAATTGTACACACTTAAGTTCCTTATTGTGTATGTGGCTTATTTATTTATTCAGTAAAGTAATATTAGTTACATAAAAGTATAGTGACACAGACAAAGGGGAACAACGTTCTTTGGAGGTAACTGAATAAATATGTAAGAAGTTTCAGTTTCAAATTAAATATAAATTACTATTTAAGAAATAGGATGCTTTGAAAGCCAAGACAGTAATTAAAATACCATAGAAAAGGAAATTTTTGTAACTTAAAATTTCAAATTAAGCGAATAACTGAATTGTATAAGATCCTCTAAGAATACTCTAACAACATCAATTTCAAAACTATGTTATACGTAGCATTTTAACTATTATACTTATTAAAATATTAAGTAATATACAAGAAATTCCTACTTCAAGAATGTCAAAAATTTATGAAATCGCATAATTATGTGCTACGAGTTACAATTTATGATTTTAAAATTCTTTATTTAATAATAAGTTACTATATAAATGTAAGAATATTATGTACCTAATAATGAAACTCTTTTAATATTCAAATGTATTACAATTTCCTTCTTGACATAAAGAAAAATGTAAGATCTTAATAATTGTTAAAAAAAGTTATTGCTTTTATTATAATAAATTCATGATTTGGTAAAAAAATACCAATTACTGATTGCAGGTAATTAAAATAAAATAACTTTGATGAAGCAAAGTATCCTCTTTGACACATTTATTATTACCAATTACATGAGAGGGTAACTTTTATGTTTTTCTATGTATTAAAAAATAATACTTTGTGTAAATTCTTCAAAATACCAATATTTTTTTAACTTTTCGTAAATGTGTAATTTTATATTTTTATCGATTAAATTTATATTAAAAATCATACAATATTTCTAGATAATCGGTTTTATTGCTTGATATGCTTTTTATATATGAAAAACTGTTATTTGTCTCAAAATGAGAATAAAATTACAAAATCACGATCTTTATCAAACATTCGAAGCAACAATATACATAAATATTATCATTGAATATTTGTCTGCTACCCAGAGCTGAACATAATAGAAACATAGTTTTAGTCAAAGACAATATGCTCACCAGAGTCCTTTTAAAAAATGTGTTCTCTTAATATCTTTTCTTTCGTTAAATTGAGTAACTAATTAAATAATATTTAATAGATGAACGATTGAATAATTAGCATATTTCATACATATAATTACATTTGCGCGAGTCGCCATACTTCACGCATGGATAACGATCGAAGCTATGGCCTTCCCTTGTGTAGAATATACATTGTTACTAATTTAGTAATGGTGCCAATCTCTAAGCGTATTGAGCATAACCCGTTGTAGCTTAATGGTTCCCTGGGATTGCAGTACAATCAGTGCCTGGATCGTTAATCATTTTTAGGGATGTTTTACAATTAAGTGATATATAATGGAAATTGTACAGCCAGTATCAAAGACACATTATAAGAATTTAATTTCATAGTATTAGGATACTTTCAGTAGTTGTCAGTTCTGATTTCCTCTTCTGAAGAATCCTCTCTAGCTAGAGAAAGTATTAGACATGGATAGAGGATAAACCGGCATGTTGGAGTCCAGGAATAGACATTTTAGTTCCTAACTAAACATGAAATCAACAAGGATTAGGTACGGCAACTAATTTGAAAAAAGTTGTCTAATTAAAAATTTTATCATTTGATTGGGAAAAAGACTATACATCAAATTACTTCGAATTTAATATCTAGGTTGACTGAGAATTTGGATATTTATTTATCCACCAGTGTATTTAATCTTTAGAGTCTAGTATTCAAAGAGATTTAAATATTTTATATTCATTATGTTAATTACTTGTCTGTGGTTATTATTCCTTCTGTCAAATGATTAGGAGTGTTTATAGAAAGTGTCTTAAATTAAGGGGAAAGCTTTCTTTCCTAATGCTTTTCTAATGCTTCACACCAATGAAGCTAATTCTTCTAGTATCATTGGTGTGAATTATTCTAGTTATCTGCAAATTTCTAGTTTTTCGTGGAAGTATTTAGCAGTTTCGTTTCGGTTGAGAGTGTTTTTTGAGAAATCTCTTAAGTTGTTTATCCAAAGGATAAAATATTTTCAGATAAGTAGCTAATGAGTCCCTCCCAATTTTCAATTTTGTGATAATTATTATTTTATTTAGTTAATGTATTGTTTTCGAATAATAAGAAACATTTGTAATTTTTTTTGAATAATTCAGATTAAGTTCTTAACATTTATCATTAAAATATTTTAAACATGAGCTCACTTTAATCGTATTATTTGGATCTAATTAAATTTATTGAATTGGTTTACTTGTTTGACTTTCAGAATTTTGAAGATTTGATTTATTATTTGTCTCCGCATATTTCTTTTCTAATTTCTCTGCAATTGCATCAAAAAAGTATTGCACATACGGCAAAATAAAATTAACACTTCAAGGTTTTAAGTAATAATAAAAATTTCAAATCATTATATGGAACTAAAGCTCTTAAAAAAATATTTTTATAACTCAAATGAAAACCAACACAATTCTTAAAAAAAAATAAAATCCAACTTTGAAATTTTAAAATTTATTTATAAATCATGAATTTACCCAACATGATCATGCAGAAGAAAAAAAACCTGAGTACATAAAATTTAGCATGCTTTTCTCACTGTTTGGTGCATTACCACACACAAACAATTTTTTTTTCTTGAATAGCCAGAATACCATTACATATTTATTTCTAATTATTTCAAATATAAATTTTTAATTCATTCTTTCACACTGAAAACATTTTTTTTCATGAAAAGGTGACTGAAATCAATTTCTATACTTGCGCTGTAGAATTAAAGGAACAAAACAAATATTTTTGATGAAACTAAACTTTTGAGGAGATTACAGAAATACCTTTATTCTTGTTCTTTCACAAAACACACAAATATTTAGTTTGTGATATTACGTTTAGTTGATATTACGTTTTGTTATTAACATGGCGTTTTTTATTTCATGTAATTTTGATTTGAAATTTCTGTTTAAACATGATATTAATTGGTGCTTTGGGGTTTGGCATGTTCTTATAACACCTTGAAGATGCTATTGTTGGTTATGACTTGAAGAAGAATGTACACGTTAAGGATAATTATTCATGATGTTTATTCAATGGTTTTGGAACATTTTACCAATTGATATTAACCAAACCATGAAGAAAGTACACACGTAGTTCCACGTAGAAAAGTGTCAGCTGTGAAAAAGATTTTTAAATCGTGTCTAAGGTTTTTATATCATTGTGGTTAAAATAGAGTTCCTCAATTTTTATAGTTATCATAATATGAGCGATTCTAAAGGGGAAAATATGATAATAGGAAGTGGAAGTCAAAAAAGTAGCTTTACAGTTAAATAAGAATTATAATTATAAATATTTTAAATAAAATAGTGAAATAATGCATTTAATTTATCACAGACACACACACACACACACATATATATATTGTTATATTGCACACCAAAACCATCAAATATTAAGTGCTTAAGTTGGAGCAATTATAATTTCAAAATTGCAACAGAAAATTGATGTATTTGTCCATAAAAGAGAATTTAATGAAATATTTATTTTTAAAAAACAATAAAAAATCTTTAAAAATGAGTATATTCAAATATTTTTTTTTGTACTTTCTAAATTAGAAATACGAAATTTTATGTAATTTGAAAGTGAAATACATGACTGAAATTCTTAATAGTAACATAGAACGCAACTTAACGAATTAGTGCTTCTAAAACAATAGTGTCATGAAATATATTCCAAAAAATTATACTATCCTGAAATAGGATTCTTAATTGTTATAATATTGTAAAATGTGATCACTTAATGTCATGAAATGTAGTCGTAATTTAATCTCAAGATATTAAGTTGGTGGAAGATATTTCAAAACTAATAATGTAGTCAAATAGAACTTAAAATAATTGTTGAATATGTTCTATAACTTAAATGATTGTACAAATTGTTGAAAAATGTAATAAGTTTATGATTTTACTTAATATGCAGCGACGCTCTTCTACTACAACGTTAGAAGTTAAAGGGCCTAACTCAACCAGCCCGATTGGATATCTTTTCGGCCTGATTGGTAGGCCCGTCAACTTCGGACGCCTTGGTCCAGGGTTCGAATCTACGCTGCCGCTTTGCGATCGCCATAAAGTGGTGACCCTGGACAAGAACACTAGATGGCAGCACGGCTGCCTGTACCTACTGATTGCATATCGCTAGTGGCCGCATATCGCTAGTTGATCGCCGCTAGTGGTGACTCAGGGCTTGAGCACTAGGTGGCAGCACGGCCTATACCTACTGTTTGCATATGTTCCGATGCAAAAACACTTGTCTCTGGTGTCTTAAGACAAGCGCGTGCAACTCATTACTAGTGATATTCCGGTTCTGGCGCACGTTTCGGCGCCTTCTGACAAAACCTTCTGAACAAAATGGCGCACGTTTCGGCTCCTTCTGACAAAAACCTTCTGAACAAAATACCAACGTTTATCTCCATTCCGTATCATCAGGCTGCGTTGGTACTGGAGGGGGAGTATTGCAGCGACGCTCTTCTACTACAACGTTAGAAGTTATAAGGCCTTACTCAACCAGCCCGATAAGATATCTTTTCGGCCTGATTGGTAGGCCCGCCAACTTCGGACCCCTTGGTCCAGGGTTCGAATCTGCGCTGCCGTTTCGCGACCGCCACAAATATAGAGGTGCAAACTTAATATTGAACAAGTAATTTTGATCAGCTAAGAATATTCCATTAGTAATCAATAAATGATATTATTTTTAAAAAGTTATTTGGAAGGAGTCATTAAAGAGGAATTGAGAGTGAATAAATATCGCTAAACATTCTATATTGCATTTTTATCTTTCATATTGTCTGTTAAAAATACGCACTGATACTAATTTAATATAAATACAATACCTAACTGAGACTTTAGCTTATATTTTTCAACCATGTTTTATCAAATTTGAGATTAATCGTCTTAATAAGACTACAAAACACTACATATAGTCATATTTTAAGAAAATATACAAAAAAATATTTATATTTCATTATACGCCCATTAAAATGAACATTAAGTGTTCGTATATATATAATGGAGAAATTCTATGAATGCACTACTGAAAAAAATTAGTTTGCACTGTTAAACAAAAATACATACTACATTTCAGATACATAATCTTAGATTTTTTTTGTATGGCCTTAATTCTTTAACCTTACAGGAGTTTTAATGTCATGATTTTTGGAAAATATCGGATTTGTTTTTCACTATGGCTAGAGGATTCCATACTCGAGTCAAATCTTTTGCGCTTGCTAGTGTCTGTCGTTCATCGCTAGAATCAATCAAATCAGATAGCCTTGGAAGTTATTCGGCAATCATAGATTTAAAATCTAAAAATGGAATGCACTTACCACCCACATTTGATTTGTGACCTTCTGTCACGAAAATTCAAGCATTCTCTGCACTCAGATATAAAATAAATAAATAATAGTTTTGAGCGTCCATTTATTTGTGCGTGTCGTAATTCTATAACAACTGATCATCCAATCAATCAGAACTATTCTACTCATATTGATATTAGATTATTTTACTATTGCTGGTCTTGACATTTAGATGTATTTTGTCTCCTTTTATTGACCAACGTTAACATTTATCTCGTATTCTAATCGAAGTTTAGATGAGCATACCAATGCAGCATTTTTATCGTACCATTTTACGAAACATCCCCATAATGTACTGGCATTTTAGATGAATTTCTTTCAATTTTAGACATTTTGTTTCACTTGTTTAACTATTAGAAGGTGCACCTTATGTTTCATTTCCATCCATATTTAGAGAATCTTATAATTAACTACTAGTGAAAATTTAATTCTAAAAGCATGCAGTTCATTCAGAAATGTTAATTTCAACAAAATCACAAAATTTATAAGATGACATATTATAGAATGTATTCGAATTACTGAAATCATAAGTGTAAAATCTCTAAATAATTTGAGTAATTTGGGCCCAATTTCAATAAAATTTATGGAAGCATACTCTTCTAAAAAGAAATATATAAGTTTTTAGCTAACATAGAAAGGTCTATTGATTAATTTAACCATAAAATATTAATTTTCGAGTATTCCATGAATTTCTGTTCAAAAATAAATCCTTTCTGTATGGCAAAAATTAATGAGTATGAATATAATCAACTGACCAAGATCCACTGTCCTATAGAATGGCCATGGAAGAAAACATAGCTATTGTTTCAAAATAATTCACGCAAATACAGAAAAAAGGACTTAATTGTATTATTTCAATACTTAAAATTAAATATCAGTTATTTCACTCTTCAAAAGCTCTAGTGAAATACGAAAAAAAAAATAAACTTTAAACAGAGTACTTACCATCAATTGTCTTTGGTAGTACTTACTATCATACGACAGTGGGTCTTTCTTTTTTTCTGTTAGTAGATATTTTCAAATAATAATTCAACAAACATTCTATCGCCTTTTTAAAGCTTGGTTGTATGGATGGCAGCATCAAACAGCAGTATATAATGGACAATGAAATTTTAGTACTTAAAATCGCAATGTATTATTTTATATACAAAATGCAAATATCCATTAGAAGTTACGCTGTGTCTCGGGAGGTAGAAGAAATATTGATAGACAATGTGCGTAATGACATTAAATGTTTGATTTACTTCCACTGCAATTGTTTTTATAACGTCCGAAGAATCTCTCAATCAAGAAGAGAAAGAATCTCCAAATCAATAGTTAATAGCTTATTTTGTGCTTGTAGAAGAGGCGGAATGCTTAGCATCGTTCCTGTCGTAAACACAACTAGTTTTACTTTATGAATGGAATTCATTCTTATATTTGGAGAAGTTGAGAATGCCCTCATCGTCTTTTATCCATAACATAAGAAAGATGCTCCAATGCAATAATCAAGGTTTTCTTTGTGCTTGTAGAAGAGGCGAAAATTTTAACATCGTCCTTGTCGTAAACACAATTAGTGTTACTTTATAAATGGAATTCGTTCTTATATTTGGAGAATGTTTCTCATCATCTATTTATCCATAACATAAAAAAGAAGCTCCAATGTAATAGTCAAGGCTTTCTTTGTTCTTGTAGAAGAGGCGGAAAAAAACCAGGATCGTCCTTTTCATAAACTCAATGTGTTATTATATGGATGGGATCCATTCTTCTATTTGTAGAAGGTAAGATTTCTCTGATCGTCTTTATAACCATAATACAAGAAAGAAGGTCCAAAGCAATAGTCAAAGATTACTTTGCTGTTGAAATGTTTCCTTGTACTTACTAAAGTCATCTATAATATGACCATCCTTTTATTTGCACTAATATAGGAAAAGTATACGAATGGCAGTAGTCAATAGCCGTACTTGAGGAAGAGAAGGTATTAAAAGAATCATTTACCAATAAGCAGATGGAATTTTATACTTTAAATGTAAGATCTTTTGGCTATGGTTGAAGGTCATGTTGATATAATGTGTTATTTTCTTCAGCAACAAAATCAATCTTATTATAAATGCAATAATTTTTACTTACTTTAATGAATGCAATTAATTTTTCTTGTACTTTGAAGTATTTTCAGTCTGCTTATATGTTGCAAAAAATATGGAATTGAGCTAGCTGTTAATTCAGTTCCAAGGCCTGCAGAAGTAATAAACTGCAGGAGAATGTACTACTGGAACTGTTTTCTTTTTTCTTTTATCGAAGGTTGGTCTTTCAGTTTTGGGACAGAGCTCAGCTTTCAAGTGAAGTGCTTGGCAGACTTTAAGCACAGTGAGGGAGTAAATGGCAGGGAGTGGTGTTATCTTCCTCATGCTTCTCAGGATAGTCTCGATTTGAGCACTTGAGGTTTCAAAGGTAGCAAATTCAATACTCAAGTCCAAAGCTTGACAGATGCTTTGAATCATACCGGAGTGTACAACTGGAGTCATATTGTTTCTGTTGTTGGTGTCAAGTTGCTCAAAAGGAACTAATGGTTCCTTTTCCAATGGAGAAGCGAGTTGGGGCTTCATAGTAAAGAATTTGAGAATTTCCATAACCAATTCAAAGACGAAAATCTCAAGAAAAAGCTTCAAATCAGCATTGAAAATATAGTTTAAAGCACACTGCAGAAAGTGCAAGATAATCTCGAAAATAAAACGGATTGCAATAGTCATAACAAATGGTTTTTCTTACTAGTATCACTCAAAGTATAAAAGCTAGCAAAAAACTTAACTAAATTCTCAAAGCAAAACAGTAAAATATTCTTCATATTAATCAAATTTCGTTAGATTATTGTTTCCATTGCTGAGTTGCTAAAATATTTATTGTGTTACAAATATTAATAAATACGAAAAATCACTTTACATTTATTATTACGTAATTCATTGTTATTATATTGTTTTATTTAGGGATCGCAGTTCTTGGAATATTTTACTAAACACGTTCTTGCTCTTTATACCGATAATACATTTTTCCTCTCTTAGAAAATAAAAGTTGGTTAAATCTTTATAAAATTTTAAAATTTGTTAGGTGAATAATTCATAGAATCCATTTATGCACATAGACTCAGAAAGTGAGAAGAATTTTCTGAATTATTCAATTATAATTTAAGAATTAGGATGCAACAATGATACAGGTATTACAAATATTGTCATATAACATTGTTATAAAGAATTAAAATTGTTGAAGACAGTAGGAAAGTGCTATATAAAATACACATATTAATTTTGGCATCCATTTTCAACAGCACGCACACTGCTAATGTTAATAAAAAGCTCCGACTTCTACTTATTCTTAAGATACTACATTTTTTTTAAATATTTAATTTAAAAATTATCTTATGTATTGTTTATCTTACATTGAAACAAGTAATTATCAAATAGTCTGTTAGTAAGTAATTGTGATATTTACGAAGTATATTACAGAACACTGCTGTAATATACTCGCCAAGTTGGCGAGATACCCAAAGAGCCCCATGTTATTTACAAGGTCTCATAGTAATTGATCTAATTCACATGTTTACATGCAATAAACGTTAATCCTGCACTATTTTTCAAGCAGAATAGTAATTTTGACATAATTTAACATTATAAACACATTTTAAATACCAAAATCGTAACAATACATTGTGTTGCTTGTTAATACAATTTGTCATAATAAAGCAAAACCGCTAAACTTATATTCTGAATTTCTTAACTTAATTATAACGATAAATATATTTAAAAGAGAAAGAGGAAAATGATTTAGAAATGCTCTCTCCAAAACGATTATCTAAATGAGAGATATATTTTATCGCTGTTATTAGTTGTCATTTTTACTTAATCGAGTTTCATACAAACTTATTTTTTACTTGTTTAAAATTTTCCATCTTAGGTGATCGAAAAAAAGAATGAGTATGTGTATGATTGAATAATAGAGCGAATTATTCAATGAAGAAATGATTGAGTAAGTGACTGACTGAGTGAGCCAGCAAACAAATGAGTTGTTCAATTAGTATGTGAAATAGTGAGTGAGTGAGTAAACGAATGAATGATTGAATTATTAATAGATTGTATGCATTCTCAAGCAAATCAAGGAATAAGGAAGTGAATGGATGGGTAAATAAATGAAATTGAGGTATTAGTATGAATAAGTGAATGAATATCTAAGCCAATCAAATAATTTCCTTTTCGTTTTCAAATGGTTTAAATTTCATTCTATTCTGTTTAACTGAATAATTTAGTCAGTATTTTTTTAAGAAGTTAGTGCCTTTGGTGGTAAATCTTTTTTTTTTTTTTATTTTAAAACTTTGCTTGGGAAAAAAATGTTTCATTTGTTATTATTCATTTTCCAAAAATTACTTTTATGATATAGTTTGACTATTTTATGCTTGAAAAGATTTAACGTTGTAGCTTCTAATAGAGTATCGTTCAAATGGTATGTCTTTATTGTACCGTGCTTTGTAGTTCATGTTGATTCAGAGTCGATGAAAAAATCTCTTAAACATCTCAAGACATTTATTCATAGCAGTTTCTACAGGACGCAAGAAATTCCAGCTGTAAACCTCCTAATTACACAGCTTCAATTCAGCTAATTCCATAGGAATCAGCTTCAAATACAGAAGTCTCTAATATTTCAGACAGATAGCAGATGCTATACATTAGACTATCAATCAAAACTGATTGTCTTCACTACTGCTCTTCCTCTTCACTGCTACTGTTTCTATCTTGGCCGGTATATTTGTATCTGACTTTGAGTGAAATTCTAAGAGTTTCGCCAAGGCTTTAGGCTATCTCGAATAATATTGGTCCTAGAGCTTCGATGATGGAATTTTCTAGAAATATCTATTTTTCGTGAAATCTTTCCAAGTGGTCGCCAAGTCGCCAAAAGCCCTACCAAAAGGTCACCAAATCGCTTGAAATGTCGCTTTTTAACATTGAATATGCCTAAATTGCACTATTTTTGCCCAAAATATAAGTATTTCCGATCTGTATGAGATATTTTAAGACAAATATAAGAAATATTTACAAATTTATAACAGTATTATAGTTTATTTACGTCACACTGATAAGCAATCACGAGGACTGTTAACGAAGGAACTCTTAGCTTCGAACCTCTTTCCAATGACAAGGTGAAAGCCTGAGATGACAACTTCCTTTCCTAAATTCCCCACCCCACCAACAGGAGGAATACAATATTAAATTTCCTCAACTCTCTACATGCACGTCTTTAGTGAAATCGGAATTTAAATCTGCGACTCGATGAAATAACGCCGGCTGCGAATTCGCAGCAAAGACTGCTAGGCTACAGCGGATACAAAGCCGATGGAGAAATTAGTTAGTTGTGCATTACTTTTCATAACATGAAAAAGCTCTTCCTGTCATATATATTAAATATAAATTGATTTTGAAGTCCATAAATACGGAATGATAAAAGAGTTTTGAAAGATACAAACAATTGGAGTTTTTATGTGGCTATTATGTGAGTAAGTTTTTGCTCAACATTTAAAGTTTAGAGTAGCTGCTTATTGTACGGTTATGTTGTATCATTCATCAGGAAAAGCTAAAGCTTCCTAGCTTTCTAATAGCAGTTAGAAATATGAGAGAGAACGAATTCTTATTGCCTTATCTGCTCAGCAGATAGCTTGCGTGATGTAGCTGGAATGATAGTTTGTCTTTGGAACTTTCTAATTCGTCAAGCGTTCCTATGCAGAAGTTAGAGGTGAAAATTATATTTTAGGACTGAATGACTATTTAAGGCACACAAGTATGGGAAATTAAGAGTGAATTTTTGAAAAGTTTTGTAGTTTTGAAAAGTTTTGGAAATTACTTACTATATTTTAATCATTTTAACTAAAATATTCTGTGAGGAGGAACTTGGAAACATCTCTTTTTAACCACCAGGCATATAATTTTTTATTGATGCTCCATATCTAAATATTAATTTCAGCTTTGGTTTATGTACATTCAGACAGAGAGGTTTATGACACTTGAATTGTTGAAATATATGATGTGAGAGAGATTTTGGTATGTGTAGATCCATCTTTTGATAACAAGTCTTGATCTTAACTTCAAGTTTTATATGATATAAAAATCTCGATAGTTAAAAATTAAGCTGTTAATTAAGCTGGAAGTTAAGATTAAAAGTTCCAGCTGGCAATTTTGTAGAAACGGGAGAAACCTAAACCTAAATTCTATTTTGCCATGTGTCACCACAAAATAAAAGGACAGTCTTATTTCTTAGTAAATTTTAGTAAGTATTTGAATCCTTTACAAGCTTTATAATTTCACATGAATTTCAATTTTAAATCGAAGGCTCTAAAGTTATTTAATATTAATGCTTGTAAATAATATGGAATATGTGCATTTTAGGCAAATATTTGAAAACTTAATTTTAAAATTTGTATACACATGCCTTTTCAGACGTTTCAGACGCGTAAATGGAATTTTAAATTTTGAAGTATATTTTATCTATGAAGATAAAATGATCAAAAAGAAGGTAATGAAATTCAAGTATTTATTTGAAGTAATAATTGTTATTTAAAAATTCAGATTTCTAGAAAAATATAATAACAAGGAGCTAAAATTACTAAATATTTTTAATTATGTCATTATTTTTAAAAACTTCCCTTTCTTCTGTCTTTTTGAGTTTCTTAAGGGGATGCCTTATCGCAAATTCCTCATAAGATTATTTTTCTTTTCCTTGGAATTACATCTTTCGTTCCTTGAATAAGGTTTTTTTTTCTTATCGCCTCTTAAATAGCATCAGACGTCACACTTACTTTCCAATCAGAACGTGCCTAATCTGCCAGACAAGTCAAAAAGTCCTTGGCCTCAAAAAATTACTCCGTTGAGTGGTTTTATCTTTAAAATTACTTACTTGCAAAAATGTAATTGGCATTTAATCTTAGCTCTTTTGTGTGATCGCAAATTCCACTGACACGAGAAAAATCATTTTGAAGTAGTGATTTTTCGATTTTTCCGTCCAGTACAACATAACGAGATCAATTTTAGGAAAATTAAAATGCTTATAATGGTTCGTTGTTTCAACATAAGGCTAAAAAAATTTAAGATATTTGCAGATTCTACATATGTGATACTTACAGGAATATGATAAATAGAACGCAAAAAAATGAAGATTTGAAATTATAAATAATCATGCCACGTCATTGAGAAAAATACCTGTACATGCTTTATTACTCAAAATGATGTTTCTTCGAATTATGACTCAATTTTCTCAAAATCTATTTCAGCTATGTTTACCTCATTGCAAACAATTTTGATATCCAATACAGTGAACTAATTTCTTTTCTAATAAACACTCATAGACTAGAGTCATTGCGTAATATTTGTGTTAACATTTTGAGAAAATTGTACATTTTAAAGAATTAAATTTTATTAAATTCAAATGTTCAAATTATAGCCATGATTAGTGCTTAGAATTTTGTTTTTGTTAGCAGTATCTAAGTTTTTACAGTTATAAATGAAGTGGCATTAATGCAAGATTTACTTATAGATCTCGGAAAAGTATAAATATTGCTAAATTATTTGATTGTTCATATATATTATATGTGTAAGTAATTTTCTATACATACTCAAATTAAAAAGTATGCAAATACTTATTAAATAATTTTATTAAATAAATTCTATTTAAGTTTAGAATAAATTTAGCTCAATTTTCTTTGATATAGACATTTCAACTACTTTAAGATTATCCACAGAAAATGTAAATTTTCTAGAAATTTAGCCATCTTAAAAGACAGTTACGATGCTTATTTATTTTAAAATTTTAAGAAATATTCTAGTATACGGATAAGCGTATTTTTATACGTTCGAAATTCCCAAGTATAATGAAGAATTATATTGGAGTCAGTAGTCGATATTTTGTTTTCCCACGTAGGAAGCTTTTAAGAATTAATTTTTTTTTCATAAATTTAGTGATATTGTGGAAATAACACAAAATTTAAAAAGTGAAAGGGTTTATTTGAGAACATTTCTAGAATTAAAGTTTGATTCCAATAAAAACATATGGTCAAATTATTAATTTTGCACAGATATAAGTCAAAAAATATGTTACTTGAAATAATTAAGGTATACGAAAACAAATGCAAAATGAAATTTTTATAATTCCAGTGCTGAAAAGTAATTTTGGAAGGAACGAGTGTAAAACTCGAATGATATTGGCTATTAATAATATATTTTGAATAAATATTTTATGAAAACTGAATCCATATTACAATGTGTAAAATACATCGTAATTTAATATTGAACAAATGTTTTCTGTTGTATAATTATTATGGAATAATTTTAACTAAAGTAATTGAAAAATCAAATAAATAAATTATTTGAAATCTTTAAGAATTACCTTACATGGAGTAATTTACTTCATAAGAAGTGTATTTTTAAATTAAATTTTTAAAGGAAATCAGTTTAGTTTTAATAACTAATAGAGATAAATTATATGCTCAACTACCCAATCATTTTCGCTGTACAACTGATTAAACCACTTCTGACTGCTATTGTATAATTCAGTTAGAATACTTCGTACCTACATTGAATAGCACTGACAGTGATGAAATGTTCAATATGTACCTGCCATTTCACCTGAGTTTCATTCTGAGGGCCTGTGCATTACTCGAAATGTATTCAAACAATACCGATTAAATTTTGAAAGTGAAAAGTAAATTTCTGGTATGCAGAAAACTCGTCCTTCACTGAGTTATGAAAGTACTATTCGATATAAGAACTTAATTACCTTTAAATAAAAATTTACTCAAATATTGAACTGTTTGAACTTATTAATCAACTTAATGTTGGTGCAAAAATAGAGAAGACACGTAGATAAAAAAAAAAAAAAAAAAAAAAAAAAAAAAAAAAAAAAAAAAAAAAAGGAGAAATCTAATGAAATGATTCTATTTTTAATCTGCATTTCATATTTTTTTCAGAATATTTTATCATATTATATCACAGGATATTTGGGCATCACCCTATAAAATACTTACAAATGTTACCTTCTAAAACATAAATTGAAATATATTTTATTATTTATTTTCTATGAATTTTAATTCATGTTTAATTTTAGTGTTTTTGTTCACAACAGTCTGTAAAATGGTTTAGAGTTCAGCAGAATATATTATTCAAAACTAGTATTTTTTGTTTAATTAATAATCAGTTAAACAATGAATGATAATTTATTTTTTTATTTTTCTAAAATATAAAAGTATCCAAGATAAAATATGTATTAAAAAATAAGAACTTTTTTTATTTATTTGTAAATTATCTAGGTATTAAGAGATATGAGTGTTTGTGCGTATAAATATGAGTATAGGCAGAATACTAATATTTAAGTAATCAGTCAAAGGTATTTACATAAGGTAAGGTGATTTGCATTATCAGAAATTTACAAACATTAAAAAAATCTGTTGATTCTTCTTCGGATGCCCAATACTTCCCTACAATGGGACTATTTTCTATATTGTTTCTAAAACTGTGTACTATGTAATAGTTTATTTTCCACTCATCACCAAAAAAAATAAATTCGATACAAATTCCCTTTAAATAAATCAACTAAAATTTTAATCATTTCTACTAGGAAAGACAGTTCGTATGTACAATTTCTAAAATCTTCTATATCCGTTCCTTTTTTTTACAAAACCGTTTGGTTGAACCATCTAAAAATACTTCTAGTATTTTCTTCCCCTAAAATTGTATATTTCCCCCCAGTTGAACTTAAAATGTATGTAATTTCGTTGTAACCATGATGGGAAATCCTAAATTTATTTTTTTTTTCTACACATGATAGGATGTATGTTCAGTACTTGCAGAGATAAATTTATTAATTCAAATATCCTTAGTAGCTTTGAAACAATAACGAGTCATAAAAGTGTGATAATTTTCAATATTTTTCTTTTTTTAACTACAATAAATAAGAAATCATCCACAAAGAGATCTTTCCGAACGTTTTCGTAGCTTTCCTTTTCCAAAATGTTAAATGAAGAAAATTCAGCATTAAAATTTTCATGCTTTAACACCAGGAAATGTTGATAAATTTAAAGGTTCGAGAGCTTCATTGCCTAAGTAATACGTATATATGATTATATATTAAAAAAAAAAACTCTTGAAACATTTTTCTGTTTGTTTGGTATTCAGACCAAGGCTCAGGAAAATGAGTTTAGTTCCTTAATTGAAATCGAGTCTTTATTAAAGTTATTTAATACGTCCGCAAGTTAAGACAGAAATAAAGGTGATGTCTTGTTAAATATAAGGTTTGAAACTTTTAGAAAAATTCAGCTGTGATTCCCAATATATATATAATGCGATAGGCATTCCGTGTAAATGTTTTCAGCTTGGGAATAACAAGTAGTAATGATTTTCAATACGTAAGTAGTTGGTGAATGAAAAACGGGGCGCACTAGTTGGTGTAAAATTCAGATTTCCATCGGATATTTATCGCTGGTATGCGTTTTGAGCACATGGATGCTAACAAAACTATCGAATTTCGACATCAGTATCAAAGTATAAAATGTTGGGATCATCGATTGTCAAGTATCCATTCACGTGATGATTGATTCTCATTTACACAAAATTCGTAATGCAACTTTATGCTTATAAAATTGTTCCATTAAGAGGGAAGAACAAAAAGGGTCGTCTTGTATAGTGACCTTGGTTGTGAACATATATAAGACTTGTTAAAGAAGTTAAACCTGGGACACAATGATTTTTAGTGTTCCCTCTCCTTAGCGATGTAAGATCTAAAAAGCGATCTTGAGTTGAAATAGATCTGGAATATATCTTCTAACTCTCAGTGTTTAGATTCGAATTCATCCCAGAATATTTGAGCCATTCTGAAAGGAGTGTTAAGATATC
The DNA here is from genome assembly GCA_019974015.1 of Nephila pilipes. Taxonomy (NCBI): domain Eukaryota; kingdom Metazoa; phylum Arthropoda; class Arachnida; order Araneae; family Nephilidae; genus Nephila; species Nephila pilipes. The sequence goes on from BMAW01003411.1 coordinate 970,258, forward strand.
AGGCAGCAATGGCTTTTAATAATCTCAATCATTCTAACTGATTGCCCTCCATCCTATGATTAGAGAGAATAATATCTCTTACACATCACCAATAATATCTTAATACCAACAATAGAAGATCGACACGCATAATTTAATTCCATCAAATTATAAAATTGAAATATTTGTGGTTTTAAGACTAGTGATTAAGTGTTTCATGCTTATAAAAGTTGTGGGTATATGATTGCATTATAATGTTTTATTGACGCTAGTTATCATTCATATAAACCATAACATTTCCTCAATTTCACTTCGTTTAACGACGGGCATCAAAAACCTGGATCTATTTTAACTTTTGGAGATCAATGTATTTAACTATATCTGTTGAGAATCCGTAATCTACGTGGATGGTAGCTAAATAGCCTGCTTTGGCTTTTGCTCCATAACATCTGACAGTCACTCACTCACTACGTGGATGGTAATCACATGGGTATCGTGGGGGAAAAAGAGCTGCCCTGCATATGTCAAACCCAAGTGGTATACCGATATACAAAGAAGTTAATTATTTTTTTTAGATCATCCAGATAGACTAGATAGATCATAGCTATCCAGGAGCCCTTTTTTGGTGTTTTATCGCAATTGACAACTCTAGGTCTGCAGCATATATATTTTTGTTGGAATTGGTCATGTGTAATTCAAATTTATTTTAATGAAAACGAGCTGCAGAATTGTCATTTTTTTGTTAAGTTCATCGTTGAAAATAAACAGTGAACAGACCATCAAGTAGTTTTTATTTCTGGCACCAAAAAAAAACAGGTTAATAATAATAAGGTATACATATACTGAAGGTTATTTATTTATCCAACATTAATTTAAATTATTTGTTTGTTTAATATATTTAATGTATTTATAATGTAATTGAAATAAACATTATAAATAAGTTAAAGAAGAAAGCAACTTATGTATTGAAAAGTTTAAATAATCCTTACGTTTTAAAAGAAACCCAGCGAAAGTTTTATTTTATATTAAGATTTGTGTTTGAGTATGTATCTGTCTATTTAAACAAATGTATTTTTAACATAAAAAATATGTATGACAAATTAATATTTAATAATTGTCGTTACATTTGTAAATCGCGTACGCAACTTTGGATACAATTAACATAAAATTCATTACATTTATAACATTAACAATTTGTAAAATGCTTAGAAACTTGGAGCAAAATCATAATATCAAAATTTGGATTTTAAAAAAATTAAGAATTTACATTTAATTATTTTATCTACCTTTATTTTTATTGATATTTTTATGCATATTTTGTACAGTACCTGAAGTTCGCGAGATGTTTGTAAACAGAAAAATGCTTTCATTGTATAGTAAATGACCTCATTTCATGAATGTAGAAAATATCAACAATATGGATAAAGTAGATTTCGAAGACAGTGTATCGGAAATTCACATTTCTAGATAAACGCAGATACAGAATATTTTTCTGTATAGTGTATTAAGATTTGTTCATAATTTCAAAAATCAAATTATTTATGAAATTCTCATAAGTACTAAATCGACAGAATCAGCAACATTCCCTTAATTTATTAAAAGGAAAAAAATGTATAATTTTAAGAATTTTAAGATCTCAGAATTCGGGAAAAACTTCATAATAAAGGTACACTTTTGAAAATAATCAAGTGTCAGATAAAATTAGTATAACTTTTATGGAATAAAGTTACATAAATAGTTAAAAATAATGAAGATTATCAAAATATTTGTTATTAAGGAAGATGAGCTATTAAAACAGTTTTGCTAATATTGTAAATAAAAAAGATTCATGTTAGATACAATAAATATTGTAATGAAATTGTCTTTATAAAACTCATAAAATATATTAGTTAAAGCTATCATAATATAAGAAAGCATCATCCAAAGGTATAATGAAATATATTTAATCTTGCGCATAACAAAATCTTTGCAAATGGATGAAACAATCGCAATTACTTCGGTCACAGTTTGAAAACCTAAAAGAGTATTTTCTGCAACCAAATATCTTTCATTCTTAACAGATCCATTTGAAATACCTTTTTAAGATTAATATTCTGAATGTATGCGAATGGAACTCTAGCTGAACAAACTATTATTATCTCCAGAAAATCCCAATAGTAAACTCTACTTTTCAATTAATAAATGAATATGCTTCACTCTAAATAAAATATTTCAAAATACTTAAAAAAAAAATATTATTCAAAAGATATTTAAGCTTTGAATCCCATCTGTAATAATTTGCTAGTGTTTTCAATTAAAACGAAAGAACCTGTTAAATAATTGTGGATTGGTTATCATTTCGCTAAATTTAGAAGGGTGGAAAGAATCCATTATTTCTAGCTGTAACTTATTTCTATTTTTTCCTCTTAATTTATTTGAGTTGTTCAACTGAAGAAGTAGCAGCTTGTAAGACGACATGGAACAAAAACGTAGCAATTCAATTATAGAATATAGTAGTTTTATTTAGATATTCTACCTCTTTTATATCTGAATGAACATTATGTTTTGCCTGGTTTTTTTACTTGTTAGTTTCCGTTATGAAGCGTTCTAAAACTCGAGTTAAGAAATCGTTAATTCTATTTCCAATAACATTTTTTAAAATTATTGAGTTCAGGCTTAACTCACAGGCTCTATATCTAGTAAGAATGGTGATTACACAAATCAAGATACATTTTTTTTAACATGCTGATATCTGTATTTCTTCCCTGACGAAAGACATTGAAATACGGAAAGAAAACAGATATTTTTTTCGTAGTGGTTGACTGTGTGCAGGAAAAAAACGTATTTTACACTATTAAATAATTAATTTTAGAATCCGAATTGAAATTGTTTTATAAAGATTATAATTATTTCCAGAAATCCAATACTCAATGATGCAATCATAATTTACTCTACGTTACTGATACTCATTGGTTGAATTGAAGTTTAAAAATATTTTATAGCGTCTTGATTTCACAACTGGCTAATTATTTTATAAGAGTAGCTATATCTTTCTCAGTTTGAAAAAACAAATTATGACTCTCAAAAGCGGTTTCTAATATTTTTAAGAACTTAAAAAATAATTAGCTATTGCAATTTTTTAGGAAAATAAGTTTAATCGAATTGCACATAATTCATTATTTACAGAAATGCTACAAAATATAATAGTAGTATAATAATTCATAAATTTGCGTGAATTGTTTCAATAGAATTTAATATATTTTTCAATGTCTAGTACTTTAAAATATCCAAAAATAATATGTATTCAAAAGTCAGAAAATATTTAAAGCGTCAAGAAACTTGAGTGTAGATTTCGCCTTCAACATAAACAACATATTTCTTTCACTTTAAATGAAATATGATATTGCGAAGAAAAATTTGAAATTTTTTAAAGTGTCAAACATGAACATTACTTGGTGTTAATTTCAAAGTATAATTTTATATTTAAAACTTACAAAACTTATTTTAATTTATTGACTGAGTATTTGATTGGCAAGGAATAACATCTTACAACTTCATATTATTTTAAGCAAACAAGAGATTAGTAGAAATTATAAAATTTGGCAACTTCAGTATGCATTATAAAATAAATATCTGTAATAAAAATGTAATGAAAGTGGATATTGAAAAATGAAAATATTATTTTCATTTTTCAATAAAAAAAAATGAAATATTATTTTAAATTTGTTAAAATATTTTTTTTGTTTATCGGTGTCCAATTACTTTCTGCATAATTGTATGGTCAAATGATATTTCTCAGATATGTTGTTTTTGTGCTTTCATACCGTATAAGAGGTAAAAAAGAATGTAATCCACAATTTTGAAGTAGAACACCGTAAAAAGTTTAGTATATGTTTAGAAATTTTCTCAAACTACTTTTCTGTATGTACCACGTTACCTAAATAACGCCAAGCTAAGACTTACGTATATTGCTATATATATTTTATGACTTAATTTCGGATGAAACTATAGCAAATTCAGTAATAATTCGATGTTTGAAGATATTGATCTATAAAGAACTACATTTTTGTCGTGATTTTGATAGAAAAAAAGAGTAGTAGCTAAAATATTTGAAAGTATATTTACGTTATTGTTGTAATAATAAGTGGGATAAATGACCTTCTGAAATCAAAACTAAATAGTAATACAGGAGTTATACATAAATAATACAGGAGTTATACCTGGATATATTACCAGTGCTATTCATTTAATTGTGCTGAAACACGCTGAAATGTGAAAATCCAATAATGAATTATAGCCTTTCAGAAATGTCAAAAAATGCGTTAAAATTAATGCCAGTTTCTAAGAATTAAAGAGGTTTCTGTTTGTATTTTTAAATTTAACTAAATTTAAGCAATACTTCAATTTATGTGTTTCTAGAAAATTTCAATCAATATATGCTTATGCGTTTCTACTGAGAAGCTATGAAATCATGAACAAATTTCCCATTAATAAATAATAACTCATTTAATGTTAAAAAAAACTACTTCACTCTCTTAAGAATTTAGAAATTTTAAATTATGCAAAAAAAATATTTAATTATAGTAGTTATATATATACTTTACCCAACTTATTCTTTATGACATTTTATTAAAGTTTTCTACTTTATATGATAAATATAAATAAATGAAATGAGATAAAATATGACCCATGGTTTTATCATGATTAAACTTCCATATTTTAAATAGAGATCAAATAATAGTGAGTTCTAGTAATTTAATATATAATCTCCAAGTTCCTATGAAACCATGTGTTTTAGAGCCTTTTGACAGAATGGCGCAATACAGAAAATTAGACAACTTTCTTTGGGAAAGTTAGCACAGTTACTTGAATAAAAATTTGAATGTGTAACTTTAAAATATAACTCTTTTAAAACTACTATATTTTCTTCATAAAAATACAAAATTGAAAAAGAGTAAAAGAAATCGTGATTTATCTGTTACAAATGCAATATTGGAACTTGATTGCTCAAAAGAGTTGTGATTATGAAATTATTATAAACTTATATTATTATTATATAATACGGTCAAATATTGAATTTATACTAGAAAAAAGCAGAATTAACAGTTGTCAGTTATCGTTTATCATTGAGTGCTCTTAGAAATCAATATTAAACCATAATTGTTAAATGTTACATTAAAAATTACTAAATTATGCCGAAATTATGTTGACGAAGATTAGAAAAATCCATACATAATAAAATATTCATTAACATTATTCCATTCAGTATATATACTTCTTTCAATGATAATGCAATATATATATATATATATATATATATATATATATATATATATATATATATTGATAGATAATCACTGTTCAGAATAACTTCTAACAACTAATTATTGGAAATTTTGTCTTGTTGACTTTGGTAATATTTTTATTTATGTTTATTGAAAATATAATTAACCGAAACAAATCAAAACAGTTTTAATAACTATTTTTAACGTTTTCACTTGAAATTCATCAGCGATTATTCATCAAACATACTAGAGATTAAATCAGTCGATAATTCCTCACACACTTAGTAACAAGTATTTGATCGATTACTATAATTTAAACTTCTTACTATAACTCACCAAAGAAAGGTGTTCAAGACATAATTGAATTAAGCCTTGTTCAAAGTATTAATAAGACGAAAGACACAATGAATCATGAGGAAAGCACCTCTCCTCTTAATCTTTAACAACCCGTTCTAATTAATTAAAGGTGGAAATAGGATAACCTCTAGGACTGAACATCATTCATTACTTCGATTAAATTTCAACGGCTTAAAAAAATCAAGCTTTCTATCCAGTTGCATGGCGATGAAAATGCCGTGAAGCTTAAAAGTTCGGCACGCGTTAGTTTTAATTAATTACTTCGAATTGAAGAGATGATTGCAATTTTTTCCTCTTTTTGTTGATGACCGCATCATGAATGTAATAAATCAAAATCTAATCCTTTGTGTAATAAATGACTTTCAAATTTTGAAGCCATATATTTTGTGTCGTGCTTAAAAAAAAAAAATTTAATATTGTACTTTAGAGAGAGTTTTATTTTATTTTCCAGATATCTTTTTCATCGAACAAAGGAGTACTACTGCAATCAGGTATATTACTAGATAAATATATTAATTTCTATTTAGATGATAGTCTGGAATAATACATTTGACAAGGCATTCGTATTCCGGAAAATGTATTAAAAGCTCAATGTTCGTATGTAAAATTAAAGAAGAAATTAATTTTTGGACTCGATAAATGTACATTAAATAAGAGTATAAACCCATTTATAAATAATGTCTTAAAAAAGATTAAAATCAGCAAACTAATGAAACTGATAATTTGCTTAATATCATTAGAAACTTTTTGACGGAGTGCTTTTAGTAACTTCTTATATTGATAAGTTTTGAATTTTATGCTTAAGCACATTATATGACTCCATTAGAGGCATAGAAAAGAGTATTCATAGAGTAATTAAAGTTTCTTCTAGAGCATTATCACCTAAAATAATTACGAAAGTAATTACTCATTCGTTTTGAAAATGAAAATTTAAAGCCCTAAGGAAACATATACTTTCCTTATATTAAAACATATAATACCTTAAAAAACTCATTTGGTAATAACAGTTTTGTTCAACCTCTCATAATTATTAATTTGACTTTTTTTATTTATTATTGTTGAATAACTAACATAATAACAAAATAAATTTAATAATTATCTAAAAATTATAAGTCGCATGGCGAAAAAAATTTGATTCAACTTCCGGAATTTTGCTTATAGGCTTAAGAAAGCTTTTATCTAACTTTTATTGACTCCAACCAAATTTTCAATCATATTTCTCATCGCTCAACCTTCTGATTCAATCAATAATATATTTTGAGCATTTTGACTCTAACGCTATAATATGTCCTTAATTACAACCCTTCCAAACTGGCTGACGGCTGACACACTTTTAATTACTGACAGTTTCAATCAAGTCAATTCACCTGTAGCTATTGTCTGAATGTGTATGTTATAATTTGCATGTCAGCAGCAATTCTCGATAAGAAATATTCACAGCAGTAGATTTATGCAGAATCACGAAGAAATTTGTAAGTGGGCGTAAACGAGCATTTAGACGATGATGAAATATTAAAAAGTACATTGATGAGCGTGGTTGCAAAAATAAAACTATTTAAATATTCATAAGAATATTTAAATTTTAGGCTTACCTGTACAGAAGTAAATGAATATGAACGGACTATATTTCACTAATTTTCACTAACATTGCTACCAGTTAGCATGAAACCGAATAAAATTAAATGACATTTGAAAACTCTTAATAGTTAGTAAGTTAGCAAATATCGATTTTTTTTAAAAATTAAATTAATATCACGAGGAAAGCAAAAATCATTTAAATATCATTAGAAAAAATTTAGTGAAAAAAGTTTATTTTCCACTTACAAAGTTTGATATAAAATATCAACATGCAAAATGCCACACGTAACTGGTTAAGAGCCTATTTTGTCTGCTGTAATTGAAGTTACACAAACTATGTTTGCAGATAATTTTGCTAATTAATTGCAGCTCATACTTCTATCAAATATTCCGTTTACAATCAAATTAGTGATATAGCTGAAGATGCAAGGCATCAGTCGTTTGAGAAGTGACAAACTGTTTACGAATCAGCTTGATGAAGTAACATATAGCAAAAACAAGGCTCATTTCATTACACATATTAGATTTTGAGATGATATACTGGCAGTAAAAGAAATATTTTTCTACAAAAAAAGAACTCAATGAAAAAGCACTTTCGTATTATTTCCTTTCTTAAATATTTTTATAAAAGAGGTGAACGAAGTGGAAAAATTGCGTCAGTATACGCAGTTGTAATGCTTATTCATTGACTGGACGAACACAAAATACTAGTAAACGAGCCCTTGTAAACAAAAATCAACACAGTATTTCTAGAAAAATATCATGATCAAAAGAAAAGATTTGGCTTCCTTATAAATGAGTTCCTTTTTTATTCCGTTATTTCTGCTAAGGAAATCATCGAATAACATTTCTTTCTTGTCGTCGAGTATATGCGTGTTAAGTACCGCACCGTGGATAAGGATCAGTTGCAAAACACTGTCCAAGATCTCTCAAATACCCTTGTAGAAATCTTAACAGATTTTACGCCAGTGTCGAAATCAAAAGAAAGTTTAACACTAAATCACTCTGAATTTGATGCAGGGGAGGAGGAGGAGTTTTTTAAAGTGAAAACAAGCACATTTTGCATACTATTACTAATTTCTACTTACAACTTTTACAAAACTAGAGTTCCAGTAGTTGCCGCTTTGAAGACAAACCATTAATCTCAGCTAAGTACAAAAAACTAACTCAGCGGGTCTGTTTCTTATGTTAAGACTTCCTTCGAAAAACTTTGCTCAGCAAGGTAGATCCAAGGTTATGACTAAGAACAATTTAACTTTTTTTTTTAATTTAGTATTTTCATGTTAATAATTAAACACATTCTGTGCAGTACAAATATGATCATTTTTATAAATGTACAATATCAGTGCAATTCCTTTCAGAAAATAAGTAATTTCCTTTTATATAATAACTTATTCTTTACAAGCTCAGGCTCGCTGTTTAGTATTATCTATTACTCCTAGGGATGCAGTCCAGAGGTTGAGAATCTTTATCTTAAGGCAATACATATTATAAATGAATCTGGTTTCTGTTGTTATAGTTTTTATATTAATAATGTTCACTTGATATTACACAGGGTATTTTGAAATTCATTGGCAAAAATTTCAGGGATGATAGAAAACCTCTAAACAAACAATTATCTACATACAATGCATAATCAGAGGGCAAGTGGTTAGCTGCTAGATGGCGCTGTAATGGAATGTCTCCTGAAATCCATGACAGAAATGATGATGTGTAAGAAACTTTAAGGTATATGATTCATTTTACAGTCCCACCTGGGTATATTTATATTGAATAATGGATAAAGCACACACTTTCTTCAAAAAGTAAATAGTATAATTTTTTAAAAAAAATATCAGCATGATACTTACTTAAAATACAAGGTTATGATACATAAGTATCACCAAAGTTGCATGAATTATCAGTTTTATATGGTATGATAAATTGCAATAAAATGTATTAATAGGTAGAGATATGGTATAGTATTTTATTACTATAAAAATCCAGTAATGTATAACTATGGAGATTTACTTTAAAAAAAGAAATCTAAATATTTATTAATATTTCTCGTACTTTTCCCCAATTACTTCTTAAATATTGTATCACAATTCATCGTTGTAACATCGATCTGTTGTGGGTAAATTTCTAGACTAATAATAAAAAGAAATCAGATAAATCTGATTGATGATATAATATACCAAATGTAAATATTTTATTCAAAAGAAGACGTAAAGTAGTTTTAAATATCGATATTTTATGAATTATATATGGTATTCGCAAGGACAAGAAGTATTTAACATTACATTTTGAGATTTGTGTCAGCTCTGTACACAGATTATATACATAAAATATACTCCGAATGATTTCTATAAAGTTTTTTCTGGTCACATAATAAAATTCAATATTGAAGTTCAATTAAAACTGGACGAAATTTGTACTCAGGAATAAATTCAGTGGGTTTTAGAGGTTTCATTTAGTCAAATATTAATTTTAAAAAAAATATTCAATCATAGCCATTCAATTTTAAAATGATCAAAACTGAATTTACGAATTGTATTATTTCCTTTCCTTATTTTTATTTCGATAGAGCTTTTCAATAAAGTTCTGTGCCCGTGATAAATAGAACGGGGATTATTTTCCAGTTCAATAAATTTAAAGTTAGGCAAAGAATTACTCTTTGAGTTTTTGCTTTTATCACCTGTTTTCTCATCTTTTCCAGCTTTCCTGGAAGGTTTCTGGTTAGGCAACAGCTTGTAAGAAAACCCAGCATCAAAAAGGTATCAAATTGAATTATCAGTGCCAGCAATTCCATTTCAAAATTCTTACCGCATTCGGTGGAAATAGTATTACGGTTTTGTGTGTTTATTTATTTGTTGACCACTGTTGTGAAGGATTCGTAAAATTACATTATGAAAACGGCAATGTTGTCGCGAATAACTTTTATTCCTTATTTAATCAAACTTGTTTGAGCTTTTCTTTCCTATCTTGAGAGGATGTTTGTTGGGGGTGAATTCAATTGCATTTGAAACACTTTAGAGTTCCTATTCCATTTTATATTGTTGATAGAAGATAACACTGTATAATGAGATCGACAAATGATTTAAAATTGACATAAATATTCCTTCTTTAAACAACAGATGAAATTTATTTTTCTACTCAATAACTGTACAGATTGCATGTAAGATATAAGGTATGAGAGTGTACTAATTTTACATAATTCATTTGGAAAATACACTCAATATTAACTTAAACACATTATTTTGAAATGCTCTTTTTAATTTCATAAAAAGCTAAGGTAAACCTGAAAAGAAAAAAAAAATCTGATTTGATATGTGTATAATAATTATAGTATAAAAATAAAAAAAATGAAGTTAAAGACTGAAATTTATTATTAAATTTAAAAAAATATTAAAATTTAAAAAAAAAATAATATCATGAGAACAACACTGCTTCTTAAGGGAAAAAAAAGATGTCGAATTTCAATATATTATGGTCTTACATTCTTCAAAATAAAATTATTCTTTCCTTGGCTTAGGAGGGTGACTTACGTATAGGAATGAAATAAAGTTGTAAAGATTTAATTATTACAATAAAGTAATCGAGATGGAAAATTAATTTTTATTTATATTATTCTTAATATTTCTCTACATATTCACCATCCATAATTATACATTTGTCCAGTGATATTTAACTCAGTGTAAGTCGTCATCGCAGAACTCAGTAGACTGAATTATATCTTTTACATGCTGAAGTTTCTTTATATCTACGGCTGATCGAAATAAGAAAAACATTAATAGTTGTAATTCACAGCATTATGTATATAAGTTTGAATTAAAATACAAATTTAATTTTCACAAAATATATCGGTTATTCCATAGTAAGAATTAAAACTTTATAATTAACCTTGACGTATACACATGTTGCCCAGTGAAAACAGTTACCACCTCTCCCATACCTTAAATTCAGAACGGCTGTTGCTGTAGAAAAAAAGTGGTATCTGGATATAGCCAAGCTTCAATGCGCTACTATATGAGACGATTATCAGCGCCTTTTTAAAAGAAACGGTGAAACCTTCTCTGGAAAAAGGTACGAGGTAAAGTGAAAAAGATAAACAACAAGGTTAAAAAAAAAACATCAGTGTAGAAAAAAAATACACCTTGTGGAGATCAATGGTAAAAATAACGCTTGAAACAAAAGTAATTTCTTCGTGATTTTCAAAAACTGTTACGTCATGAAACCTGAACGAAAGGGGGAAAGATTACCTCTTGGATGGTAAAAGTAGCCTCATCGTGGCAGAATGATATGGCAGATGTAATTCTCGTGGCAGATGTAATTCTCAATAGAGAAGACTATAATTTCAAACCAAGCGGGATGTATCCTTGAACCGAATGTCTTAAAAACAGATTAGACAATATGCATATCGCACAAATCGTGTTGCAGAACGCATCAACTCAACGTAACTCGCTTTATTTTCGAAATTCATGCATTAAGCAAATACTCACGAAACGTTACACCTGTTCACTTGAATTAGCTATAAAGTCAAGTTATCTCCTCGGGTTTGTATGGTAAACCTCATGGTCATGAAGCGATTTTCCAAAATTGAATATTATTAGATGGTTCTGCTGAGAAATGGATGTGGGCGCAAATTAAGTTTGTAAGAGTGGTTGTATCGGTAATGTTTCACTGAAGGCCCTCATCCTTCACGGAAAACCATTATTTTGGTTTCAAAATTATTAAGACAAAGAGGCTGCTGGACGAGTCGATTTAGATCTGGTTGAGCAGCTAAGGTACAACTGGAAGTTGTATTATCATTTGAACTGACATATCTGAACAATTGCACAAGAGATGTAAGTGAAAAGCCTGATCCCCATATACGTTGTGTTTGTTTGAAAATCTAAACAAACTAAGTATTCTTCCTTACTGACCAATACCGCTTCATGCATTACTAGAAAGAGATGCTGCGAGATGTTACGCATGGTATAAATTTGTGTATGGTAAACCAGATAGAGGTCCAACCAACTTTATTTCCATATACAGTGTGGATGGGGTGTTGTATGCGTTTCGAGGATTGAAATGTACAACAAATAGGCAAATGATCCATTAATTAGTTCTGGGAAATCCTACGTTCAGCTACACGTAGCAACAAAAATGTTTAACGTGGAATTTGAAATTACTGGCTGATCAGCCTAGTATTTTACTAGGCCACATTAACGGGCGAAATAAATTTAGAATTTCTGCAGGTTGTATTACTCGAATTTGTTGAGAATCTGCCATTGCTTCAAATCCAGAATGTATGGTTCGTATAACACTGTGTGCATTCGCACAATACAGCACAAGTGAAGCGGTACCTGTTGGAGGCATTTGGTGTATAAAGAATCGACAATGTAGACTCCTCGTTCACTTGACCTGACTCAAATGACTTCCTCTTGTGTAGGTACCTCAAACAGCATATATAGGCAACAATTCAGAAACCAAGGCTTGACCTTTGACGACGCATTTTGGATCAAAGTAGGATTCAGATGCGCATTGAAGTTAATGGGAAGTTTCAGTATCAAGAAAATAGGTTTATTTTGATAACTAGTTACGTTTTCTCTAATATCGCTTAGTCACCTCGCAATGTAGGATGTAAGATATTGCGATTGTACTAATTCGAATTCTAATTGCTATGTTGTTCCTATTAATATTCACTTGGTAGTTTTTTTGTACTAAATAGAGGATGCTACACACTTTTGTAATATTCTCTTTCATTTGTTCCTTACGAATTTCTAGATTGTATTAATTTTTATTCGTATATGGAAGCACTTTTATTATTTCGAACTATCACAAAAGTTCTCTAGTTTGTACATTTGATGCAACATGTATCCTCAGAATATGAAAAAGTAAATGGTTAGCGAAAGCTTTTATACCTGAAAGAAAGAGGGATTTTGCTATTTTTGTCATGGCAACGATAAACTGGTGGAAGAGATATTTTCAGTAAATATAACAGTCATGATTATAAAAAAGGAAACTTCTTAAATTAGCATTAGGGTCTTGTAAATAGCTTATAACGATTGCATATTCATTACTTAAAATCAAACTACCGAATTTTGTAGAGAAAATGTTATGCAAAAAGTGCGTTATCTATCTATCTTTTCGTCCATCCGTTCATCCCTCCCTCCCTCCGTCCATCTCTCTTTCCCTGTATATATCTCTCCTCCATATATACCATACAAACCCTCATTTTTCTTAAAATTTGGTTTTCCTTTCACTTGGCTTACTCTTAAAATTTATCAGTTGCTTAATAGCTTTTTATTTGTTTTGTTTGATTCATTGATCACATACACTCACACACATATATATAATGAAAAAACTGATATTTAATAATTTCTCTCAATAAAAAATTAATTTTCTATTTTGTCTTATTCTCTAATTCACACACACACACACACAAAATCAAAGATCTCATTCTTATTCCTGATCCAATTCCAAATTATCTTTTTATTTATTAGGTCATACGATCATAACATTTGTTTAATCTATTTTTCTGTTATAATTTATTAACATTTGTTTAATCTATGTATGATCGTAAATCTGTCAGAAATAATCCCTACTATACTCTCTGTATATAAATCCCAAGAATCAGTGATCACGTGTTCTATTACGTCTATTGTGGAAAGACCCTGCAATATAGTTTGATACACAGTGAAAAAACGCTCTGTTCTGACTTTTTCAATAATCTTCATACTGTCCTTCGCTTCGGCCTTGAGGGTGGAAAGTGGTCTGCGTTCATGAGAATGTAACGCTCACTCTTTCGCAGTGAGCTAAATAAGGAATCACAATTTTTTAAAGTCGTACTTGTATTTACTATAAAAATACGACAAGCTTTTACAATTAGCTTTTAATATATTTTCATATATATATATATATATATATATATATATATATATATATGTGTGTGTGTGTGTCTGTGTGGGGGGGACAAATTAAAAAAAATGTCATATTATGTAGAATTTCCGATAAATTAAACAGGATATTTTCATGAATTTGGAATGAATAAACGTTTAAAACAGAGGAAAAGAAGTACCACTTAAAAATCATTTTATATACGCTTAACTATCAGTAGAGCCCTAAGCACAGGAATGTCCAAGCTTTACGTTGCGATATCTTGCTGAAAATGAATTAAATATCTGGCATGGTATATCTCACCACCAGACTGGTCTGTCAGCTTGATAACGTTAGGGAAGAAGGCATTTGGGGAGTCCCTGTATCATTCGTTCCCACTCCAGAGGTAAGACAGTTCTTATTCCCGGGATTGTTTTAGGAAAGATTTGGCGAGATGCAATTGCTCTCCCATGTGCGTCTGAGACATGATCTATAAGGATTAAGATCAGGAGATTTGAGAAGCTAACCCATGTTGCGAATATCCAGACATTCCGGGTAATCAAGAACCAGTTTAATCCATGATGGAAGGACTTTACTTTCCCTTAACGGGAATGCAGTACCAGCCGAGCCGCTGAAAATACAAAATTTTGCTCTATTATCTTCTCTCTATATATAACAGCCAGGGACATTTTATCGAATATATGTGGGAGTGTGCAGGCATCCAATAAAATGCTTGCCTAAACCATTACTTCCGCAGAATCGATAGTGTAAACTTACGTGTCCGACTTTGAATATTTGTATACTTTTTCGGTGGCATAGATACTACTTTTAGCATAAAACTTCTTATAAAAATCAACATGAATTGCAAATGTTACTTGCATTACACACACACACATATATATACACTCAATAGCCAAAACATTATGACCACCCCTACATTTTGCAATGAACTCGCCTGGATGACGTGGAAGGCACGCGATCAGATGGAAGTGGTATTTAACTGCTGCTGGAGAGTCTGAAGAAACATTATTTCACTTACTTCTGTGTATGATGGGAGCTGCGGGTCTAAGCGACTTTGATAGAGGGCACATTGTAATGGCTCGAAGGCTCTGAACAAGTATTTCCGAAACTGCACGACTCGTGGGTTGTTCGCGATCTATAGTTGTCAGTACTTATGCAAAGTGGATGAATTTCGGTGAAACCAGCAGTAGACGACATGGTGTTGGCCGTCCACACACTATCAAAGAAAAAGGTCGTCGGAGACTGTCTCGCATGGTGAAACAATACCGGAGCCAGACAGTGGCTCATCTTACAGCCCAGTACAATGCAGGGCCAAGTAGAATCGTATCGAAGCACACTCTTCAGCTGACATTGTTGGATATGAGGCTACGCAGCAAACGTCCCCCTCGTGTGCCTTTGCTGACCAAGCGTCATCACCAACTGCGTGTGCGCTGGGCCTAGGAACATCGCGACTAGTCCATGGATCAGTGGATTAGAGTTGCCTGGTCAGATGAATCACGGTTTGCCATTCATCACGCCGATGGCCGTGTCAGGATACGCCGTCTTCCAGGCGAACAGTTGCTCCCTCAATGTACAGTAGGTCATACACAGGCCGGTGGTGGCGGTATTATGGTTTGGGGGACGTTCTCTTGGGCATCTCTGGGACCCGTGGTTGTGGTAGAGCAGACCATGAATGCTACAGGATATCTGAACATCATTGCGGACCAGTTGCACCCTTACATGGCCTCTGTTTTTCCAGCTGGAAATGGAATGTTCCAACAGGACAACGCCCCAAGTCACAAGGCTAAAATTGTGTTTGAGTGGTTCCAGGAACATGATGCTGAATTCCTGTTAATGTCCTGGCTGCCAAACTCACAGGATCTCAATCCGATAGAACACATTTGGGATGTCATGGGACGGCAGCTCAGAGTTCAAAGACCAACAATTCGCAATATCTCGGATTTGCGTGACCGTTGCTTAAACATCTGGTACAATCTATCTCCGGTCATCTACCAAGGACTTGTGGCATCCATGCCAAGGCGGGATGAAACTGTTTTTCTAGCCAAAGGTGGGTCAACTCGTTATTGACAGGTGGTCATACTGTTTTGGCTCTTGAGTGTATATACACACTACCTCAATAATTCTAGAATATAGTTGTAAGACTGATGTTAAGAAAAAGTGTTTATTTCGAAAAAATTGAAAATTCTCATTACATTTTTCATATTATTATAACAGACTCAAAGCATTGTTAAAGACCTTTCTTCTCTCATAACACGCACTTTATCAAGATCTTTATAATTACATCGCTGATAACCCTTTAGGAAGAGCAAATGTTTGCGTATTTGATCTTATTTTGTACGATTTATGCATTGTGATTAACTAACGTTTTCGCAGTAATTTTTTTTGTAAATGTGAGAATTAATAATATATATATATTGACGAGTACCGTGCGTATTCCTTAGATATGGTTTTGCTATTTCTGTTCATTTATCAGCAGTATTAAAGATGTAACTAAAACTTAAGTGGTTTAAAAACTCTTTTAATTAATCCATAAAACTCTTTTCATTAAGTTTTTTTTTTATTAATATATTCATTTAACAAATATTTATATTTACTGAAATGTGCATTTTTGAAATTTTTCTTTCTAATTTAACCTCGAAGTCCCATTAAAATTATTTTTATAAATTATCGTGGCATTTGTTTGTAAAAATATTTATTTTCATATGTAATGCGTTATCTGTTCATCATTGTAATGCAAGTCTTAATAAACGCTTTTAAAAGATCACATATCCATGATAAACGTTTTTTTTTATGTTGTATTTCTATCTAAGCAAATTGAGTGTGATATTTGGCCAACCAAACCATTAGAAGACTTATTAGAAAACAGAATTGTTGTTTATATATTCTTCACTGTAAGTCACTAACTATAGAAATTCTTTGAAGTCAATATATTCCCATTTTTATATAAAGAAATATAAATTATCAATGCATCCCTGTAAAATAACAGAAAATCGCAATTTAATCAGCAATGTAAACACATCCTGTATAAAAGGTATGTAATTCCAATATTTGCCCTCTAGATTCAGGATAAAAATAACTCAGTTGGATGAATAAAGAATGGAATTATGCAATAAGTTATGTCGAGAACTTTTGCCATTTTAGTAGAAATCTTAAAGAAAGACAATTATGACATCAATATTGAATTGCTTGAAGAAAGGAGGAAAAACTTTTCCATGATTTTTTTTAAACTATTCAGAGCTTCGCAGAATTTGTTGAAAACCTATTCGTAGGCGGAAAATGTGTAGCATGAAGATAAAGTATAAGCTTTTAAATTCAGTCCTAATATTCTTGATTAAAAAATGAATTGTTTACTCTATAATATAGAAGTACTTGGTGCAAACTTTTAGTATAACTTTATTATTTCTTGACTGAAATCTTAATTTTGTTCCTTGCATATTTATGTTTGAAAAACAGATTCCTACCTACTCATTCAGGTTCTTTCAAATTTTATTTCAATGTACTTGCTATTCTAACAGATCAATAGACAAAATATATTAGTAGCAAAATTTATCTCAAATTATTTTTAACGAAAACACTTTTCAGCAGCATTATTCTCAAATTTTTGTTTCGTATTTCTCTAATTGTAAACCATTAAATTCGAAAATAGTACAGGAAAACTAATTTTCTTACAAAATTCTGTGTTCGTATGTTTGTTTGAAATATAATTTATCTGATTTTTTTTTTTTAATTACTTACTGTTCCCGAATATTGCATTAATAATAAAATAGAATATTTTTGAAAACTTATAGATATGTAAAAAATCTAGGCAACTTATAATGTGCAATTATTGTGCATCAGTTATTTTCAGATTTGAAAAAATAAACCTGAGAAATGCAATAAAAATGTATAAAATCTTAAAATCAATACTATGTTTTAAAATTAAATTCATAAAAGTATTTTAGAAGTGTTATTTTACATTTGTGTATCTATGCTAATCTTTATTTTGGTATTTTTAAGAAGTAAAAAAAAATATACATCAACTATTGTATTCATAACTACGTTTCCATCTCACTTTATTAATTTAAGTGCACACGTTAAAGTCTTAAATGTTTTCACAAGAATAAAAAAATCATATCTTAGATCTACGTAGCTAAATTTCATTAGTATCGAAGAATTAATTAGTAATAAAATCTAAAAAAACGAATAATCACTTACATACAAATACTAAAACGTTAAAGGGATTCATATTAAAATAATGGTTATCGAAAAATGTCATTATTATCAATAAGTGCAAATATTTAAATTTAAAATGTAAGATTTTCATGGATTTTGGTATTAACTTCCTAAATATATCATTTTACGATAGTTCATCTATTAGTGTGAAATTTTATTTTAGTCAAATGTTTAGTATTAAAGTAATTTTCAGTAGTCAGTGATCTGTCAGATTACTGACATTAGATACGAAACGGTATTCAGCTCTCTCTAAACCTGTATATTATCAGAGTCGGCAAAATTCGGTTTGTAAGTCTGTTAATCTGAGGTAAGGCATGATGAGCAATTGAAGAAATTGACCATTTATGTTACTTAAACGACTCATGGGGCATTCTTAGCATCTCTCCCCTAAGAAGCGGGTAATTTTTTGTAAGAATCAGGGCATTTTTATCCAATTCGCTTCCAGCGTATCACGGGCGCTACGCTCCGTGAGTGTCTTCTAGTGCCAAGCGTATCAATAGAGATACGCTCGATGAGAA
The DNA here is from genome assembly GCA_019974015.1 of Nephila pilipes. Lineage (NCBI taxonomy): Eukaryota > Metazoa > Arthropoda > Arachnida > Araneae > Nephilidae > Nephila > Nephila pilipes. The sequence continues at coordinate 989,027 of BMAW01003411.1, forward strand.
CGTCTTATTTGATTTTTTTAATGTTACTACATGGCGTTACAATACCGCGAAATCTATATAGATAGGTTATTTGGAGAGTTGACCTTCGTGATATGGGCTTGGATTTTACTTCTGGCTACCAGGTTTGAAACACTGTAACAAGTAACAAGGTTTGAAATAGATAAATATTTATGACTAATAGAGATATTTCTCTACATGAAAGAAAGAGAGTATGTTATCTGTATTCATTTTTTTCTGATACCTTCATCTATTTCATTCTTATATGTTTAAAATGTTTTCAAAAATTGTAATTGTCTCTAAATATAGTTACTTTTAATTAAATAAGTTAGGATAATTAAATTTAAGCAATTCTGTTTGAATATTAGATTAAGCTAAATTTTTCTTATTAAAAATTATTCATATCATTCAATTATATTTTTCCAAATACTTATGTAAATGTATTAAAATCAAAATCGTTCTAAATCCAATTGTTAAAATATTTTAAATTTTTAGTATTCCAATGAATATATCTCAACTTTCTTAATTGTTTTTTTTTTCAGTAACTGGTAACGGGATTGCTTTTTACAAAGTTATACTATATATTTCACTTGATGTCTGTCTGTGTGAGTACCAGTGTGTCATCAAATTTTTGATCCATAATTTACCCAACTTCTGATCACGCTATAGTTCTGAAACTTTGAAAATCATTCTTACTCACCTAACAATGCAATACTTAGGCATTTGAGATAAGTTTTAAGTATTATTTTAATAATTTGTTTTGGGCTAAAACTTTTAAGCTGATGTTTAATGAAAATTCAAAATTGAAAATATCTTTAAATTTACCAAATATGTCATGGACTGCGTGACCAATTATTTTACAACAAAATAGGTTGGGGATATTAACGAAAATGATAAGGATATTTTATAATTACTTACTGAGTACGAAAATGATACAATTTGATATTGGATGAAATTAAAATGTGAATTCTAATCCATGTCAACTTTTTGGATAATCTGATGAATGTCACAACTGAAATGCATTCCGTATTGCTTGATTGGGTAAACAAGATCACAATCAATTCGGTTTATGTGTTGAGAAATAAAAAAATAATTACTGTTTTACTTTATTAATTTTTGAATACAGCAGCATTAGGATTGATAAATCCTTCGGGATCAAGATTGGCATGGCGAATAAATGCCAATCTTTGTTGTTGTCTTGCTCACTTCGGCCTGAAAACATATGAAATAAATTATAAGTCAAATAATGTTTGAATTTTCTTACCTCCTCTACGATGTAATAATATCTCCTCTACGAGATAAAACGTAATAAAATGCATAATGTGTATGTATGTCTGTATGTAATAGTATGTAATGATTTGTAATCGTGATACAATTTATACGAAATAATAAAGTTTCATAAATAGAGGAAACCAAACAAAAACGTTGGTTTTACTCTAGAATTATTCTTGTTTACACTAACTTTAGAATTAGGCCTGCTCGGAATCGCAGGAGCTCTGTTAAGACCAGTATTTCCCAGCAATTAATACATATTACTTTTCTAATTAAAAAGAGAAAATTCACTACTTATTTTAGTATGTATCATTAATGGTATCGGAGAAAAGAAACGCCGTTCTTAAACATAGGATTTGTGATCTAAAGAATATTTATTTCTAATATTTACCTTTTGTTTCGATTCTGAATTATGGACAATAGAAGAAAAGAAGAGCTTCTTCGTTTTTCTTGAAATATAAAACAATAAAATGATGCTTTAAAGAGTGAATAAAGAACAAAAAATAAGATGCTTTCCCTTTTTACAGCTCTGTTAGTACATTCTAAATATTTCAAAAATTAATATAAAATTTAATTTTAATTTTAATAATAATTTAAAATTTAAGAGTTCAAAAAAAGTGTTTCTGGAAATCCATCCCAAAATTCGTGGCAAGCAATGTGTTCATGATTCTAAAAAAGAACATGTTTTTATGAATTCTTGAACATATAGTTCATGAACATATAATGTTGAGTGTATAATAAATTAAATTTTATAAGTTGAAAGATAAAATATATGTAACGGAGAAAATCTTTGTAGAAATTGTAAAAATCATTCTATCCATTCTAAGAAAATGCAAGCCCATCTACCAACAATATTTTATAAGATATGATGGGATATATATGAATTTAAGAGCTTAATTCTCTAACACTTATGAAGATAAATAACTCGCGCCGAAATATGAATTTAATTACATATTTTAATGCTTGAATCCGAATTATATGAATCACTAGTTAGTAAAAGTATTTACATCTTTACATCATCAAAAGAAAAATTATAAAACGGCAAAAGAACTTTTAAAACCTAAATTCCGAAAAGAGAAACTTATATTTTAATATTATGCATGTGAACAGTTTAAACTTGGTTTTAATAGGTATAAAGTGGTCTGCTGCTTAAATAACTGATAGTCTGGAGGTGCATGTAATTGTTCTAGTTACATCACGTTTCCCCAAAGAAAAACATACAAACATGTTATTTCCCTAGTTAAATCAGCATCTTCGAAAAATACTTTTAAAATATAGTACCGTTTTAGCTTTTCAAAGAATGTTTCATGGAAAGTTAAAATTTAGCAGAATAGTAAAGCAGAAAGATAGTCATTTCGGAAATTGCAAGTGGATAATGGAAGAAAAAGTTAAAGAATTATATTCTGTTGAATAGAAAGCTAAAATGAAATCTATGTTTACAAATTACACAATTTCTTAAAAAAAAAATTCACCTTCGGGTTTCGGCATTAGTGTCGTGGAGTAACATTTCACAATGAGAAAAATCTGATGTCTCGAAAGCTATTCTCGAAAGAAAGACATTTTCACAATCGTGCTTCTATGATAAATTTTAAATACATTCAAATAAAAGTAACAAAATATCGTAAAAGAAGGGTGACGGTTTTAAGTGTTTGAAAACAAATAAATTAGTTTTAGAAGTAAATATTTTGCAAAATGTATTATTTGTTAAGAAGGGCATTTTCACGATTTTGTTAAATTACTCAATTAAGAAATTTGTAAACTTAAATTGCTCTATTTTTGTAGTAAATAAGAGTTATCCTGTGAGAGTATTATGTGGTTCAGGCTCTGAAGGAAGCTACGTATGAAGCACTTGTAAAACAAATTTGATAATGGTATCAAATAGAGAAGTAACAGGTCAATTGAAAAGTCCCCGGTCTGACATATAGATGGCGCTACTAGAATTAAATCCATATGTGTTTTAGTTAGCCCTAACCCTCAAAAGATGCGTGTATAAATTTGACAGCTGTCGGATTAGTTTGTGAATTATAGCATTTTGAGTGAAGCATCTTTTGTTATTGTAAAAAAAAATGGATAAAAAGGAATTTCGCTTGTTAATAAAATATTTCTTTTTGAAGCGAATAAATACAGTTGAAGCAAAAACTTGGCTTGATGCCGAGCTTCCGGACACTGCCCCAGGAAAATCAATCATCAAGGATTGGTATGCTAAGTTTAGACGTGGTGAAATGAGCACCGAAGACGGTGAACGCAGTTGACGCCCAAAAGAGGTTGTTACCGACGAAAACATTAAAAAAATCCACAAAATGATTTTCAATGACCGTCAATTGAAATTGAATGAAATAGCAGACGCTCTAAAGATATCAATTGAACGTGTACATCATATCATTCACGAATATTTGGGGATGAGAAAGCTCTGTGCAAAGTGGGTGCCGCGGGAGCTTTATTTATGACCAAAAACAACGACGAGTTGATGATTAGGAGCAGTGTTTGAAGATGATCAAGCGTAATAAATCCGAGTTTATTCGTCGATATGTGACAGTGGATGAAACATGGCTCCATCATTTCACTCCGAAGTCCAATCGACAGTCATCCGAGTGGACTGCACACGATGAACGCTATCCAAAGCGTGGGAAAACGCAACAATCGGCTGGCAAGGTTATGGCGTCTGTATTTTGGGATGCGCATGGAATAATTTTCATGGACTACCTTGAAAAAGGAAGGACCATCAACAGCGACTATTACATAGCGTTATTGGACCGTTTGAAGGTCGAAATCGCCAAAAAACGGCCGCTTTTGAAGAAAAAGAAAGTGCTGCTTCACCCAGACAATGCACCGTGTCACAAGTCAGTGAAACCGGTGGTAAAAATCCATGAATTGGGCTTCGAATTGCTTCCTCATCCACCGTATTCTCCAGATCTGGCCCCCAGCGACTAGTTCTCAGATTTCGAAAGAATGCTTGCTGGGAAGAAATTTTAGTCGAATGAAAAGGTGATAGCCGAAACTGAGGCCTATTTTGAAGCAAAGGACAAATCGTACTACAAAAATGGTATCGAAAAGTTGGAGGGTCGCTATATTCAGTGTATCACCCTTGAAGGTAATTATGTTGAAAAAAAAAAAAAACTAATTTTTCCAAAAAAAATGTGTTTTACTATGGTAGGCCGGAAACTTTTCAATTGACCTGTTAGCTTTGCATTCCATGAATTGGTCGAAGATAGGACTACTCTTTTAGGAACACGTACTGCATTCAAGGTGAAACTGAAAGAAACGGATTCCAAAAATGTCTACAAAATCGTCTTAATTAATTCGGATTGAATTTATAACACTAAATCCAAACTAAATGAAAAAAAAGCTGTACTAGCTGCTTAAGATAAGGAGTAATGCATTTAAAGATTTTTCTATATATAATAATCAAAATTCTCAAGAATTTCAAGAACGGATGCACAGTTACTAAGTGCAGCATCGATTGTAGTTAATTATAATTGTGATTTATTAGCAGTTAAACGTTGCTTAGTCTTATCCCTTATTGAATCATATCGAAATGCATCCAACTGCTTTAGCGAGTTTGGAGCAACGACGTCTTCTTCATAAATCTGAAAATTTTGAACATTAAAGAATTTGGAAATATTAAAAACTGTATATCAGCATTATAAACGAGAGGAAAAGATCAGGAAACCATTAATTTCTTTGAGAAGATCCATAGGCTCCCATAGATTCTTGGTTATGTTGTTAAAACAACTTGTGATGCTACTGAAAAGTGATTACAGACTGCTATTAGAAAAATAAAACAAATTAATAAATTTCAACAACATTACAAGATATTCATTACAAGGTGTATGATATTTGTTTGAAGAGGATGTGACGTTGGGCTATTCGCGGTTTTCTCTTCATTAACCTTAGGGACTTTAAATTAAGATTGATTGCTTTTGCTAAACACCCTTTGCCCAACCAAAAATGAAACGAGATTATGTAAATCACAAGCAGGTAGAAATGAAATGAAGCAAGAGAGTTAAGAAATATATAAACTCAGCTTGAGAGTCATGGTGGAGAGATCGAGTAGTTCTAGTGTTTTGCAATTGTTCCAGAGTAGGAGTTGAAGTCGGAGCAAGGAATTGTTACAAGTTATTGGCTGACTAATGTATGCTAGAAGTCAATATAGCCTTAGTGGAGTTAGTCAGTTAGTTAGTTTATTACAAGAGTCAGTTAGTTTATTACTGGTAGATCGAGTTAATATAGTTAAGGCCTTGCCGGGAGAGCATTTATAATTGTCTTTACATCAGCAACTAACCAATAAATATAGTGTGTACTTATCTAAGGTGTCTTTTATTGACTTTTAGTGTTAATATATTGAGTTTAGCTATGGCACAAGAGGCGAACAGGTTTAGTTTGCCGTCACAAGGATATTGTGAAATTCGTACCAAAGAATGATGGTGATGGACGTTCACTACTTGCCACACCGGAGCGTTATTAAAGATCATGTCACAAATGAAATTGACCCTGCGGAGAGAAATATCTCGAGGTTGTGTGACAGAATTAATGTAACTTACGAACTTAAGTTTTTATTAGTTAAGCTACTCTCCAAAGTCACATTTCTTAATTTACTGCAGATTTGTTTTCGGAGTATGTAGTAACCCACTCTCACTATCCTCTTGTTTAAATGTTATACTTGAAAGTCTTCTAATAATTTGTATTAAGTTATACAAAAGCTTAAAAGAACATTTCAAGAGGTTAAATACCTCTCAAGTGTTTTTCATAAGAAATACGTCTTCCATGAAAATCTTTTATAGAAGAAGCTACCAGTGTAATATCATCAGCAGAATTCAGTATTAGAGGTAGGCTAAGATAGATAGAATCCGACGAATTTATAGAAAAGGAATTTTTTCTTCGATGGCACTGCGCAACACAATAGATGGTGTGTCGAATAATATGTGTAAATGATCTTGTGTAAGTAGAATATTTTGAAATGTATGGGGTTCTGCTAATACTGACAGTTTTTATAGCTCTCGTGTATCTATTTAGATTAATATTTGATGCTCCTCGGTTAATCCAGTTGATAGAGTTCTGTAATATGTGTGTTACTGGAACCCCGAGGGCGACAGATCGTTTTAAACCCTTTCATTACAAGAATGCTATTAATCTCGCATTCAGAAAGGGTTTGACTCAATACTCTATTGTGCATGGGGTTTTACTTAATCCTAACATTATTTTGCAGAATTCCAAGAAAATAGAAAAAGAATTATTCGAACGAAGAACTACTTATTGTGAGACACACTGATAATTTCGTAGATTGCTCATGAAATTCCACATTTAAATTATCGAGATTTCTTCGAATTTTTTTTATTAATTTAACAATCTCAATATAGTTATGTCTTCAATGAAACAAATAAGATATTTATGAAACTTTCGTTTTCTTAAGGATAGGAAGATATTTTGTTCATTTAAGTTTATTTTTAGTCAAATACTAAATCAGGTTTCTCCCTGAAATTGCAGTTTTCCGTTATTTTTAAGTCATCAATTTGAAAGATCCGAAATAAATTTATTTTCTCTAATCCAAAATAATACGTTTATAGATAGAGATTTATGATTAGAAACGAAGAATCTTCACACTTTTAAGAAGAAATATGGTGTTTTACGAATGAAATCTGGAGCTGTGATATACGGAAATAAAATTATTTAACAATGTAACTCTTGGGAATGTATAAAAATAAACCTATTTAAAAGTTCTTCGTTCGCAAAAATTGATAGTGAAGTCTCGAATGACCGAAAAATTCAATTACAACAAAACATCCTGAAAGTCATCCTTTTTTAAGGAATCTGAAACATAGGGTTTTGATTTTAAAAGCTGAAGAACCATGCTGTCTGTAATAAAACGATGTATCACTTATCAAAGAAATACAACTAGGGCTGGCCTGGACAACCCGCGAGCCACATGTGGTGCCCTGTGTCGACCTATGACCCGCTGAGCTGGATCATCTGAAGAAAAATTTAAACTAATAGTGTACATTAAACCTTTCATTCCCAGCTTATCACAAGTTATACGCTCGCGTTTGTTCTCCTGTGCCCAGCGTGTCACATTAGATACGATCAGAGAATTTCTGCTGCTGACCAACGTATAAATAGATATGGTTGATGAGAACATTTTATTTGATTCTGTTTAATATAGCTAATAACGTTACAATACCACGAAATCTATATAGATGGGTTATTTGAAGAGTTGATCTTGGAGATAAGGGCTTGGATTTTACTTCTGGCTGTTTATGAGGAGGAGGGGAGGAATGTTAAAAACTCGTGTTCCGGCTCGGATCTTTAAATATAATGGCATGATTTAAAGGGTGCACTTGCTTTCGTTTTGCTTTTTTCTTTCTTGCCTGCTTCTTAGAAATTCGAAGGAGAATCTATGGCCCCTTATGGAGGTTAGGGGTTATGGTAGCAGATGCTCTCAGCTGTTCGTTTCATTCGTTCCGTTTTTATTTGTAGCTATAGTCATGACTAAAAGAAAGTATTTATTTGTTACTGAGATTTGCGAAATAATCAATGAATATGACAGTGATGTTAGCGGAAATAATCCATACATAATCATAAAAAGGAAAAAAAAATGGACGAAGAATATCTTTGTCAAAATCTTGCGTGAAGCGAAAAAGCTGAAAAAAATTGTGTGTAACACATATGACCTGGGAATATGCGTTGAAGAATTTTTTTTATAAAAATGCCATGCAGCAAAATAAGATTCATTTTTATATCTTAATATTCCATGTAATCGTACATCATTACACAAATAGATTTATGTAACAAATGTAAGTATATTTTGTATTTTCTTAAAAGAAATGATTTTTATGAAATAATTTTATGTATAATGAATAGCCGAATTTAGAGGAATTTTTTTCGAGAATTAGGCTTAATATCTAAATCATCTGGGCACAGTGTGACACACCGCGGTAAGAATCCGCAGGCCCAAAGAAACTCTTATTTTTTCTCCCTCCTTTAGTGAAAGTGTTAAAGTACCAAATAACATTCCACAATGAGTCCTTAGCATTATATTCCTTTACAATGGAAATACCACAGTACATTGACGCAACCAACATCACAATGTTTCTTCCATATTCTTGTACATAAGCATTTACAAAACTCAGCTCATTTGAAAAAAAAAAAATTACGAGCCATCTTGCGTGTGTTTGGGATATGCAATACTCATCTAATTAAAAGACCTAATCAAGAGATCTGATGAAAGTTACTAGACGCCAGGAGGTAATATGACTCATGAATCATGTGAAATATTAGCAGCCAGTCTGTCTACAGCAAGCCATATATATTTGACCCAGAAGCATATGTTTCAAAACAGACTTGATACTCAGTGTATTTTTATCGCTAATAATTAAGATCCATTATAGTGATGTAACTGCAGGACCATTTTTCTAAAAATTCTGCATCGTAAAAATGTATATGAATCAATAAAATATAACAACCCATAATTATTACAAAATGTTCTTGATTCTTGTAATGAGACTCTGGAGACACTTTGCTTTCCGTGAGTTGAGAGGTTAGAGTAGTAAACGTTTTGGACATGAGGATTTGAATTGGTGTTAAAAGAACGTAAATTAAAAAAAGAGATAAATCGAATTAATCACACTTATACATATAACACATCGATCAATAACTCCCGAGTCTAACATTGAAAACAACATTTTTTTTGCAATTTTTTTTTTTATTCATCAACATAACACCTTTTGTTCATCACCTTTTAGGGTGGTACAATCGTTCCAAAGCTTTTTCCCCATTTTTCTTTTTCGCAATCTTTTTGTTGCGAGTAAATGGCGATAAACAACAGATCATCGACTCGTTGCTGTTTTGTTCCATCAACAATCGCGGCACCCACTTGGAAAAACCTTTTCACTTCACTTCAAAACCTTTTTCCTGATCAACAAAATTTTGACGTTTCTGAAGCAAGGTTCGTACTCTAATTCTGGTACTGGTTCTGAGCTCCATCTCTGGGTTAGTCTTGGGAGTTGTCGATGTGTTATATATACACCTATATATATGAGTAGTATGTCGGATGACTTAAACTCAACTAGTCATAAAAAATGATGACTACTTGAGTTTAAGATACTAATTAATTTATTATCGAATTTACAATGATAGTTATGCAGACGATGTAATTCAGTAAATTAGGATAAATGACATAGATAATATTAATAATACAAATATGTAAATGGCAAAACCCCAGAAAATAGGTGTCCCGCTACTTGACGCGAAATATGTTACTCCCCGTCTGTCCATTCAAGCTGTGTCATGACGTCTTTCAACGCAAAGTGTTTCTTTCCTCCTACACTACAATGTTGCTCTGCCAGTATCAGCGCTTCCTGGTGGTGAGGTGGATCCTGTTCTATGATTGCGTTCTGAGCAATAAGTCATATTCCATATCTGCTCACACACATATATGTTTATATACATATATTGATATACATATATATAAGATATTTATATTCGTTACCTTTAGCGTAAGGCCTACTTGATGCAAAACGTTGCAATATTTCGTCATCTTATTCCCTCCAGACACTAAACCTTCCATGTAGACTTAGTACTACCTCTGTCTAGAAAAACATGACCAGTTAGAGTCCCTGGAAAACCCCATAAATCATGGCATTTGGGGAATTTGCCTATTCACTACTTCTTCTGACAGTCCCTATTTAATTATTTTCGCCCTCTTAAGTCGGGGTTCATTTGACTATTACCAAGCGAATCCTAATGTTCTCCCTATGTAGGAACCCCCGACCATTCTATGAAGACATAGAATTCCATCATTTTCGTGACTGGGTCACTGAATTATGTCAAGACGGTAGGATTTTAACAAACATAGGAAGTACAAAGCGTGTTACCGGCATAAAATAAACGCTTAAATATGATGGAAAAATTTAACGACCAAAGAGATACGTAATAGATAAGAACTTTTCGTATTAAAAGGTATCTAGTGATCCTGAGTCTACAGATTAATACTGGGCTGAAAATACATAAAAAAAAAACGTTATTGAAACCCTGATATTAAAAAGTTGAAATACCTGAAATATAATGAGCAAAATTGAGGCAAGAAGCATAGAGAATCACCACAGAAATACAAGATGGTAGACTCTACTGCAATTCAAGGTCATCGTATTTGAACCTCTCGTCTGTTTATCGGTCCGGGTTTATTGATGCTAGTCTTTTTACAAGTCATCGATATTGGAAAGAAAAGATGATGAATATTGTAACTTCTTGCATCATGTAGACTTCACGTTAAAGGTTACGAATATAAATATATTTTGTTGTTTTACGTACGAACATATATATACTATATATATCCTTCACAAGCATATTTTATATTTTTTATGATCCCGTTTAATGAAAGGACTAAAACATGTAAAGCGTTAGAAGTATATGATTTGAAATTTTCGTTATTTGAAAGGTCTGTTAATTCAAATGAAAGTTTTACCTTTTTAATATCTGCTAAAAATGTAGATCAATAAAAGCATTACAGACTCGATTAATTAAATTAACCATTCTCAATTATAGTTAACACATCAATCAATAACTCCCGAGACTAACACTGAAAACAACATTTTTTTTGCAATTTTTTTTTTATTCATCAACATAACACCTTTTGTTAATTATCTTTTAGGGTGATACAATCGTTCCAACGCTTTTCCAAATCTTTTTTTTTTTTTTTTCCCAATTTTTTTTTCCCTTTTTTTCTTTTTTTTTCGCAAGAAATCTTTTTTTGTTGCGAGTAAATAGCGATAAACAGCTTTCTGAATCATCGACTGGTTGCTGTTTTTGTTCCATCGAAAGCAATCGCGGCACCCACTTGGAAAAAACCTTTTTCACTTCACTTCAAAAAACCTTTTTCAGTAAATACACTTCCATATGATATCTGTGTCATCTCAGCAATCTCACGGAGCTTCACTTTACGATCTTTCATTATAATTTTTGTCACTTCACTCACATTTTCCGGTGTAACGGCTTCCACAGGTCTACCCGAGCGTTCCGCGTCATTTGTGTCGGAACGACCACGTTTAAACTCGGCAAACCACCGACAAATCGTTGCTTTTGATGGACAAGAGTCCGGGTAACATTTTTCAATCCATTGTTTCGCTTGCACGGTGTTTTTACCCATTAAAAAACAATGTTTTATCAGAACACGAAACTCGGTTTTTTCCATTTTTTAAACAAACTACAAAACGACTTTACTCCAACCTCGATAACTCAGCTGTTTCTGGTCCGATCGACTTAAAATTTTGACACGTATCAAGCAAAGGTTAGTACTCTAGAAAGACCTGGTTACTGCTTTACTACGAGCGCCATCTCTGGGTTAGTCTCGGGAGTTATTGATTGATGTGTTATAGTCTGAAATTGTATAATAATGTTTTAGCGGGTGCATTACTTACAGAAATAGTATATCAATTTTTACTAAGCAATTCCGGTTTGGAAAGTTTGAAAAATAATAATTGGAAGACGAATTTTCTTATTATATTTTATGCTACGTACGCATCTCGCGCATACCGAAAAAAATCTGAATAGGCTATGTTATATTTATTCTTTAAACATTTTTAATATAAAATTATTGAAAGAACTCTGAAATTATAAAGTAGGCGTAATATATTCGTTAATATTTATTTTTGCATCTTTGTTCCTTCCATTTAGACTATATTAGGGGGGGGGGATGAATGCTATAATTAATATATTTTATAACATGTTTGTTATAAGTTTTTGTAATCTGTGTGAAGCTCAAAATGGTTCTTAATTCCTTTGCTTGTGAATGCATAAAATCGATTTAAATCAATCACATATTATGCAATGTCTTAATTTTGAAATTTATAATATATATATTTATAAGCACCTTAATTTTTTTTCTATCTTAAAATTCAATTGGAATTCATATATTTTACATTTAGTCAGTGAAAGATGAATGAAAAATCGAAAGAATCTCTTTCTCTGTCTGATTTGTTACATTTTTCGCAAATTCTTACTTTATACAAGAGTTAATGCAATTCAGTTTAGAAATTTAATTAATTAGATGAACTAATTTTAATTACAGCTGACGTCTAAACACGTATAATGAGTGGGTGTAAGGCTTATGTAGATACATTTTTGTTAATGTTTGTCTAGTAAAACTCGTAGCGCAATTTGTAACATATAAAATTAATAATGCTTAGAGGAGCAATATTATTTTTTGTAATGTATAATAAGATCAGGAGTACGTAAGGAACTCTTTAAAAAGTATTATATTAATCTATTAAATAAAATTAATTTAAAATTAGGGGAAAATACTTAATTCCTAAGTTAAGTTTAATATAGTTTGAAGTTTACTTTTATTTATGTATTTCTTCTAATCTGGAAAATTAATAATTTAACTCTTACAAGCTTTATCACTTAATATTTAAGATTTATTTTTAAATTTTATCACTTACATTTTGAGTTCTTAAATTTTCTTAACATTTAGACGAAATATATTTAGAAAAATACATAAATAATTAAGTATTTTGTTACATTATGTTTCTAGGTATGTTAATGTATTATTAAAAGTAAGTTATTTTTCAATTTAATGAATTTAAAAATTGATTTTTAACTTCATTAATTTGAAATATGATTAATTTATTGTTCGTTTTAGAATATTATATTTTTATATCATATTAATATTACTCTATGTCAGCTACATATAATTTCTAACAGAAGTGTTTAACGTAATGCATTTCTTAAAAAATATATAATTAGTGTTTGATATTAATTTTTAAATCAATTTAAATGCTTTTTTTTTTAAACATCATTATTTCTGCTAAAGGGCTTTTTTTCTTAAAAATGTTAGAATTGGACAGAAAGAAAATTAAGTCGTTGTATAGTTTTGCTAAATCTACGGATGATATAAAATATCAGTTTAGTATATTGTATTCAGTTCATACTATCGCGGCAAACTGTAGCAGCCCTCTATTTTCTTGAAAAAAGAAGAGTTTCATTCATTTATCGAACATCTTTCTGCAAGTCCAGCAAGTACTGTCAGTGATCAATGGAAGCTGCCTAGAGGAAATCTAATGGAGAGGAAAAGATTTGGCCGACCGGTGTTTAATGATTGCCCATTTAGCGGACTAGCCGGTGGCGTGGTCAGGGGAAACATCTTGTCTCAATAGCTAAAGTTAAGATGGGAAGTTAGCGGAAATTATTCTCGATAAATCAACGCGTTCAGGTCTGTGTCGCAAATGGACTCACAAGAGTGTCTTACGGATGAAAGGAAAATGTTTGCATTCTGTGCAGATAAATTTCAAAATAAATATAAAAAAATATTTTTGACATTTAACACATCGATCAATAACTCCGGAGTCTAACATTGAAAACAACATTTTTTTTGCAAAATTTTTTTTTATTCATCAACATAACACCTTTTGTTAATCACCTTTTAGGGTGATACAATCGTTCCAACGCTTTTCCAATTTTTTTTTTTTTTTTTCGCAAGAAATCTTTTTTGTTGCGAGTAAATAGAGATAAACAGCTTTCTGAATCATCGACTCGTTGCTGTTTTTGTTCCATCGAAAGCAATCGCGGCACCCACTTGGAAAAAACCTTTTTCACTTCACTTCAAAAAACCTTTTTCCTGGTCCGATCGACTTAAAATTTTGACACGTTTCAAGCAAAGGTTCGTACTCTAGAAAGACCTGGTTACTGGTTTACTACGAGCACCATCTCTGGGTTAGTCTTTGGAGTTATTGATCGATGTGTTATGCTCTAAAAAACTTAAAACTGTAATGTTCCATGCAGTATCTTATAAATGCTATGTGATTACGAATGTTTATTAACGATGCGCTGAAAAGCAACAAGAGAGGTATTGGCGACGGACCTCGTAGTTTTCATCCTTGGTTCAGAGACAAGGACTAAACCTGAACTGCGGCAACTCCATCTCCAAACTTCCACATCATACCCTTGGAAAGTTTTGGGTACTGGACTAGATTTAATGTGCATGAGTCCCTACACGGTGGGTATTTAGTGACACCTGAGCTTAAACTCAAGATTCAACAAAAACAATGCTGGTTGTGAATACGTGATCATAGCCATTAGGTTACGGCGGTCAATTGTAAACATTATGAAATGGAAAAAAAGATTATTTGTATTGAATTTTAAATTGGTCAAATACTGTAAATCTAATGCCTTAAAGAAGAAGTGTCATATAGATACTTAAAAACTTGGGGAGCATTTTTATTAATACCAGCATTAAGGTTATTAAAAGCTACATCATTTTTCTGTGTGTCCTCATTCTGATATTTATAAACAATGGATTCCGTCTCACGATATATTTTTGGTGAGGTTCCTGGTAAATTAATTAAGTGAACAAACATTATAGCTTACTATTACTGTGGGGGAACTCATATTCTAGAAATTCGTAACTGAAGTGAAGGTGTCAAATAACATATCGTAATATTCTTCGCCTCTGCATGATTTGTACAGGGAAATTACCCTAACGCATTGTGAGATTTTAATAGAAACAGATGTGAGCAATTACTCTTTCTAGATTACTGAATGACTAAATAAAGTCGATGGAATGAATTCATGATAATATATTTACATAATTTGTCCCAAATATGCGTCAAATCGGGCCACGCAAGATCATATTATGGCTTGCACGAGATTGGACAAATCTGATTTTTCAGATCACTTTTTAATGGTACTGGATGTTTTCAGAGTGAATGAAATGATGAGTTTAATTTAACCTTATTTGGATCATGGAAAATTTAAATCAATTTTCTAAAATTTTCTAGATTTCTAATTACTGCTTAATTTAATTAATGGAATGACTGAAGACGGAAGTATGGTGAGACGGAATCCAATTTTCTCAATTTGTAATTACTGCTTCAATTTATTGAAGCATTAAATAGAAATTTTATATAATGATACATTTAACATAATTTTTAGGAATCCAATTCTTAAAGAGTATAATAATTATTAATTATTAACTTTAAGAATAGAATAAGTAAACAAATTAGTCGAAAAAAAGTAGTAGAAAGGTTAAAGAAATTCTCAAAGAAAATGTTATTGTTTTGCTTTTTTAATAATTAACAGTTTTGTAAGTTGAATTTTATGTGAGAAAAGGAATTAAAATTTTGTCAAAAACTTTTCTGTGTTATCTAAGAAAACAATTTATTTGAAAATAGTTACCTCTTCAGTATGTATAATAACTCCAGTTCAAATTAAATATTTGTCTATAAATGAATGGTAGTCAAACTTTTAAGTTTTATTAGAATAATGTTTATGTAACAAATTAAAATTTTTTAAAATAGATACTTTATTACAGCTTCTATAAAAATATGTTTAATATTATGTATTAAAATTTGTGAAATTAACTTTCTTTTCTTCTTAAATCACGATTGGTAGTTTGGCTTAGAAATTTCCCAGAAATTAACTCAATGAACACTAAATTTGTACTATTTTAAATAATTCATAATATTTTCTTTTTCTCCTTTCAATCGAATAGAAACTGCAGGAAAACCAAAATGGAATGAATATTTTTACATGGTAATATGGATTATTTAATTTACATAAATTAAAATAATGGCGTAATGGTATTCAATGTTCCTTTAAAATATATTTATTTTCTCATGTACAATAGAAGTATCTCAGAAAAAATTGAAGATTTCGTATTTTCCATGGAGTTTAAGCTTCTTGGGAAACTATCATCATGAATGGAATGTTTTGAAGTTGACCTGGAAAGTGTCGACGAACAGGTATACTGAAGTGAATTAAGTTCTTCTGGTTCATATATGAAAATAGCAGTTTCAAACTTGATTCTCTTCTTCTGACACCGATTCGTACTTTTAGCTGCCAAATCTGCAGGTGGTACTTTAGTTTATTTTAATTTCTTTTAAGCGTTTTTTTTATTAATAAATCATTGCTTCGTTCTTTAAGGTGCCCAGATGATTTTTACACCATTCTTACAGACATAATGGCAATTTCTATAGAGTTAATGAGAACGTATAATGTATATCAAAATCTTGCAGGATATATTAAAATTTAAGGAAATGCCATACAACATTTTCAGATTTTTCATACATTTAATTAGACTCATTACTTGGGTAAGAATTTTTAAATAACATATTAATTTTAATGAATGTAACAAATATAACAATTGTTTTAAATAATTGTCCATTGAAAATCATTTTATTTTAACTACATATATGTTGTTTTACTATAAGACTTATCTGAGTTCAAAATATTGATGATAGATGAAAAATTTGATTTCATGTTAATGTCGAAAACTCATTTTATTACTTGCTACCGTTACAAAATAAACATTTTTATATCATATTGTAGAAGAGTAATCATTCCAAAACAGGAAATGAATGAAATGTAAATCAAAATTATCAGAATACAAATTCGAAAATATGAAGTAAAATGCACAGTTTTTTAAGCAACAGTAATATTTTCGACGGGATCTTTTCGAGCAGAACATTTTCCCTCCTTGGATAGTGTTAAAATGAGTAAGTTAAGGAATACTGCTTTAAAAAAATAGTTTGACCCCTTGTCACTACTTTTTTATGAGCGTCTGATGTATTCTTATTATCAGTTTAATACGATGTGTTGTTAAAAACATTATTTAATAATTTGTGGGTTAAAAATGCACGAATGTTCCTCATATATTTTACCACTTATGAAGTTTTGAAAATGTCTTATGATAATTTTTCTTAAAAATGGCCTCTTACTTTAAAATAATTACAATACTATAAACACACACAAAAAAAATAGTAATTATTGCCAATCAATCTTTAACAAAAATTAACTACCATACATTTTTTTTTTTTTAAATTCTTCTTAAATTTGGTCATTTTTTACAATACCAAGGCAGGGAAAATGTTGTTTTAAGTTACTGTCCTGAAATATTTTTTTCAATACGTTGTAATCATGATGTGAATAAATTAAGCAAACATGTATATGAAACAATGTGCTCAAAAAGGAAAACATACTTTTGTATGTAAATACTTTGACTGAGTATGCATAATAAAATTTAAAAACAAGTAAAAATATGAAATCAGAGTAAATTGTCTTTTATACGTACTCACTAAAGTCGTACAGAAGAGTATTCATGTGGAAATTCATTTTTGTGTAACACCTTTATCTCTAGATAATCTTTTAGGAGCTTTATAACCTACTTGGTTATACAGCCAATAGTATTTGCATTTCGGAGAATCCATAAGTAAGGATAAATAGAACACAATTTATGAGTAAGAAAAATAAATTTCTGAAAAATACGCTTGAGAATTATGACACGAAATATTCTAAAGAAAAACTAAAATATCCTAAAATCAGTGCAAAAGAAATTTAGATGCTTAGGTGAATAAATATTTGACACAATACAATGAAATTTCCAAACCAATATGAGATGCACAAAATGCTCAAGACCTATTCACTTGAAGTAAACATCAAAACTAAGCACAGGTATTCCATACGAGAGATTTAACCTCCACTTCATAAAAGAGGAGAGGCATTTTGCATTTTTACTCGTTAAATCTGCATAAAACGGCGCCTTTGTAGATACTGAAATTGATATGGGTTTTGGAGAGAGACTCTCTTTGAGCTACGAGCATTTCAAAACTAGGCCATTTTCAAAAATGAATTTTTTTTCTAACCAACTGTTCTAAAAACTAAATAGAATTTTACGACAGGAAAGCAACTTGGGAGGAAACCTGATCAAAATTCTATATTTCAGCTCTATGTAAAAATGTTTAAAAAAGAAAGCTGTTTTTTTATCATTGTAGAACTCGCGAGGGAAGAATGTTTTTAACAAAAGCTCTTGACATATTCCACTGTTAATATTTCTGGATTTTGCCCCTCTACTTTTATAGACGAATTTACTTTCAAAAGGAAAAAAAATAAATACTTTATACTTTTTTATTTGCTTTTCAAAACTAATAGGGATAAATTTAATTTGGGATTAGGTTAAAGAATGTGTCTACGAAAAATGAGAATGTAAGCAGTATCTCATGAGACAAACACCTGGATAAGGTAATGTAAAGTAATAACTTTTCAAAAGGAAAGTGAGCACTTTAAATGCCGGAATTCTTACAGGACAGTTAATAGATTTTTAATTGGCTAGTAGAGGAAAATTGGTATCTCAAATACCTCTTACAAGAATTGTTTATATTTAGACGATACACACTAGCTCTCACACACACAAATATTCCTCTTAATTTCAACTATTAAGCCCACTTGTCCACTTTAAACTTTATTTTAAATTGTTTAAAAAATATTAAGTAGTTTAACCTCATTAAGAGGTACAAAATACATTACCTTAAAGTTGTTTTTTTTTTTTTTTTAAATAAAACTGGAGTCGATACATTTCTAAAATACTTCAAAAATTTCAAAAATATTTTTGAAACAACAATTATATTCTGAGAATGTCAACTCGGATTATAAATGATTGCTTTTATATATATAAACTGTTAGAAAAGATACTTTTTTTCTTTCAAATTTAGCCTTATTTTAAATAAGACTAATTTGAAATGTAGATACTTTTTATGTTTTATTCATCAAAATAATTTTTGAAACTATTATTCAAATACTAATAAGAAATTTAAAATTTGTTATTCATTCATGTCACACTTAAGAGCGAATCGAGGATTATTGGAGGCGGACTTCATAATTTTGAACCTCGTTTAAGTGAAGTATCTGACGTGTAAACCTATTCCAAACTACCACTCCACGCCGCAAGTGAATTTGAAGCCCAGGTGGATTTAAATGCATCAGCTCCACTACTTGACAAGTCTTCAATGACATGAAGAATCTTCGTATAGACGTAAGAAAAGCTAATACTGGGATCTCGATCGTGATAATTCGGCTATCGTAGAGGCTGAATGTTAAAAACAAAAGATACTTAGTGTGAATTCTGCCATCCTGCTTATGCCTATTTCGAATCAATAATTAATCAAAATCAAGCTATCAAATTCTAAATTCACTTCATGGTATCTTAACGCAGTCGTTCCATTTACGATTACATCGCATTTTGTACTTGTTACGAACATAAAACGTTAAGAGAACGCATATTATATTTACTGCTTCGGTATAATATTAGGTGACAAGGGCTGATAAGTAGATAATTATGCTTTTTGAAAGAACTCTTTATGAAAATCATGATATTTTCTGTATATGGCTCTTAATCTCTTTGCTTTCCGTGAAACTGAAATTTTTCATACTGC